>CM072550.1:49548745-50148745 GCA_036898215.1 Platycarya strobilacea
GTTAACTATTGGCAGCGATTTATAGTATTATTTGCAGCGAACAGTGTCGCCGCAAATAGTGTAATGTGTGGAGTCACCACAACAAACCTGATAGAGTTTGATGGCAAATTCTTTCTGCAGACCTGTGGTGTAAACTGTAAAGAGGTGGTTTATTATAAGACGCTTGATGTCAGAGTTTAGGGCCATTTAGAAATGAGATTTGTTATTTGTGATGACAATTATATGGCAATGATAGTCGAAAAAGTTCCAAAGGAGGCTCGAGTCACATTTGAGCCTATATCATTAGTATGGAGTATTACATTCTCCCATCCTAAATCTAGTTTGTTATAGGTGACACGATTCAAATCTTACATTTTTATTTGGGATGGTCTTTTATATTATTTCTAACACTTACGGGAGGTCCAAGTCACAATTGGGCCTATATTCCAAAAGAATTAATCAACAGTATAGTTCGAGTCTCATTAAAATTATTATAAAGAACAAGAAACTGCTTCCTTCAAAGTAATGTGAGATTCTTAACCACGCCTATCCTCATCAATCAATATGGAGTATCACATATATATACAATTTAGGACCGGAACCTAATAAAATAGCTTATTCAATAGTGAATGCGAATGAAACATGTGGTTGTTAAATATGCAATCGTAGAAGTTTTTGTTCTGATTATTGATGTCCATATTTCCTTGGATTCTCTCTCTCATGCTCTCGGTTGCTGTAAATGAAAATCCTAGAAGAACAGCAAAGAGAAAAAAACAAAGTCAAAAGGATCAAACTCAATCAGGATTATTGAAATGGTAAATAATGCATGACGTTCGTTCTAAAGCTTTCATCTGTGGAATTTCTAGTTCGAAAGAGCAGCTGTTCTATTTTCTAACCTTCAGTTGCTGAGTGAACTCTAATATATGCCTGTATTAAACCAACAGTCACATTTTCTAACAAGGAGACTTTGTTGGGGGCGTCGACTTTTCTGAGAGAGTATGCGAAGGATTCTGAGAGATTTTAAGGATCATTTGCAACGCGTGAAGACGCCCCCTGAACCTCTAGCTCCAACACTCCAAACCGTTCCATAAGCTCAGTACTGAGACTCGGGTGGGTCTGAAAGGAACCAATCCGACCCAGTAAATGACTCCGCCTAGGCCTGTTCATACAGTGTATCCAGATTTGAAATTTTAATATATTTTTTAATATTTTAATATTTTTTTCAAAGATTAAAAAAAATTTTAAATTCGAATTTCAAATTTAAGAATTCAGAATTCGAACGAACATCCTAACTCCCCTGTAAACATCCCAAGAGGCACAACAAGAAAGGTCCCCAGACTGAATTTGTTGTTAAGAATGGAGTCCATGTCTCAGGGGAAAAACTCGATGGTGGAGAATGTTTAGCTGTAGAAGATTTCTGCGTCGGAAGGATCGAGTCAAATGACAGAAACTCGGCTAGAGATTGGGACTCAGTGTGCAAAGACGGGATTGACCGGGATGGAAGGTGTACGTTGCAGTAACCACATTTCTGGCTTGAGGTTGGGTAGGGAATCTGGAAGAGACGAAAGGAAAATGAAAGTAATGAACCTTTTTTAAAGTACAACTTCTGGTTGGATAGTCTTTTACCTTCTACCGCTTCGCGTTTTAAAAATTGCCTTTTATTTTACAGTATTTGAAAATTCATTAACGCGGTATGAATGACATGTCAGCAAGTTGATACAGCTTTTATATAGATAAATGGATTGGCAAGTATAATAAATTATTGCCTCAAATAACTTACATGATGCAATAATACAAGAGGAATATTTTGTAATGTGTCAATAAGCCATTCCAGAATGTCTATTTGTTTAGGACTCAGATAAAACCTGAGATAAGTGAAGCATTAGAAATAAAACTAAATTTTCTAAAACAGTCTATATTAAAATAAATGAAATCGACAAGAGAAATTTAAAGAATCATTAGAATACTAAAATTTTCAACTCATGAACTAACCATAATCAAACCATATCACACCAAATAAAAAAACTAAATAAAGTTTGAGTTAATATTTTGAACACAAAAAGAACAAGAACAAAATTTAAGATTTAAAATTTAAAATAAACAAAATAAAAAGCTCGATTCTTGCAAGCATGAAGAGTCCAAAGAACAACAAACTTTATTCTAGATCAAAACGTACATATTATTATGAAAAATGTACATACATTATTACGCCAACATATGCATTCTATTAAAGGAAAAAAATTTCTCTAAAATGGAAATTCAAATTTAACAATTTGAAATTCGGATTATGAAATTAACTAAATCAAATAATTTAAAAAGATAAAACAATATATAATCAAAAAATATATATAATCAAAAAATAATACATCACCAGCAAACATAAAATAATATAAAATACTTTTTTAATGAACAAAATAAAAATTAAAAAAAAAAGAAGAAGAAAGGAGATACTATTTGCAGAGATTTTAAAAATTGTTAGACTTATAAGAATAAGAATTAGGATAAAATAGAATTTTCTCCACGTTCTTCTTGACTTTTTAATTGAATTTTACGTTGAGAATATATGAATATGAAGAGGCAAGACCTTTGGAAGTATTATTGTCCTTTTTTATAAATTTTATTTTCCATATTTATTGTCCTTCTTTCTTCATAAATATAATTGACAATATATTTATTATCCCGACAGAGCGTGCATAGGATAATAATAAAAATAATTGCATTCCCAAGAAATACAGACTGTTGTACTTTTCATAAATTGCATTCTCAAAATAATAAGTCTATTTTTATAACAAATAATTATTGTCACTATAAATAATCTAATACAAATATTCATTTTTTTTTGTAGTGATAGGCGATCTTTCAATAAATGAGATGGACATGAATAATTGCAATTTGCATTTCCCTAGACCACGTGAATAATGGACTTAATGGATTTATTGTCACTATAAGAAATAAAGCCTTTTCTAAGAAAAAAAAAAATTGTCTCTAAAAATTAAATTTTCATCATTAATTCTTTTTTTGTAAGGAAAAAAAATAGTCACTCATTCGTCAAAAATATCTCGCTGTTGAAAGTCATTTGTGACGACAAAAGTATATCGTTGTAAAAAATACCACATTTAGCGACAACAATTTCGTCACAAAACAGAACTCATACTTGGTCCCAAAAAGTTCCCATAAAATCAAAGTTGTCGCAAAAACTAATGTAATTGTGACAAAAAATATTTTCCTCATTAATATTAAACAATTAATTCGTGACAGATATGAGCATTGTAGTGACCAAAATAAATGTCACTAATAGAAAAAATACTTGTGAGGAAATATTGTCATCATCAAGCTAATTTTTGCCGCCAAAATTTATTTCTCATAAATAATACAAAAGAAGCTGACGTCTAGCATAGGTGACGAGTTACATTCGTCGATATTATTTATTATCGGGGAGGACTAACTCTCATCACTACACACCATGATTTAGAATTAGCGACAAATATTTATCATCATAAATGGTGACATGCATTTAGAATTAGTAAAAAATATATTTTATCATGTATGAATACACAATTCTTCATTTTTTATAAATAAAAGAACAAATAATAATCAATTTGAAAAACAATAATAACAAATTCTAGTGATACAGAAAATGCATAAAATTAAATCCATCATTTAACTTAGTACCATTGTTCATAAAAACACTCAAATAAAGTTTGTTCTTTGCAAACTAAAATAGAAACACGAAAATCAATATCTATTTATGACTCTCTATGAGCCGCTAATTGTGCCATAATTTCTAAGAGGCGGCAATCATATTCACCTTGTTTCTCTACCGTATGGTTGATATTTGATTGCATAGATTCTCCCCTTTGCACCGATTCCTCCCATTTCTCCTTATAAACCTCCATCTCATTCTTGTATTTCTCTAGTTGTTGAGTGAGTTGGATGACTTTGGATGAACGTGCAGATGATGGAATAGGAATGACATAATTTCCCAACCCTTCGGCATATCCAGATTTATTCCCCAAAACTTCATTGAAAATATCTTCCGCAGTCCGTGATGATTCGGTAGCATTTCTCTCATTCCATAATTCTTTCATCCTATGTTGCAAAAGCAATAGCAAGATTTTCATGGAAAAATAAGTCAATATATGCATGCATTTCTACTTATCCAAGTCCAACGCTAAGAAAAATGCATTACTTACATAATTGTCTTCTGCTGTTGGAGTCATGAAAGAGCCATCTTTTGAGTGTGTGAATTTATAAAATTCAATCAAAGTAGTATGCTCCCCACGCTTCAGCAAATTAAAAAAAAAAAAACTCTCTACTATTAAAAATCACATTAGTGTATAAATGACAAGTAAAAAACGCATTTTCTTCGAGAAGTCGAGCAAATGATTTTGATCTAGCCACGTGATTAACTTTCAAATTGCTTTTATTCAAAGCATTTTGATCACACAATTTCTATAAAAATAAAAACCAAAAAACGCAAGTTAATTCTAGGAGTAAAGAATAAAGAAAAAAAAACGAGTTCATAAGTAGGTAGTAGCTACCATCTGTGTCCATCCTAGCTCAATTTTATTAGATGAAACTAGTACCAATCAACTAGTTCTACCCCTTTTGTTTTGCAATGAGAACCTAATGGGACTCTAGAAATCAGAGGTAATAAATTATGCAAGAACGAGTTCATATCAAGCAACACGAAAACAAAACTTTTGAGCCGCCTCAGAATAATATCTGACGCACCTCGACACATCAAGACTGGGAAACAAAAACAAGCTTTGCAACTATACCATTTTAATGCCACCTCCTATCAAGTACCCAACTCTGAGACAGGCTACCCAACATTGAAAGCAACAAACTTATTCTCTAACCATAAAGCAAGCAATGTCCAAAAGCAGAACAAAAATTGACCAAGGTTGTATCATAAGCATTATAAATATGACATGCTGAAATTTGAAGAGTATACTGTCTCAAACTAGTTCTACCCTTAATATATATCCTGTCTCAAACTCTAAATCATCACAAGCATAAATGCCCATTATAAACTCCAAGTTTACAATATTTGTAAATAATATAGACATCATTTACATTTATTTTCTCATGAAGAAAATATTTTTTTATGTATTCTTGTTAATGATCATAAAATTAATATTGCCTAATACAATAGCTTATGAATATGTACATAACGAACTTTAACACTAAATAAAAGTTTAAAAATCTGACATACCATGTATTTTGGATCTGCCCATCGATCACATAATATCTCCCAATCAGCTTGACTCAAATCATTTGGGACATGAGCAATCACTTCTTCTTTTGTTGAGTATTTCTTGAATATCTTGTGCAATGTATGGTGATAGTCATTATAGCTTCTTTGTAACTTTGCTTTAACGCACTCCTTGACTTCATCTTCACTCCAATCAAGAAGGAACTCTCCCTAAAACATAATTGAATTAAACAAATGTATTACATATTTCTTAAACCAAAAAAGAAAATAATAAATAATCACAACGATTACTTACGCGGACCCGAGCATACAATTCCCCCTTATCTACGTCAAGGATGTGCTTCTAGCTTTTGCAAGTAATGGGGGCAAGATTCCTAGCCAGGGGCGGACCTGTGTTGCCCATTGGGGGGGCTACCGTCCCCCCAAAATTTTTGAAAACCTATCTTTCATATATAGTCTATCACAAACAGCCCCCCCAATTTTGATATTTCAGCCCCCCCAACTCCAAGTCTGATATTTCACTCAGTGACTCACGTAACCACGTAACGCGGGGCTCCCAAAGTTGCAATTGCAACTGTTAGTAGTTACCAATACCGACTGACGTTACTAACTTACTGACTTACTAACTGGTTTACGGGCCTATGAACCAGTTACATGTAGGCTGTAGTCTGTAGTTCAAACCAATGGTTTACGGCATTAACCAGTTGCAGCCGTGGCTCATGAACCAGTCGCAACCATGAACCAGTTGCAGCACTGCCAGCACAGTTCAAGCCAATGGTCTGAGATTTGGAGAGCAGCCCGTTACAGACGGTGTCCTTTTGTACCGTTGCTGCAACTAAAGTCAGTGCATTGGAGAGCAGCCTGTTAAGGTTTAAAACTCTATTCAGCCTTCAAAACTTTGAGTTGCCGAGAACCAAACAGAGAGTTTCACACAGCCTTCAAAACTCTATACAGCCCCTGCTCTGCCTCTGCTCAGCTGCTCTACCTCTTACGTTTCTATACAGAGAGTTCCGGCTTCTGCGTGTCGCGGTGTTGGCTTCTGCTCTGCGTTTCGCACTTTATTTGCATGTTGCCGTGTTGGACCTGGCTCGCACTCTATACAGCTCCTACTACAGAGAAACAGAGGCATCAAGACTTCAAGTGAAGCAACTAAAGCAAGCTTGCTGGCTGCTGCCTACTGGTTTGCTGTGTTAGAAATCAACACATGCAAATGAAGAAGCTGGAGGCTTCTGGAAGATGAAATTAGGCACCAAATAGAAGCAGCCGGAAGGTAGGCGCCGCCTGAAAATGTAGGCCGCCGGAATTTCGAATTTCACCGTCATTACATGTTCACATTATTTATTTCTGCTATAAATACATGTAAGATTGTAATGAGAAGTAGAGAGTCGGAGGTGAGGTCCGTTGGAGAGATTAGAAGAGAGAAACCATTGTAAATAATTGGTTTATTGTTTAATACAAATTCTCTTCTTTGTGTGTGTGGATGTAGGCTAAATTGGCCGAACCACGTTATATTCTGGTCTCCATATTATTTGTGAGCTTCCGCCGATCCCAACAAGTGGTATCAGAGCCGGTAGGAGGCCGGATTTGTGAATTTTCGTGAGAGACCCATTTTTAAACTTGATCGAAATCAAGTTTGGAGGATACCATCAGATTCCTCAGGTCAAGACGAAAATTTTGTTGAAAATTTCGTCTCAAACGGACACCGGACGAAGCTACACTCTCCACACGAGCCGACTCGGCGACGGCCACGCGCTGGCAACGGGACCCACGCGCCACACGCGCGCGCAGTGAAGAAGACAACCTCCGACCCGTTAAATCCGGGTGATCCGACCTGAACCGGTTTGACCCGGTTTCCGACCCGCTACAGTAACCCAACGGATAAAGAATATTCCGTCGGTATATTCTGTTGCCGAAAGAATATTCCGTCACCGGAAAGAATATTCCATCTCCGACAAGAATATTCTGGTGCATGAATATACCGATGGCTGAGAGAATATTCCGGTGACCGGAGGGAATATTCCGGCAAGAAAAGGAATATTCCGTTTTTCTTATTTTTCAAGTTTTTGGCGCAATTTTTTGATCGTTTTGGAACGAGACAAGAGTCGTTTCTAAGGTTTTCCACCGTTCCGGACGCAACGGTGAGCTCCATTTGTTGAGATTCAACTCCGAATGTTGAGAAACGGTCACTCAAATCAAAGATTAAAGCCGAACTGATGGAAGACTCAGGAGCAAGTGCGATGATCAAGCTAATATCTACAAATTACGCACTATGGAGACCTCAAATGGAAGATCTCCTGAATTGTAAAGATCTATTCGATCCAATTGAAGAGAAAAGCGTAAAGCCAGATGATGTAGCGGAAAAAGACTGGCATAAGTTGAATAAGAAAACTATTGGTCAGATCCGGCAGTGGATTGACCATAGTGTTTTTCATCATGTTGCACAGGAAACGGATACCTATCAGCTATGGAAAAAGCTGGAAAGCATGTACTAAGCAAAAACTGCTCGAAACAAGGCATTACTAATGAGACGCCTTGTCAACTTGAAACTCAAAAGCGGCATCTCAGTGGCTGCACACACCAACGAGTTTTAGAATCTTGTAAATCAACTTGCATCCGTAGATTTTAAACTCGGAGATGAAGAACAGTCTCTACTACTTCTCAATTCACTACCAGATAGCTGGGAAACGCTAGTGGTCTCACTTAGTAATTCAGCTCCAGATGGAAAGCTCGCCATGTCAATGGTGATAGACGCCTTATTTAATGAAGAGGCTAGACGAAAGGAGATTGGAGGAGACGAGACAGATGCCTTTGTAACAGAAGGAAGGCATCAGAGAAATAGTAGAGGTAGAAGTCGAGAAAGAAACAGAAGTCAAAGCAAAGGGAGATCCCAAAGTCGCGGTAAACAGTGAAAGAAGGGAAAATGTTTTTATTGTGGTATTGAAGGCCACTTTAAAAGAGAATGCCGAAAGCTGCAGAAGGAGCAAAATCAGCCAAGCAATCAGTCAAAGCACGAAGAAGGCGAAGCTGCAGTGACGCTTTCTGGAGATTGTGTACTCCTTTCCGCTGGTGAAGAATCTTGTTTGCACGTTTCAAGCGAGGAAGCCGAGTGGGTAATAGATACAGCAACATCCTATCATGCCACTCCTTGTAAGGATTTCTTCAGTACTTACAAGGCAGGAGACTTTGGTACAGTCAAGATGGGAAATTCAAGTTTCTCAAAGATCGTGGGCATTGGAGATGTCAGGATAAAAACCAGTGTTGGCTATACTATGGTGCTAAATGACGTTCGGCACGTACCCGATCTTCGACTCAACCTAATTTCTATAAGAACCCTTGATCAACAGAGTTACGAGAGCATCTTCAGCAACAATGCTTGGAAATTGAAGAAAGGAGCAATGGTCGTTGCACGGGGACATGTCTGTGGCACTTTGTACAAATCAAGTGCTAAGATATGTGCAAACAGTCTTAATGTAGCTGAAGATGATACATCACCAAACTTGTGGCATCGGAGACTTGGCCACATGGGAGAAAAAGGGGTGTTTATACTTGCAAAGAAAGCATTGATTACAGTAAACAAAGGTATTGCTCTCAATCCTTGTGAATACTGTTTATTTGGTAAACAGCATAGAGTTTCATTCCAGACATCTGCTGGAAAAATATCAGAGTTATTGAGCTTGGTACACTCTGATGTTTGCGGTCCTTTTGAAGTTGAATCACTTGGAGGTAACAAATATTTTGTTATTTTTATTGATGATGCTTCACGAAAAGTGTGAGTGTATTTCCTAAAAAGGAAAGATCAAGTTTTTGAGCAATTCAAAAACTTTCATGCAATGGTAGAAAGAGAAACTGGCAAGAAGCTGAAATGCCTTCGGACAGACAATGGAGGTGAATATACTTCTCGAGAATTCAGAGAATATTGCTCCAGACATGGCATCAGACACGAGAAGAGTGTCCCCTACACCCCACAACACAATGGTGTAGCAGAACAGATGAACCGGACCATTGTGGAACGAACCAGCTGCATGCTGAGTATGGCAAAGTTGCCTAAGCCATTCTGGGGTGAAGCAGTAAAAGTAGCATGTTACCTGATCAACAGAACACCGTCAGTGCCACTGCAGTTCGAAGTCCCAGAGATGGTGTGGTCAGGCCGCAAGATTTCATACTCTCATCTAAGAGTATTTGGGTGCAAAGCATTTGCACATGTATCCAAGGAGAAAAGACAAAAACTTGATGAAAAGTCTACTCCGTGTTTTTTCATCGGCTATGGAGATGAAGAGTTTGGATACAGATTATGGGATCCAAAAGCAAAGAAGGTCATCAGAAGCAGGGACGTAGTGTTCCATGAAGACCAGATGTTTGGATCAGAACAAATAACTTCAAGTGCTCCAGAACCAGCTCCGAGTTCACTACCACTTCAGTCTGTTTCAAACATTGAAGATAGACAGGAAGTTTCCCCAGAAGAAGAAGATGATACTGACAACGGAGAAACCACCACTGAGCAGGGGGAGCAGTTGCCTTCTCCATTAGAAACTGCAGAGTTTCCACAGTTGTCAGGTGATCAACCTCAGCAGGACAGATCCTCTAGAGGGCGATTGTTGATTCCGTCACGAAGATATCCGGAATCAGATTATATTCTTCTTACAGATCAGGGGGAGCCAGAAAACTTCCAGGAGGCAATATCTCATCCAGATAGCAACAAATGGATGCAGGCTATGCAAGATGAGATGAACTCGTTATAGAAGAATCAGACTTATGAGCTGATGGAACTTCCAAACGATAAGAGAGCACTGAGAAACAAATGGGTGTTCAAGCTGAAAAATGATGGCAAGCAGGTGAAGCACAAAGCTCGCTTGGTCGTCAAAGGATTCCAGCAGAAGAAAGGAATCGACTTTGATGAGGTATTTTCACCTGTTGTGAAGATGACTTCAATTCGAGTGGTACTCGGATTGGTGGCAAGTCTTGACTTGGAGCTTGAACAGATGGATGTGAAGACAGCATTTCTTCACGGCAACCTTGATGAAGAAATTTACATGGAGCAGCCAAAAGGCTTCCAAGTTCCTGAAAAGGAACATTTGGTCTGCAAGTTGGAAAAGAGCCTTTATGGTTTGAACCAGGCTCCTAGACAGTGGTATAAGAAGTTTGACTCATTCATGATGAGTCATGACTACAAGAAAACTGCTGCAGATCAGTGCGTTTACATCCGGAGATTTTCAGAAGGTGACTTCGTGATGTTACTGCTCTATGTTGACGACATGCTGATTATTGGAAAAGATCCATCCATTATCAGGAAGCTAAAGAAAGATCTCTCCAAAATTTTTGAGATGAAAGACTTAGGACCTGCCCAGCAGATTTTGGGCATGAGGATCACTCGTGACAGAAAGAAAAAGAAGCTATGGCTGTCACAGGAAAAGTATGTTGAACAAATACTACGAAGGTTCAACATGGAGAAAGCAAAGCCAGTCAGTACTCCACTGGCTAATCACTTCAAATTGAGCAAAAGCTCATGTCCCTCATCACCAGAAAAGGTTCAAGAAATGGCTACAGTACCGTACTCTTCAGCAGTAGGAAGTTTAATGTACGCCATGGTTTGTACCAGACCTGACATCGCTCACGCTGTTGGAGTTGTGAGCCGTTTTCTTTCAAATCCAGGAAAAGAACACTGGAAAGCAGTACAGTGGATTCTCAGGTACCTTAAGGGTACATCAAAGTTGTGCTTGTGCTACGGGGGAGCTAACCCAGTCTTGGATGGCTATACAGATGCTGATATGGCAGGTGATCTTAATGGTAGAAAATCTACATCAGGATATATTTACACATTTGCAGGTGGAGCTGTATCATGGTAGTCCAAACTGCAGAAATGTGTGGCTTTATCTACAACAGAAGTAGAGTACATTGCTATAGCAGAAGCAGGAAAGGAAATGATGTGGCTAAAGCGGTTCCTCCAAGAAATGGGAGTCAGTCAAAAAGAGTACAGAATCTATTGTGATAGTCAAAGTGCTCTTGATCTGAGTAAAAACTCGATGTACCACTCCCGAACAAAGCACATCGATATTCGGTATCATTGGATACGTGAAGTAATGGAGCAACAGCTGTTGAAGCTTGTAAAGATCCATACAAAGGAGAATCCAGCGGACATGCTAACAAAGGTAGTCACATACGAAAAACTTGAGCTATGTAGAAACATAGCCAGGTTAAGTACCTTGAACTAAAATATGTCAGGATATCCTCCATTTGGTGTTGAGGGGGAGATTGTTAGAAATCAACACATGCAAATGAAGAAGCTGGAGGCTTCTGGAAGATGAAATTAGGCACCGAATAGAAGCAGCCGGAAGGTAGGCGCCGCCTGAAAATGTAGGCCGCCGGAACATGTTCACATTAATTATTTCTGCTATAAATACATGTAAGATTGTAATGAGAAGTAGAGAGTCGGAGGTGAGGTCTGTTGGAGAGATTAGAAGAGAGAAACCATTGTAAATAATTGGTTTATTGTTTAATACAAATTCTCTTCTTTGTGTGTGTGGATGTAGGCTAAATTGGCCGAACCACGTTATATTCTGGTCTCCATATTATTTGTGAGCTTCCGCCGATCCCAACATGCTGTAGCCTAGAAGTGGACGCCGTTTGCAAGACTACACGTTTCGGTTTAATCTTCCAGTTCCAGAGTTGAGAGTTCCAACTTCAAACCCAGGTTCTACCGTAACACGACACCATTTTCATTTCTCATTATTCTTTATATTTTTTATTTCCGTTGCTGCCTGCTCTTTGCTCGCCTGCTCATGTGTGGCTTGTGCATTATTGCATATATTATAAATTATTATTGCATTATTGCATAGGTGTATAAGTTTATAAGTTATAAGTTTATAACAGTATATTATTATATAGATTTCATTTAATATATATTGTGTCATTGTGTGCTGTGTGCATATATTATAAATTATAATATATTATATATATAGCCTATAGGTGTATAAGTTTATAAATTATAACAGTATATAGATTTCATTTAATATATATTAATATATTATATATAAGTTTATAAATTTTAACAGTATATGACTCATATAGTATGAATTAATTCGTGCTCATATTAATATATTATATATAATTTTGTTAAAATTTTAATATTTGAGCTGTGAGCATATAAATTGATTTGTCATTTGGCATACAGCATATATTAATATATATGTATAGGCATAGCTTGAAGAAAATTAAAATTTGTATGTCTTAGAAATGATTTGATATTGTAGATTTGCATTACTCCGTATATTATTAGGCACTTCTCAAATTTATTATTGACTTATAAGTTTTTTTTAATTTAAAAAATATGAACAAATCAAAAACAATTGATTCTTTTTTTAAAAAGAAAGACGTGGACAAATCAAAGAGTAATATAGAATTAGATATACATTTAGAGGACTCCGTCATGATGGAACATGATGTTTCTAGAAATGGTGAGCGTCCCAGTCCCTTTAAAACTTCAATAATGCAATCTGAAGAGATAGATGATACATGTTTGGAACGTGATGAGCATCCCTCTAAAACTCCAAGAATACAACCTGAAGAGATGGATGGTACTTGTTTGGAACGTGATCCAGGATTACGTCCACAAATATGGGAATTTCCTACTAACATACAAGATGAGATACGACGTGCCTATCTTAAAGTTGGTCCATATCAACCTAAACTTTCAGAATATCCATTTTCAGGAATAGGCAATCAACATCGTCGATTCCAATTTTCTTGGTTTCAAAGATATTCAAACTGGTTAGAATACTCACCTTCGAAGAATGCTATATTTTGTCTTCCATGCTACGTTTTTGCTAAAAAATCAACAGGTCGTCCAGGATCAGATGCATTTACCAATAAAGGTTTTGATAGCTGAAAAAAAGTGAATGATGGAATGAATTGTCCTTTAATAGGACATGTGGGGAAAGATCCAAATTCACCACAGAAAAATGCTGTGAAATGTTGTGAGGATCTAATGAATCATTCAAGACATATTGATAAGCTAGTTGAAAAACAAGCATCACAAGAGATGGAGAATAATCGATTGCGACTCAAAACTTCAATAGATAGTGTTCGATGGTTGGCATTCCATGCATGTGCATTTAGAGGTCATGATGAAAGTTCTGAATCAAAAAATCAAGGTAACTTTATTGAATTGATAAAATTTCTGGCAAATTATAATGATCAAGTTAAAGGAGTTGTCTTGGAAAATGCTCCACAGAATGCCAAATATACATCACCTAAAATTCAGAAGGAAATTTTGCATATATTTGCAAATAAAGTACGAAACGTGATTCGCGAAGAAATCGGGGATGCCAAATTTTGTATTCTTGTTGATGAAGCTCGAGATGAGTCTAAAAGAGAACAAATGACAATCATTTTGAGATTTGTTGATAAAAATGGTTTTATTAGAGAACGATTTTTCATATTGTAAAAAAATGAGATATGTGCTCTTCTTTCTTGTTACAACCTTCAAGTTGAGAATATTTGAGGTCAGGGATATGATGGAGGAAGTAATATGCGTGGTGAATGGAATGGACTACAAGTTTTATTTCTCAAAGATTGTCCTTATGCATATTATATACATTGTTGGGCTCATAAACTACAATTAGCCTTGGTTGTAGCCGCTAGAGAAGCCAAATATGTTCATCAATTCTTTGTCTATCTGACATCTATTATTAATATTGTTGTTGGTTCTTCTAAACGTAATGATGAATTACAAGCTGCTCAAATTGTTGTAATTGAAAATTTGATTGCTTCTAATGAGATTGAGACTGGAAAATGGATTAATCAAATTGGTACACTACAAAGGGCTGGAGATACTAGATGGAGATCACATTTTCAATCTATATGTAGCTTGATGAGGATGTTCGATGCTACTTGCACAGTTATAAATACTATTTCAAATGAGGGATCAAATTATTCTCAAAGTGGTGATGTTGAAGCGGCTGACATGATATTGACATCTTTTGAATTTATTTTGATATTACATATGATGAAAAAAATAATGGGAATCACTAATGCACTTTGCCAATCTTTACAACAAAATTCTCAAGATATTGTGAATGCCATGAGCCTAGTTTCAACCACAAAAGTACTCATTCAAAAGTTAAGAGATGATGGGTGGGAGTTTTTGCTTATTGATGTTAGATCATTTTGTGAAAAATACCAAATTGATATTCCTGATATGAATGACCAATATACTCGAGGAAAATCTCGTCGTCAAGTTGAAAGGACAACAATTGAGCATCATTTTAAAATTGATATATTTACTGCTACAATAGACTTCCAGTTGCAAGAATTAAACAATAGATTTAATGACCAAGCAATGGAACTTCTTATTCGTAGTGCTACTTTAAACCCTAAAGGTGCATACAAATCATTTAATATTGATGACATATGCAAATTAGCTGATAAGTTTTACCCACAAGATTTTACTGAGCAAGAAAAATTCCTTTTGAGAATTCAATTGCAGCACTATGAGCTTGATGTCTTCACGCATCCAGATTTTCAAGATATGTCTACATTATCTGAGTTATGTAGAGGACTAGCAATTTCAGAAAAATTAAAAATTTATTATTTGATTAACAGGTTAATTCGTCTAGTCTTAACTCTTCCAGTTTCTACTGCTACTACTGAATGGGCATTTTCTGCAATGAAACTTGTAAAACTAGATTAAGAACTCGAATAGAAGATGAATTTCTTGCAGATCATTTGCTAGTTTATATTGAAAAAGAAATTGCCAAGAATTTCACTTCAGAAATGATAATGGAAGAATTTTATTCTATAAAAGATCGTCGTCGAGCTTAATTTGAAGAAAAAATTTTAAATTGATTGCCCCCCAAACATCAAATCCTGGTTCCGCCCCTGTTCCTAGCAATATAGCCAACCCTGCTAATTAAAGAAGTACTATTTGTGCTAGTAGCTCCCTTATTGCCCGATTATATCTTTACTGGAATGAGACCATATTTTCTCAATTCTTCAAATGATATGTACTGTGCTTTACCACGACCTTGTTTCACCTTAGTGGCTGAAAAATATAGGAAGAACTTATTTTTAAAATTAATATTTTGTAGCCCTTCTAAAAGATGTTTGCGCATATAATAATGTTGACATGCTGCAACTACTTTGCATTAAATACTAATTAATCTAATGCCTAATTACTTAATCATTTATTATATTATGCTTCTATCCGCCGCCGACCATGCATAACTTGTGAGGACCCGTAATTTAACCTTTTTTGTAATTTAATATTTTAATATTTTATATGTATTGTTTGTTAATATAAATATTGGATGTTATGAGTTGGTTTATATTAGTATCATTTGTTGTGATGCATTTAATTTAATGTTTGAATTTAATCTCATTATTTTATTATATTGGTATTTAAATTAAAGTGTTGTAATTTATTTTCTCATATTATTTTAATGTGATGCTTCTATTTTAATGATTGTATATAATCTCTTTATTTTATTATATGAGTATTTAATTTAATGTGTTGTGTTTTAATTTATTTTATTTTATGTTATTTAATAGATTTTCGGTTTTGGGCTTATTCAATTTTTGTATTGAGTTTATTGCATTTGTTAAGCTTTGTTTATGGTTCTTTGGAAGTCTGGCCGATGTATGTTTTGAACCCAACACTTCATCTTTTTAAAACGTTGCCGTTTACTTTATGAGATTATTGAACCCAGGCGTCTCGCCTTCTCTCATACGCATCTACATTTCTTCTCTTCGTCTTCTTCTTCTTCTTCTTCTTCTTCGTCTCCCCTGTTTGCGACCACGTTCATCCGTGAGTTCAAGTTTGAATCTTGCAGCTTTCTCCTTCCTCATTTCATACACGGGTTGCATCATCAGAGACCTGGTATCTTGATGAGTATTTACCCTCTCTTTTCATCTCAAATCCGTTAGTCACGTACTCGAATCGCCTCTTTCTTTCTAACAACGAGTCCTTGTTTTTACCTCTGTTTTCATTTGAAAAAGTTGGGGATTCTCTTCCATGGCAGTGTGTGGTTGTCTTGACTCAGTTTGTTGTGAGTTTCACGTGAGTTTTCCCCGCTCATTTCCACTCTCTATGGTTCGGTTTCATCTATAAATCCGAACATTTAGCATCTCTTTTCATCATTTATTCTTCTCGTCTTCAACTTGAGTTAGTCCTCTTCAAAACTCCCTATCAATCCGAATATTTTAGTGGTGTTTGATTGGATATTTTCTCGCCATAAAGTCACCGTTTTACAACGTTTACAATACGCTCGATAAACATTTTCTCTAGTTGAATTGATTAATTTATTTATCTGTTAATCCTAATTTATTTTTGTGGTATGATTTTATTTATGATCAAGTTTTAGTTTAGTTAGTTATTAATTGTATTTTATTTATTTACAATAAGGTGATTGATTTATTTGGTTGCAATATTTGGGACAATTATTTGAATTGGTTATATGTATATATATTATTCTATTTACATTATTGGTTTAATTAAATTTCTAGGTTTATTTATTGGTTTTATTGATGTTTACTATAATTTATTGGTATTTTAATTAAGTCTGGTTTTTAATTATTTTAATTGTTTCTTATATTAATATTTATGTATTTGTGATGATCTATATACGTTGGTACTTTAGATTTGATTTTAGTGGCGAATACGCAGTTGGAAGCTTAGAATCGCTATTCGACATTTTCGGTAACTTCAGAAATTATTAGCGAGCGTACTGTAAGTACTTTCCAAACGAAATTTGAGATTTAAATATATTTTTAAATAACAACTATGTGTTTGGTTGATGATTGAGTTTATTGAATATTAAATATTTTGTATATGGTGATATGCATTGTAAAATTGCACGGTCTTCCATGTGTATATATGATATTTGAAGTTTTTACGTGAAACTTGAATTATGGTATATTAAAATAATTTCTTCTATGGATTTTAATAGTTTTTGACTGAGTTATAACAGGGACGGCGATATGTAACGCCCATTATGATCAATGAATGTGAATGACATAATGGGGACGGTGATACGTAACGTCCGTTATGGTCATTGTATGTGTATTTCATATTGGAGACGGCGATACGTAATGCCCGTTATGAAATGAGTATGTATGAGTCATAATGGGGACGTCGATACGTAACGCCTATTATGATTGGTGATGTGTGTATATCATATCGGGGACGGCGATATGTAACGCCCGCTATGATTGGATTTACAGGCATCATTTTTTATTTCATTGGAGTTTTACTTTGAAATTTTGGAGTGTGTGCTTTATTTATTTATTTAAGAAAAATAATTTTAAGACTCATGCATATGGTATCTTATTCAATCATTTTGTTGTTAGACAAATGTATTTAATATTTTGGGTTTTGTTTGGAATTTTTACTTACCTGCGATTCTATTTTCAGTATCGTAGATTTTGATGCAGAGAACGAGGAGGTTGAACCTGATTCCGCCGTTGGAGTGAATTAGTGTAGTTGGTTTTCTTAGATGATGTTTACTTAATGCTGATGATAGTGTATTGTATTTATTTGATCTTTGGATGATTGTATTAAATCTCCTGTTGGAGAATTTGTATTAAACTGGTATGTAAAATATTTTAAGAAAAACTTTGGTACTTAAATATTGACTTTATTTATTCGCTACTTTTATTTATGCATATTACGTGTTTAACACTTAGCACTTGACGTTGGGAGTGCGTAACCCGTGTTGTTATCATCCCGACGCCTTGATTCTCGTGCCTTTTTAAGAAAAAATTTGAGAGTGTCACATGATCTATTATCATATGAATTCATCACTTATCTAAAAATTCTAAACTAATGAGAATATATAGAATATGCTTACCATAATACGATTAAGATTTTTAGAAAATTAAAAATTTTAACTTACATGCTCCTTCACTACTCAACTGTGTTTCATGCACTTGACGACCAATTGTTGCTGAGTCTACTGGCAAAGATCCCTCCATAGAAGAAGGTCCTCGATGAAAGGATTGTGGTTGATCTGTAGGTCCCTCTCTTAAAGTCAATCGAGATGATTGTCCTCGACGTCCTCGAATAGTAGTTGGAGCCATAATTACAAAAGAAATATACATAAAAAAAATTCATGATATTAATTCAATAGAGATATTAGTAAATAATATTGACAAAATATGATATAATATTAAATTATATATACATTACATGGAATTTCGTAAATATGATATAATATTAAATTATATATATATATTGTAGCAGATCGATCGACCCCTGCCATTTAGTACTTTTTAATTGTTTCTAGGATTTATCATTATGCATTAATCCACTATAAATTCATCACGATGAGGCTGCCTAAGTCAGTATATAAGACAATGAGTGTGTTTACAGAAAACAGTACAATTTATCACAGCCTATTTTATTTCTTCCCACATGTGGAATCCCATGACTCATCATTCATGGATGCCTATAGGCCTCTAAGTATAGCAAATACATATATATATATATATGGACATATATATATGTATGGCTGGCTACTACATATATAATCCATTGGACATTAATTTGGACAAATGTTTACACTCTAATTTGAAGAACACGTATATTTTACACAACCATTGAGAATGCTGATCACATGATTAATATTAGGCTAGTTTTAGAACATAATTAAGTCAAAAGGAATAAAACAAGTCAAAACTGATGGTTATTTTTTCTGGGACAATATTAGTTAGTATTAATGACTATATACACAGTGTTACAAATCTGTACATTTTAAACCTAATATTTTCTGTATTGAGTGACAGTACTAATTTATCATATTTATTTATTCTAATTTCAAGTTTCTAAATATTCACCATTTCAATATATAGTCTGAATTGCTATATATGTGCGTAAACTGTTCAGAGAAAGAAAAAAAATGTGCATAAACTGTGAGTACAGATAGAATTGTTCTTGATCATGTTAATTAATTCTCTACTAATAATGAACAGTAGTTTTTTCACTTCTTTTTTTCCAATCTTGAATCAAAGCTGGGCATAATAATAATAATAATAATAAATCATTGCAAAGTGGATTTATAAATACCTCATAATCATGAAGAAAAATTATATTCTACAAGCGTACGTACAAAGCTACAAGCTAGAAATATTATTGTAAAACTGTAAAGAGATATAATTAATCTTAAACAATTAGAGAAGTTAGAATGAGAGAACACTTTACAAGAATTTATCTAAAAAATAAGAAGTGATGGAGTGTAGTAGTACTAATCAAGATAAAAACAAAGACTAAGAAAGTTTAAGAAATACCTATAAAGAATTGCAATATTGAGATTTGATGGAGATCAAGAACGGTACTGCATTTGGAGGGGGAAAGAGAATATCTAAAGAATATATAAAAAAACTGCTGTGGAATTTGGTGGGAATTAAAATAACAGAACTGAAAGGAATAAAAGAGTGGAATTTGGAGGGAAAAGGCGTGGCTGGAGCCGAATGCAGGCAACTTCCATTTTTTTTTTTTTAACTTTGAAGTAGTCACCACGCGCTAACCAATTGAGAAGGTGCAGGCTAAATTGGTTTGTCTCCATCTTTTTCGTATCTAGTGTTTTAGCCACCTCATGCACATTCTTTCTATACATGATATTTATATATGTAACAGCTTAAATAAAATAAAAAAGCCATCCATATATTTTAAATGAGGTGTTTATATACGTACTCTTTATGTGTGTACTTATGTCGGTCCAAAATGCCGATAGCATTTGGCATTTAATAAAAAGAAATTAAAAAATATAAAACCATTTCTTTTAAGAAGAGGGACGGTACGTTGATACTCCCAATTTTATTGATAACTCTTTCTTATGATAGAGGAATACATTTTACAAATGGGGAAAGACTTTGAGGATTATATAAATCCCTAAATCAAAGCCCTTGTGGAATCTTTAAATTCAAATAAACTAATCTATACAGTAATTGAATAAAGAAAATATGCAGTAATTGAATAAAATAAATAAATCTATTACATTACTTAACATCCCAAAATCTTTTTTATAAGATAATAAATACCTAAATTTGGTATATAATAAAATAAATTCACTTACTACAGTTCATCATCACTATCTGTATCACTGTTAAGTGACCAAGAATTCTTCTTCCTCGTCGGTGTTGCTATTGCCGTCCTCATCACCAAGACAATTATTAATAACTGGATTATTGGTAGGAAACACATTAACATACTCAGATGTCACATCATCTACCAATAGTGGAACTAATTGCTCTTTATCAAATTCCGCAGATGCATTAAACCCTAAAGGTTCATTTTGCTGATAGGCTTCATTATCAGCCACTCCTCCATCTTCTTCCTCTACCATTACAAGTGTATCATAAATGTTCCTATTAGTGATTTTATTCACCACTCTCCAATTACCTCCTAATTCAGTATCACTGAGATAAAATACTTGTGATACTTGACATGCTAAAACAAAAGGATCATCTTTATACCAAACACAAGATATATTTACACTTGTAAAATGATTATCTATTTGTCTTCTTATTTTTTGTTTTCCAATATCCCACTAATCACATTTGAAAGGGTATACTTGATGACCTCCAAGGTAATGTAGCTCCAAAATATCATTTAGAACTCCATAAAAATTAACATCATTTGCTTAATGTTTCCCTTTAACAACTACACCACTGCATTGTGTGCATCGGTTTCATTCACATTCCTTAGTGTGAAACCTAACACCATTCATGATACAACTACTATAGAATGCAACTTGTGGATCAGGATCGCAAGCTAATGCATATAATTGATTAAACACCTCAAGTGCATTCTGACCATGCAAATGTTTAATCTAATAAAAAAACGTAAAACAAAAAAAAATAGTAAAATAATATTTCATGAGTCGTATTCAACACATTAAAAATATCGCCATGTTGCTAAAAATCATACTTACACGTTTGAACCACTTTGGAAATTCGGCTTCATGTCTGCGATATACATTATTTGTGCATCTTGCTTTGATCTCATCATAGTGTTCACTACATATAAAGTTTATATCAATATGTGACATAATTTCTAACTCAAATGCATGTGGAATTAAACAAAGCATATAGGATTTACTTACTTTAGATAACGCTCTATTTTCGTGCAATTATTTAGCATACGCCATTGTGCTATTGCAAAAAAACATTCATCTAAATTGTGAAGTGTTGAGGATCCCAATGGATGAACATTTTGAGAAAAAATGGACAACCCTTTGCATTCATTTCCTTGCCCAATATCAATATTTCGCTTTATACAATTAAATTTTGTCTCAACATCATGAGAATACATGGAGAAGAATGTCAAGCATTCGACATCAATATAAGCCTCCGAAATTGACCCTTCTGGACGTGTTCAATTTTGTACATACCTTTTGAATTTGCCAAGAAACCTTTCAATAGGATATATCCATCGAAATTGCACCGGTCCTGCAAGCAACACTTCACGTGGTAGATTAATGGCTAAGTGTACCATTATATCAAAAAAATGCTGGAGGAAATACAAGGATAATGCTTTATACCCACACCATTCCCCCTATCTATTTATTTTATTTTATTTTATTTTAACTTAATAATTAAAAAAATATTATTTAATAATATTATGATTTTTTTTTAAAAATATTTAAGAATGTTAAAAAAATGATGAAATAAATAAACCAAAACATAAAATTGCACTAACAGTGCAAAGAATGGGGGTGCTATAGCGGTGGTTGTAGCACCACCCATCATTTCAAACTTGCATAGAATGATGGCAATGTTGCTTTCTAATTCTTTTAAAATCTCTAAATTTAATGTACGTGAACATAATTCTTTAAAAAAAAAATTAGCTCAATCAATGCCATCCTAATATCTTTTCGTAAGTACTCACCTATTGCAATTGGGAGCAATCGTTTGTAAAAAAAGGTGACAATCACGACTTTTCATTCTTAATATCCTATGGTTAGCAAT
Source organism: Platycarya strobilacea (assembly GCA_036898215.1). Taxonomy (NCBI): domain Eukaryota; kingdom Viridiplantae; phylum Streptophyta; class Magnoliopsida; order Fagales; family Juglandaceae; genus Platycarya; species Platycarya strobilacea. The sequence goes on from CM072550.1 coordinate 49,570,899, forward strand.
GTTCACACACCGAAAAATATACGAAGCATAACCGTTAGGGACCTATAGTTTCTACCCAAGTACAAAAACTTTTTCTCTCATCACTTGACAATGTGAAGGGCGCATGGGGCATTAAATACGAATCACCATCTTCTTTTAAATGTAATTCCTTCTTGAGACCCATTTGACACAAATCCTTCTGTGCTTTGATTGTGTCATTTTTCTTTCTTTCTATATTCATCAACGTTCCTAGGACATTATCACAATTATTCTTCTCCACATGCATGACATCCATGTTGTGTCTTAATTTCAATGTTGACCAACATGGTAACTCAAAGAAAGTACTTTTTTTTGTCCAATTTAACTCCTCTACTGCACATTTTCTTTTCTTTGTTTTTTCAAATTGCACATCTCTTGCATTCATAAGTTGTTCTAAAACATAATTGCCAGACAAATCATGTGGTGCCAATCTATGCTCTTCTTTACCATTAAAAATAGCCTTGTTTTTTCTCCAAATATGATCCGGTTACAAAAAGCAACGATGAGCCATATAACAATGCTTCTGCCCCTATTTCCACCACATAGACTCTGTTTGCTCATTACACATTGGACATGCTAATTTTCCTTTGGTGCTCCATCCAGAATGGTTTTCATATGTAGGAAAATCATTTATTATCCATAATAATGCTGCATGTAATCGAAACATTTGTGATACTAATGCATCAAATGTCTACACCGTTTTCCCACAAATACTTTAACTCATCAATTAATGGTCTCAAACACACATCAATTTCATTGCCGGGTGCCCTAGGTTTAGGAATAAGTACGGTCATCATGAAGTATGGATCTTTCATATATTTCCAAGGAGGTAGGTTATATGGCATAAGTATTACCAGCCACATGCTATGAGATATACTCATGTTACCAAATGGATTAAAACCATCTGTTGCCAGTCTAAGTCGAACGTTGTGAGATTCTTGAGCAAACCATTGATGTGATTTATCAAATTCTTTCCAAACCATAGAGTCGGCTAGATGTCTCAAATTATTCAAATCATGAACTCGTTTTCTTTATGCCATACCATATCCTCAGCTGTCTTTTTTTATATAAATAACCTTTGCAACATTGGCTGCAATAGAAAATACCGCAATACCTTATAAGGAATTATCTTGTCTTGTTTTTTTCATTGTCAATCCATCTTGGCTCATTGCATATAGGAGACTTTTGACTACTAGCATGCTCTTTCCAAAAAATTACACAATCATTTTTGCATGCGTCTATCTTATTATAAGTAAAGCCCCGACCTCGCCTCAATTATTTTGCCTCATAATATGACTTTGGCAATGTCTCTCCATCGGGAAGTGCCTTTCTCAATAGGTCGATCAACATGACAAAGGACTTATTACGCCAATTGTTAATTGTCTTCAAATGGAGTAACTTTAACATGAAAGCTAATTTTGAAAACTTCACACAACTTGTATAAAGATGACGTTGAGAATCTTCCCACAATTGTTCAAAATTTCTATTTTTTAATTCTAGCGATGCAGGACCTTGGCTAGTGAAAGTTTCTCCTCCATTAGTATCCATAAATGTTCCCATGTAAACATCATCTAATATTTCTTCAACATTGTAGACATTTTCTGTCAAATCAGTCTCATTAGTATTGTCATGAAATTGATTTTCATTCCACGTTTCATCTTCTTCATGTAATATCCATTGTGTGTAATTCTTATCAATTCCTTTGATGAATAGATGATCTTCCACCACATTTATAGTCCTATAATACACATTCTTACACTTAACACATGGACACCTAAGCCTACCCAAATTGTCCGCATGATCACGTGCAACACTAATAAATTGGTTTACCCCTTCTACATATATTGCATAAAATCTATTAGTAAGATTCATCCAACTTTTGTCCATTTTGTTGTACCTACAAAAAAAAATTAACAACCAAATTGATCACCTATAAATAAAGCATGTAATTTCCATAAATTTCTAATTAATCACGTGCTTCACTAAGAAAATCTAAAATTTTAATTTAATTTATATCCTCATAAATTCCAAACTCGTCAAAATCCTAAAAATATTGCCCTTTTTAATTAAAATCGTTGATTTTCATGTAATATCACCTAGTAATCAAATATATTCTAAAACTATTATATGCCGCACTCATCTAAATCATATCACTATAATATCATTTTCAGTATAAAAACAGTTTTATCACAAGCCAAGTGAGGCACACTGTAAAAACTCACTGGAAATAACCAAAATACCTGGTGTTTTGACTAAACATTAAGGGCAAAATTGTAATATCATAACCTAACCTTCCATATTAAGTAACATTAAATAAAAATGCAAACCCATCTTTCTATTTTCAGGGAAACCAAATCTCACCGTGAGGAAAGAAGTCGCGCGGAGAGCTGGGAGATGGGCGGAGGTCGGAGGTCGAAGGTCAAAGGTGTTTGGTACAGCGGCACGGCACTAAAGGAGAGAGAGAATACGGTGAAAGAGTGAATAAGTCGAGAGAAAAATAGAGACGGGGTGATGCAAATAGGGAGCACGGTACCCAGGCGGAGACTACTCCTTAAATCGTGGGGGGGGGGGGGGATGAGGACCTATTCAGCTGCTAGAATCGTTATCAACTCTTATCTATTTATTTCAAACTTTTGTTGCTTAGTTGTTAATTCTTTCTTAAATTATTCGCACAAGACTCTGTTTCCATATTGGCAATCCCTTCCTAATTTATTTCCTGAATTTTAGCACTTGTAATCCTTTAAATATGGTATTCATGGAGAAGAAAGGCAATTGCCGATTTTGATATTGAATTTTAGAATGAAGTGATTTCATTAATAGAGAGACTCTGTTTGCGACTTATTCCCCTCTTGAACGTCAACGTGAGGTTGGCTCTTGAGGCTTGCACCATTTTTGGTATCAGAGAAAGGTTTTCATCCTCAAGGAACTCAGTGTTTCATGCCTGTAACTCGCAATGGTAATTCTTATGATATGGCGAATAACCAAAACCCAAACATTGATCTACCCCAACTACAAGCACAGATCACCCAACTCACATCTGTTCTGGAATAGATCAATCAAAGGTTAGATACAATGGAGGAACGTCGAACTCTAGATGAGTTCGGACCTCACAATAGGAGGGTGCGTAGGCCTCTTTCGGAAGATGAAGTAGATGGCAGTGAAGGGAACGGAGAGGATGAGTATTACAGGGAGAGGAACATGGGATTTGGTGATCATGAAGCTCGCTTTAAGCAGAATGGTCGTGAAGTTCCCAGGGGACGAGGAGGACGTGGCTTCGACCGTCATCCTCTTGATGAACTAGCCAAGGGATTGAAGGTAGATGTTCCAAATTTTTTTGGAAAACTGGACCCCAATGCTTTTGAAGATTGGTTGAAAGCCATTGAGGATTATTTTGATTGGTTCTTTGTGTCCAAGGATAGAAAAGTTCGTTATGTCCATATGAAATTAAAAGGACATGCACAAGCTTGATGGGGTAGTGTGGAAGAACAACTACGCTGTACTCAATGTGCGCCGGTGTCTAATTGGGAAGAAATGAAGGACTGGCTGAAAGAGAAATATTTGCCTATTGACTACGAGCAAATTATGTTTGAAGAGATGTTGCAACTGAGGCAAGGGACATTGACTGTCGACCAGTAAACAGACCGCTTCCATGAATTGACCGTCATTAGCAAGGTGGTGGAAAACGAGCAACAAATACTAGCTCGTTACCGCACGGGCTTACGTAATGGGCTGCAAAAAGAGATGCTAATAGCATGGCTCCTAAGCGTTGACGAAGCTTATCAATTGGCCTTACAAGTCGAGAAGCAACTGGGATTTTTCAACGGGAGACGCATGTCATCTACGGATCCCAAGCAGGAACGCGCACCAACACAACCATACTAGAAACCACCTCTGCCCACTGACCAAGGTAGACATGTCGCGGTGGGTGACCAAAGAGGAAAGGCCAAACTTACTGGCGACGAACCACAATGCTACAAGCGCATGGGGTTTGGACATTTTGCTGTAATATGTCCTACGAGAGAAAAAAAAATTGGCCTTTGTATGTGAAAAAGAACTCAGAATGCTTGATGCAGTTGAGGGAGTTAAGGAAGAGGAATTTGAAGAAAGTGACAACGAAGATATAGAGCACTTTGGGAGCAACCGATCTGCCCAGTTGTGTGATCTACCGAGTTTTGATGGGCACTAAGAAAAAGATTCAAAGTGATGATTCTGATTGGAGACGCACCAACATTTGTCATACTCGTATGGAGCATGGTGATCGTGCATTAAATGTTATCATTGACAATGGGAGTGGAATGAATGTAGTCTCTAGTGATGCAGTGGAACGTTTGGGTTTGACAGTCGAAAAACACCCTACCCCTTATCGAGTAAGCTGGGTCAATGAAGATAACCCCATCTTGGTAAAGCATCGATGTTTGGTGAAGTTTGCATTGGGAAGAAGCTACACGGATGAAGCCTAGTGTGATATAGTCCCTATGACCGTTTGTCATTAATTATTGGGTTGGCCTTGCCTCTATGACAAAAAGGTGTTGTATGATGGGTATGCCAATTCTTACTCTTTTAAATTTAATGGCAAGAAATTCGTTTTAGACCCTTTGCAGATTTCTGAGTTTGACACACAACCAAAACAAAAGAAAAAATAGGTTCTTCCATTGCTAACCATTTGACAGTTTACTCAAGCTCTAAAAGGAGAACAACTAGTGCCATTGGTAGTGAACCGAGAGGCTAAACAGGATGATGGCATTATCCCTGACGAATTTACAAAGATGCTGGAGAAGTTCCAGGAAATCATGCCCGATGAGACGCTGAAACAGCTACCACCGTTGCGAGAGGTGCAACATGCCATTGATCTAATCCCAGGTTCTTCCCTACCAAACTTACCACATTACCGTATGAGTCCCATGGAAAATGAAGAACTGAATCGACAAATCCAGTAGCTGCTTGACAGTGGATCCATCCGAGAAAGTCCTAGCCCTTGTGCCATACCAGTTCTACTTACACCCAAGAAAGACAATACTTGGAAGATGTGCGTCGATAACCAAGCGATTAACAAAATAACGGTGAAGTACCGATTTCCTATTCCCCGGCTTGACGACATGCTAGACTTATTGAGTGGAGCATCCATCTTTACAAAAATTAATCTTCATAGCGGGTATCGTCAAATTCGAATCCATCCCGGAGATGAGTGGAAGACAGCATTCAAGACCAAAGTTGGCTTATTCGAGTGGTTGGTCATGCCTTTCGGACTAACGAACGCACCAAGCACATTTATGCGTGTCATGACGCAAGCACTCAAACCTTTCTTGAGCAAATTCGTAGTTGTCTATTTTGATGACATCTTGATTTTCAGCCATTGTTTGCAAGATCATTTAGACCATGTGCAGCAAGTCCTAGAGACATTAAAAAGAGAACAGCTCTATGTAAACCGTGGCAAGTGTTCTTTTATGAAGAAGCGGGTGTATTTTTTGGGGTTCATTATTTCAGACCAAGGGGTTGAAGCCGATCCTACCAAGGTTCAAGCAATTAGAAGTTGGCCTGCTCCTCGTAATTTTTTTGAAGTGCGCAGCTTTCATGGGCTAGCGACATTCTATCAGCATTTTATACGGAACTTCAATACCATCATGGCCCCCATCACTGAGTGTTTGAAGTCAAAATTTTTTATGTGGACTGCATCTACCAATAGTGCATTCACTGAGATTAAAACAAAGATGGGAGAAGCTCCCGTTTTAAAGCTCCCAGATTTTTCCAAAATATTTGAATTTGCATGTGACGCATCGCATGTAGGTGTGGGAGGAGTACTCAGCCAAGAAAGACATCCTATCGCCTTTTATAGTGAGAACTTAATGAGGCCCGTCGATGGTATTCGGCGTACGATATGGAATTTTATGCTCTGGTTCAAACTCTTAAGCATTAGCGCCCTTACTTAATTCATAGAGAATTTGTGCTCTATACGGACCACAATTCATTAACTTTTGAATGCTCAAAGTAAGCTGAACGCACGGCATGCTCTATGGATGGATTTTCTGCAGCAATTTGACTTTGTCATTAAGCATAAGTTCGGAACTGAAAATAAAGTATTCGATGCCTTAAGCAGGCAGCCACATTTGTTGGTGGTGTCATCAGTTAATACGATGGAATTTGACAGTCTTAAGCAACAATATTCTATAGATGCAGATTTTGGCGTCATTTGGCGTCAGCTCGTGGAAAGCACAGACGCAGCTAAAAATGAATTCCCAGTGAAAAATGGCTTTTTATTCCATGGTAATCGACTATGTATTCTGTGTGGTTCTTTTAGAGAATTTTTCATTTCAGAGCTTCATGGAGGAGGCTTAGCGGGGCATTTCGGTGTCGATAAAACATTTACCTTGGTCTCCGACAGATTCTTTTAGCCTCGACTATGTCGCGACGTGCATAAAGTTGTGGCTCATTATAAGATTTGTCAAATAAACAAAGGCACCAAACAGCATGCGGGTCTTTATACCCCTCTTCCAATTCTAGATAGACCTTGGTAGTACATTAGCATGGATTTTGTGCTTGGATTCCCCAAGACACTACGGCAACATGATTCCATAATGGTGGTAGTGGATCGCTTTTCAAAGATGGCTCATTTCATTCCATGTCACAAGACGTATGATGCATCCAAAACAGCGGCACTATTTTTACAAGAAGTGATTCAACTGCATGGTGTTCCAGCCTCCATAGTGTCTGACCGGGATGTTAAGTTCATGAGTTATTTTTGGAAGACTTTGTGGGCCAAAATGGGGATGAAGTTACTATTCTCTAGTGCATTTCATCCTCAAACCGACGGCCAAACCGAAGTAACCAATTAGAGTGTAGGAAACTTATTGAGATGTTTAGTAGTGGACCATGCAGCAATTTGGGACTTCATGTTACCACAAGCAGAGTTTGCTTTCAATAACTCTGTTAATCGCTCCACTGGTTGCACGCCATTTGAAGTGGTATTTAGCTTTCGCCCCCACACTCCGTTGGATCTCCACTCTCTAACATTGCCTTCTAGACCCAGTGAAGCTGCGTTGGATTTCTCTAGTTACATGAAGGACATTCATGAAGAAGTTAAGCGGCGTCTGACCCTCAACACGGAAGCATATTCCACCGCTGCAAATACTAGGCGGAAGGACAGGCAATTTCAGGTTGCAACATGGTTCTTATCCGCTTAAAGCCTGAACGTTTTCCTCCTGGGAGCTTCAATAAGCTACATGCTCGGCGTGCAAGACCTTTTAAGGTGATTAAGAAGCTGGGTCCTAACGCCTACGTCATTGAGTTACCTGCAGACTACGGGATCAGTCCTATCTTCAACATTGAAGATCTCACTCAATTTCATGGTTCGGAAGAAACATTGCCACCAACCTCGGATCTAAATACCCAAAAAGATGCAGTTATTCGCGTTCCCAAGAATACAGCCCCGAGAGATGAAATTGCGTCGATACTCGACCACCAGTTTGTTACTACTCGGTGGGGAGATTATTACAAGTTTTTAGTACTGTAAATATGTGCCAAACTTAGTGTATAATTGCATCTTAAATTGATCTTCTAACGTATCTATTTTTCAGTCAATGATGTGCAGACACTTGTATATATTCAGAACCATTCGATCATCGGATGAAAATGAGTTTAACTCATTGGACAGAAGGGTATTTTAGTCATTGTGCCAAGAATATATTATATCTGATGCATGACCCTGGACCATTAGATTGCCATGTGTCAATATCTTTGATTCTGTATAAATATATTTTAAAAGTGAGATTAGGGTTACAGGATTCAGTGTGTTTTGCTGAGGCAGAGAGTGAGAGAGAAACCGAGAGCACTCCTCTGCTAGGGTTTGTGAGATCGAGAGAAAGAGAGAGACTGAGAGGGTTGGCTCTCTTGCACTCGAGAGCTAGCACTCGATTTGTTGTAAAACATTGAGACTTTGTTGCTGATTCTTCAATAAGAATGATCTCTGAGGCCGTTCCCGCCGTGGATGTAGACCGTTAAAGTCGAACCACATAACTCTGGTGTGTTCTTTTCTAATTGTTCTTTCTATTACTTTATTTTTGCTGTTTTTCATACCGTAGTGAATCTTGATCAATGTTTTAAAACTCCTCATATCTGAAACCCTAAATCATCAAAAGGAACATAAATCTTGGTGTAAGGAGAAAGTCTTTTGTTACTGGATTTAAAACTTAACAATTGGTATCAAGAGCCTTAGGTTAGATGGGAACCACGAGATTTGATGTGGAAAGATTTACAGGGGATAATGATTTTGGACTCTGGAGGATAAAGATAAGGGCACTGCTAGTTCAACAAGGCTTGCAAGGGGCCCTCAATGGAGAGAAAAAGGAAGGGGCCTCAACCTCTAAATCTGGTAAGGAGGATGTTGCAAAAGACATCCTCCAAAAGGCACACAATGCCCTCATACTCTCTCTCAGGGACAAAGTCCTGAGAGAGGTGGCAAATGAGGACACAGCCGCTGGAATTTGATTAAAGCTAGAAAATTTATATATGACTAAATCTTTAGCTAACAGATTGTACAAGAAAACAAAACTTTACACATTCAAGATGACCCCTGGACAATCTATTAGTGAACATCTAGATAGCTTTAACAAGATTATATTAGATTTGGCTAATATAGACATAAAAGTAGAGGATGAGGACCAAGCTATTCTCTTGTTGAGTTCTCTGGACTCAACTTACCAGAACTTAAAAGAGACCATGATGTATGGTAGAGACACCCTAACCCTTGATGAGGTACAAGTTGTACTTCATGTTAGGGAGCTTCAGAACAACACTGATTCAAAACAGGAACATGGTGAGGGCCTAAATGTAAGGGGTAGAACAGAGAAGAGAGGCAAGAAGGGTAAATCTGAGAGTAAAAGGAATAGGTCTAAATCTAAGGGAAAACAACTGAAATATTTCTTGTGTCACAAGGAAGGACATTTCAAAAGGGACTGCCCTGACAAAAAGACCAACCCTGGAAAAAAAACCAAGGAGGATGGGGATGCATCAGTAATCCTAGAGGGCTATGAGAGTGCTGAAGTCCTTAATGTGGCTGAGATGAACTCAGGAAAGGAATGGATCCTGGATTCAAGATGCTTATTTTACATGTGTCCCATTAGGGAATGGTTTGAAACATTTTCTAAATTACAAGGAGGTCATGTGATCCTAGGAAATAATAAATCCTGTAAGATCATGGGAATTGGGTCTATAAGACTCAAAGTACATGATGGTATAGTGGGAGTGCTAAAGGAAGTAAGGTACATACCTGAACTAAAGAGGAATTTAGTGTCTTTGGGTATGCTAGATAGTGTTGGGTACACCTTTAAGTCTCAGGCAGGAAATCTTAGGGTCATGGAGGGATCACTTGTGATAATGAAAGGGATGATCAAAAAGGGTCTCTATACCTTAATTGGGGAGACCATTGTTGGGGAAATGTCTTTTGTCCTGAATAGGATAGAAAATAAATCTGTGCTCTGGCACAGAAGATTAGGGCATGTTAGCCAAAAGGGACCTTTAGAACTTCACAGACAGGGTCTGTTAACTGACACAAACCTGGACAAACTTCCTTTTTGTGAAGACTGTGTTTATGGGAAAACAAAGAGGGTCAGTTTTAAAAGGGCAACCCATGTGACAAAGCAGCCTCTGGACTATGTACATTTTGACCTGTGGGGACCTGCTAGGGTAGTCTGTCATGGTGGAGGGAGCTACTTCCTTTCTATCATTGATGATCTTTCTAGGATGGTGTGGATTTACATTCTCAAGAATAAAAGTGACACTTTTCAAAAATTTAAGGAATGGAAAACCCTACCAGAAAACCAAACAGGGAGAAAGATGAAGGTTTTGAGAATTGATAATGGGCTAGAATTTCTATCAAATGAATTTAATAATTTCTGTAATAAAGAAGAGATTCTTAGATATAAAACTGTTAAGGAAACCCCCCAACAAAATAGTCTGGCTGAAAGGATGAATAGAACCATTTTGGAAAGGGTAAGGTGTATGTTATCAAATGCTGGTCTATCTAAATTCTTTTGGGCAGAGGTTGCTACTACTGTTGTCCACTTAATAAATAAATGCCCCTCGTCTGCCATAGACTTTAAAACCCCCCAAGAATTATGGGCTGGAAAACCTCTCAGCTATGATTACTTAAGAGTTTTTGGATGTGTTGCTTATGCACATTCCAAAACTGATAAGTTAGAACCTAGGGCCCTAAAATGTATCTTTGTTGGATACCCTGAAGGGGTGAAGGGTTATAAGCTGTGGGTAGATATACCAGGGAAACAAAAATGCATAATTAGAAGGGATGTGGTCTTTAATGAATCTCAAATGGCTAGGGTACAAAATTCAGAACCTGTTAAAGCTCAAAATAAACCTTTAGAAGATGTACAGGTTGAGGTGGAGCCAAATACCTCATCTGAAACCCTTCCTGATTAAAACAAGGTAACTGAGGATACAAACTTGGATGACCTTGATCAAGGTGGAGTTGACTCCTATGTCTTAGTGAGGGACAGGAAGAGGAGAATAATTGAACCACCTAAAAGATATGGGCAGGCAGAACTCACTACTTTTGCCCTCACAGTAGTAGATGAAGTGGTTTATCAAGAACCTAGGACTTATAAAGAGACTGTTAACAGCAAGGAAGCATCCAAATGGATACTTGCCATGCATGAGGAGATGGAGTCTCTTAATAAGAAGAAAACCTGGGATTTAGTTACTAGACCCTCAGGGATTAAGCTGGTTGGGTCAAAGTGGATTTATAAAAGAGAGGATGTCATACCAGGAGTTGAGAGCATTAGATATAAAACTAGATTAGTAGCAAAGGGTTTTACTCAAAGGGAGGGTATTGATTTCAATGAAATTTTTTCCCCTGTTGTAAAACACAGTTCTATTAGACTACTGCTTGCTTATACTGCTTTTGAAGATATGCATTTGGAACAATTAGATGTTAAAACTGCTTTCCTCGATGGTGAGTTGGAAGAAGTGATTTATGCAACCCCTTGAGGGTTTTGTGGATGGATTAAGCTCTGATAAAGTGTGTCTATTAAAAAAGTCTCTCTATGGTCTGAAACAGTCACCTAGGCAGTGGTATAGAAGATTTGACACACACATGTTAGAAAATGGTTTTAACAGAAGCTGTTATGATAGTTGTGTTTATTACAAGCATGTTGATCTGACTGTGATATACCTACTGTTATATGTTGATGACATGTTGGTTGCTTGTAAGGACTCTGCTCTAATTAACCAAGTCAAATGCATGTTAAAGGTAGAATTTGAAATGAAAGAACTAGGCCCTGCTAGAAAAATTTTGGGAATGAAAATATTAAGGGATAGACATAATAGAACTCTGTTATTGTCTCAAAATACTTATATTTGCAAGATTCTCAAAAAATTTGGTATGGATCAAGTTAAATCTGTTAATACACCTCTGGGACAGCACTTCAAATTGTCTGTAAATCAATCTCCTACTTCTAAATCTGATATTGACCTTATGAGCAAAATACCATATGCTAGTATGGTAGGTAGCTTAATGTATGCTATGGTCTGTACCAGACCAGACCTCACTTATGCTGTCAGTATGGTTAGTAGGTTTATAGGAAATCCTGGAAAACCACACTGGCAGGCTATTAATGGGTTTTTAGATACCTTGCAGGTTCAACAAAATTAGGAGTTGTTTATGGGTTAAGTGCTAAGGAGGGATGTGAGATAGAAGGGTTTGTAGACTCTGACTATGCAGGAAATGTAGACACTAGGAAGTCCCTTATAGGATATGTGTTCACTGCATTTGGGGGCACAATTAGTCGGAAATCAAACTTACAAAGTGTTGTAGCTTTGTCTACAACTGAAGCCGAGTATATAGCCATAATAGAGGCAATAAAAGAGGCCATATGGATAAAAGGAATTGCAAAAGAGTTAAATATCTTTAATGGTACTGTCACTGTCCATTGTGACAACCAAAGCACCTTACACTTAGCCAAAAACCAGGTATTCCATGAAAGGTTCAAACATATAGATATTAGGCTACATTTTGTAAGGGGTGTCATATAATCTAAGGTTGTTAGTGTGGAGAAAATTCCAACTGAAGACAACCCTTCAGACATGATGACTAAGTTTCTTCCCTCTTTAAAATTCAGACACTGTCTGAATTTAATTAGTATGGAGTCTGATTTAGGTCCTATTAGAGGGATGTTGCGGGAACAGCCTAGGATGAAAATTTTGTAAATTTGGTAAACTAAGATTTGTCAAGATGGAGAATTGTAAATATGTGCCAAACTTAGTGTATAATTGCATCTTAAATTGATCTTCTAACGTATCTATTTTTTAGCCAATGATGTGCAGACACTTGTATATATTCAGAACCATTCGATCATCAGATGAAAATGGGTTTAACTCGCTGGACAGAAGGGTATTTTAGTCATTGTGCTGAGAAGATATTATATCTGATGCATGACCCTAGACTGTTAGATGGCCACGTGTCGATATTTCTGTTTGTGTATAAATATATGTTAAAAGTGAGATTAGGGTTATGGGATTCAATGTGTTTTGCTGAGGCAGAGAGTAAGAGAGAAACTGAGAGCACTCCTCTGCTAGGGTTTGTGAGATCGAGAGAAAGACTGAGAGGGTTGGCTCTCTTGCACTCGAGAGCTAGCAATCGATTTGTTGTAAAACACAGAGGCTTTGTTGCTGATTCTTTAATAAGAATGATTTCTGAGGCCGTTCCTACCGTGGATGTAGACCATTAAGGTCGAACCATGTAACTTCTTTTTTTGTTGTTCTTTATTGGCAATCCCTTCCTAATTTATTTCCTGAATTTTAGCACTTGTAATCCTTTAAATATGGTATTCATGGAGAAGAAAGGCAGTAGCCATTGAATTTTAGAATGAAGTGATTTCATTAATAGAGAGACTCTGTTTGCGACTTATTCCCCTCTTGAACGTCAACGTGAGGTTGGCTCTTGAGGCTTGCACCACGGGGAGGAGGTCGTAGAAACAGAGCAGCGGCGGCTTGGGGGCGGCCTAAGGTTCCTGACAGCGCATTCTGTGGAGTATGGTGGTGATCCTACGTGTTGGGCTCTCGGTGGGGGTGGTGTGTAGTGGCCATGGTGGGGAAAGCATAAGCTCTGTTTTCGGGGGTTAAAACAGAGCACTGCAATATGAAGTGTTTTCGGTGGTTGTCGGTGGCGAGGGGCTTCCCTGTGGAGGTAATGCTTTGTACGGCAGTTAAGGGAAGAGGCGTGGCTGCTGTGACGTGGGTTTCTGTGATGAAGGAGCGCGCAGTGGTGGTGCTATACGATGCTACGTCCAAAGATTTCTTGGGTGCGGTGCTGTGGAGACTTAATATCGCAATCAACCGTTTAGAGACTAATTAGAGAAATTTGCTGAAAATACGAACAGGTTTAAAGAAATTTGCTGCGTGTTTTGGTATCATTGCGTGATGGGAGAATATCACCGTAATCAGGGAGGCAGCACTGAATCAGCACGCAGAATCCCGAGAACTAGAAACTGAAAATACGAACAGGTTTAAAGCAATCAAAAGAGAGAAGTTCTAATATTGTTGATGAAGAACGAGCAGATACGAGTTTAAATATGATTAGGGGACTCAATTTGAAGTCGAGGGTTGATTTTGATAAGATTTTGGATCTCGTTTTTTTTTTCAGATCTAAAATAAAATTTAAATGACCATTATGAAATCTAAAATCGACAATAAATAAATAAAATTAGAATAAAGTTTAACATTAAGAAATGATAAAATATATGAAATTATACAAGTCATCAATTACATATGTTTAATATATGTTTCATCTGATTTTCAATGTTTGTGAATTAAATTATCTTTTTCCACACACAAGCCAGACTAATTATGTTTTTTAGTGTCTTATCACACCACTTTCATATGTCTTTTTTTTATTTACTTTTTTGTAATATCTTTTCTTACCATCAAGTTATCATTCACGTTCCGTGCTCCCAGTCAGAGATTTTTTTTCATATCTTCCTTTTATGTTAACGTCTAAATTAAGTTTCTCTTTTTATTAACCCTATAAAAAATAAATCCATATCTCAAGACTTAAAAAGTATAATAAGAATTAAAACTATCAAAATATTAACTCAAAAATAATCTAATTATCAACCAAATAAAAGTATATGCAATTAACCCTAAAAATTGGATTGGGTCCTTACATGTATGATAATCCTAATTTATGATCAAATTCCTTACCTTGTTGTGCCACTTTCAAATTTTTACTTTGTAGTCAGTCGCCTATACGAATGATCAAACTACTTACCTTCCCATCAACCTTAGACAAGTTTATGATCAAACTACTTACCTTTCCATCAACCTTGACAAGAATCTGATCAAACCATATTAATGCATGGTTGATAGCTTCTGATGGGCGCACCTCCACCTTTTCAAAAAACTTCTGATTCCTTCCTTACCAAAAACACCAAGTTATCAATAAGATCTTTCTCAACTTCCTCTATTTTTTGTTGTAGCCAAGAAATTTGCAAAATATGCATATTGTGAACTTGGATTCAACTTTAAACCCATCTCTAAGCTCTAACCAACTATGATTAATTGTCTTGTAATTATAAACTGAATGCATAATGTCCTCCACCTTTGTTCCACATAAAGCATACCTATCATCAGCCACCATATCTTGTTTCTTTAGATTGTCCTTTGTATGTAGACCATTTCTACATGCCCTCTATTCAAATATCTTCACCTTGTTAGGGATTTGTAGTTTCCAAAGGCCTTGCCGCAACCTCTAATTTTCATTGACAAAATGTTTCCCATTGCTATTCCTTTGTTGAAGAGACTAAAATAATTTATAAGCACTCTTCAAAGTAAATTATCCATGTTTCTCATATTCCTAGATCAACTAATCAACACTCCTTCCAGAACTTAATTAAAGTAGTTTAAACAATTCTACTATCACATGAGGAGGTAGGAATTGATTAACTTTTTCAGCATCCCACCAAATAGTGTTCTTGTCAATAATATCTTTAATAATATGATTAGAAGAATCCACTGCCACAGGAGCAAAAGGAAGTAACTGTCTAAAGTTTGGTACCCAATAATCAAGCCACAAATTTACTGAAGCATCATTTCCAACTCTCCATTGACATTCCAACTTTAACTATTTCACATTCCCCCAAATACCGCCCCATGCATAAAATGGGTTTAATCCAATTTTGCTTCAAAAATTTGTGAGTTTGGGTTATACAACTTACGTAATAAAATATTCTTTTCACATATGATCTTCTAACCTTGTTTATTAATTAGAGTCATATCAAACAACTTTAGATCATTAAAACCCAGCCCATCCTTCTTCATCAAATAACACATTTTGCTCAAACTCACCTAATGGATTTTATTCTCATCTTTCTTTTGGTTCTACCAAAATTTAGCCATCATTCTCTCAAGATCCCTAATGTAACACCCGACCCAGGCCCAGGCCCAGGCCCGAATCGCTTCAGCCCAGCCCTTTGTTTTCGAAAACGGCGTCGCCTTGCGTTCAGGGATTTTGTTGACTCTTTGGGAATTGTTGTATAGGAATAGTGGGTTGTTTAGTAAATGAAAATGCTTTGGATCTTTTGTTTAGAAGACTCTTACAAGTTGTTTTGTGGAGTATTTTATTTTATCTCTTGGTTGTTTCTAAGCTTATGAGTTGTTTGTTGAGAGGATTATTGGTGGCTGATGGTGTGAAATAAAGAAATTATTTTCCAAGGTATTTTGGAGTTATTTAAGATGAACACGTCGTGAGCTGAAATAATGAATTTGTTGGAGACAGTATTCATGCTAATAAATGATTTTGGGTGGCTGGTTGCTTGGAATTTGTCTACTGGAGTTTATGAATTTAGGCAGGCAGCATAGTTTAGCTTATAATTTTTCAGATTAAAGCCTTTTGAGGTGGTCATTAAAATTAGTGAATATCTTATAAATAGGTGACGAGACTCTTAAAGGTCGGACTCAAAGCTTTGACAATTCACTGGAGGAGTCAGGTAAGCGGGGTTTCTATACTAGATTTGCATAAAAAGAAAAATGATTTGAGGTTGGTTTTTATAAATGTGCATGATATTTTTTTAAAAGAAAAAAAAAAAAGAAAAACAACCTCAATATATGTATTTATGCATCTTCTCATGAAAATACATATGATATAGAAAATTTTTTTTCTAACATGAATTGTGTAGACATGAGAAATATTTGACCTACTTTTGAAATGTGCATATAAGCGAACATGAATAATGAGGTTTCTTGTACATGTGAAATAATATGTTTTGATTTATTTTTGTTTATCGGAATTGATAAGAGAGTGAAATGCACGTGGTTTGATATGATATGAACATGGAAAATCTTTGGCATATTTATCTGTTTGGTTTTGTTTCTGGTTATGGTTTTGAGATGATGATATAGTTTCACGCGATATGGTTGGTACCACCATGATATGATATGATAGGGGTGCAACCACTTTGGAAACAAAGTGGTTATTTATATGTTTCTTTCCTGTGTACAGGGGCTCCGAGAATGAATAAGGGAAAGTCTCACAATATGATACCGCCTGGTTTGGCCACCGGGGATAACACAACCTTACCACGGGGGTTAAACATGATACATGTTCTGGTATGAAAATGAGATGAGATTTTACAGTTAATTGTGCCAAAGTGTTTTTGTTTTGAAAAGTTTTCTTCTGTTTTCTTATAATGAAAAATTATATATTCGCTCCACTTTCTATTTGACAAAATGTTTGGAGACGTTGGCTCTGAACAAAATGGTTTCCGATGCATGTATACGAAATTCTTTTTTTGAAAATGCTCATGTATTACATGCTAATAGGTGTTTTGCTTACTGAGTTGTGGTTAAACTCACCCCCTTATATATATTTTCAGATGATGTGGATGTCTTAACTGAGGACCAAGAATAGTATTTGTGAACCAGACTAAGCTGTTAGAGTACCATTGTTGATGTGAAGATTGTAGACATTGAATTGATGTTATGTTTTCAGTATTATTAGATTCAAGTGCTAGTAGCTTATTATGTTGGGATTTTTGGGAGATTGTGGACCCTTTATTATGGTGATACTTTAAATTATGAATTCGTGGATATGCTTATGATGGATTTGGAAATGGGAATTATTTGTTTATTTTAAGAAAATCGTTGGAGACTTTGGTTGTATTCGGAGATAGGTTATATCGAACAGGTAATTTTCCCAACCCTGCAAGTACAGGGTGTTATAGTTGATATCAGAGTCAAGGTTTAAGGTTCTGCAGACTTTTTAGAAAATTTGAGGTTTAGATTTTGAAGTTATCATACGTTTGACTGAAAGCCAAATCAATTGAGGTTTTGTAGTATATAATATAGGAAATATTGGAATGTAGAATGATTTTAGGAAATCATTTTTAGATTTGATGATATAGTGGAAGGGACTATAAGAAATAATATAGTTGGATATAGGTGAGTTTTAGGTGATAACATTCAGATTGAAGGATTAGATTTTTGCATTATATGATTTTATTTGTGGTGGGTACCTCATTTATCTTGGGAGAATTATATATTGTTGTTTTGGCTACTAAGACAACCCTTATATGTTTATATAGCTATTTGTATATATGTTTTGACGAACGATTTGTTTAATGGTCCAAGTTTTCTCAAGATGCCACCTCGTCGTGAATGAAGTGTATAGGATTTGAATGCGGCCAGGAATGAAAGGGAAGCAAATCCAAGAGCTTCTGAAGTACTCTAAGCAGCAGTGCACCAGTTAATAGATGACCTTATGCAAAATCCATCTGGCCGTCACCGCAACACGAATGAAAGGGGTTGCACAGTAGATGACTTCAACAAGTTGCATCCTACGTCTTTTGATGGGAGGGGCGACCCGATACTGGTGAAAGATTGGGTGCAGGATATTGAGGAGACATTTCAAGTTTTGCCTTGCACGGATAAACAAAAGGTGGCGTTTGCTACATTCAAGTTGACCGGAGAGGCGAAAAGATGGTGGATCTCTAAAAGAACCATTAGGGAAGCAGAAAAGAAGGAAATAAAAAGTTGGTCGCTGTTAAAAGAAGTGTTCCTAGAGTGTTTCTTCCCAGTCTCAATCAAAGAAGATAAAGCTATGGAATTTGCTACTTTGGTGCAGGGGGCGATGTCTTTACACCAATATGCAGCCAAATTCACTAAACTGGCACATTTTGTGGCATATCTGATTCCAGATGAAGAGAAGAAGTGTCACAAATTTGAACAAGGGTTGAACGAGAAGCTTTACAAGCCAGTGGTAGGCTTCCAATTGAAAATTTTCACAGAATTGGTGAATAAGGCTACCATGTTCGAAAGATGCCTTCAGAGAAGTGCTGCCTTACTTGATCAAAGGAAGAAGTCTACCCCATCTGGATATCATACAAGCAAAAATCAGGGACAATGGAAGAAGAGAAATGAAGGTGGTAGTTCAAGCAAGAGGCCAATTCAGAGTTATCAACAGCCCTATCATTGCAGAGCTTGCGACCGTGTTCACACGGGAGAGTGTAGAAAAGAGGCAGGTTTATGTTATCGGTGTGGCAAGTCAGGCCACTACTTCAGGGATTACCCGCTTCATTTGAGCAGCAACAAACCTGCCTCATTACCACCCCCACCCAAGACCGGAGGGACACCACGAGGTATTCTTCCTTTGTTTTCTAATCATGCTACTGTATTATTTGATTCTGGGGCAACACATTCATTTATTTCTATGAATTATGCAGAGTTTTGCACTTGGGAAGGTGAAATGTTGGATTTTAACTTAGTAGTCTCGACTCCGACGGGGAATTCAGTATCTTGTCACAAAGTTCTCCGTGGCTGTCCTATATATATTGAAGGGAGAATGATGCCTGCTGAACTTATAATTTTTGACATGGTTGGATTCGATGTGATTTTGGATATGGACTGGCTGGTTTCATACCATGCCAGAATTGACTGTTTCAAAAAGGAGGTAATCTTCAAGCTCCCTGAGGGAGATGAAATTCGATTTGTGGGGTCGAAGGTACGATCACTTTCATCAGTCATATCAACAGTTCAGGTTTGGAAATTATTGCGAGATGGCTATCAAGGATTTTTGACTTATGTAAAGGATGCACCAAAGGAAGAGTTGAGTCTAGAAGAGATTCCTGTTGTGAAAGAATACCTGGATGTGTTCCCGGAAGACTTGTCTGGATTACCACCCGACTAAGAAGTAGAATTTCCTATTAATCTTGTTCCGGGCATGGCACTGTTGTCCAAGGCTCCTTATAGAATGGCACCATCAGAGCTCACCGAACTCAAAAAACAGTTGCAAGATTTATTAGACAAGGGTTTTATTTGACCTAGTGTGTCCCCATGGGGTGCTCCTGTGTTATTTGTGAAGAAGAAAGATGGAACAATGAGAATGTGTATTGACTATAGGGAACTCAACCGAATAACTATCAAGAATAAATATCATTTACCCCGCATAGAAGACCTTTTTGATCAATTACAAGGTGCACAGGTATTCTCGAAAATTGATCTTCGGTCGGGCTATCATCAACTGAAAATCAAGGCGGAAGATGTACCCAAGACTGCTTTCAGGACTAGGTACGGTCATTACGAGTTCTTAGTCATGCCTTTTGGTTTGACTAACGCCCCAGCAGCATTCATGGATTTGATGAATAGGGTATTCCATGAATTTTTGGATAAATTCATGGTCGTTTTTATTGATGACATCCTGATCTACTCCAAAAACAAGAATGAGCATGAGGAACACCTGATGATAGTACTCAGAATACTTAGAGATAAAAAGTTGGTGGCAAAACTAAAAAAGTGTGAGTTTTTGCTGGATTCAGTTATATTTTTAGGGCATCTGGTTTCAAAAGAAGGTATTTCAGTAGACCCAGGGAAAGTGGAAGCAGTAGTTAATTGGTTAGCATCGAAGAATGTTCAGGAGGTTAAAAGTTTCTTGGGATTGGCGGGATACTATCGTCGATTTATTGAGAGTTTCTCTAAAATAGCAGTTCCTCTCACCACCCTTACCAAGAAGAATAACAAGTTTGAGTTGACAAAAAAGTGTGAAGGAAGCTTTCAAACCTTGAAACAAAGACTTGTGACCGCCCTAGTTTTGACAATTTCCACTGCAAAAGGTGGTTTTGTGGTGTATAGTGATGCTTCAAGATTGAGTTTGGGGTGCGTATTAATACAATACAGAAACGTTATAGTTTACGCTTCATGACAACTGAAGACTTATGAACAAAACTATCCCACACATGATCTGGAGTTGGCAATAGTGGTATTCGCACTCAAGATTTGGAGGCATTATCTATATGGGGAAAAGTGCAAAATCTACACAGATCATAAAAGTTTGAAATATTTCTTCACCCAGAAAGAATTAAATATGAGAAAGAGAAGATGACTCGAGTTAATAAAGGACTATGATTGTACTATAAATTATCACCCAGGCAAAGCGAATGTGGTAGCTCACGCTTTGAGTAGAAAGACAATGAGTGCAGCAGTTACAACCCTTACTACTCAACACCAGTTATTAATGGACTTAGAGAGGGCTGGTATTGAGGTCATTACTAATGATACAAGCACTTTCGTGGCCAGTTTAATAGTGCAACCAGATTTGTTAGAGAGAATCAAAACAGCTCAGAAAGTGGATTCGGGGTTGATAAAGCTAGTCGAGGAAGTTAAGAGCGGGGACAAAGCTGATTTTTGTGTTTCTAAAGATGGAGTTTTAAGGTTTAAAGATAGATTGTGTGTACTGGAAAATGATGAACTAAAAAGGGTAACTCTTGAGGAGGCACACCGCTCTTTGTACACTGTCCACCCGGGGAGTACCAAGATGTATCGGGACCTGAGAGAATCTTTTTGGTGGAACGGTTTGAAAAGAGAGATTGCTAAGTTCGTAGAATAGTGTTTAACATGTCAACAGCTGAAGGCAGAGTATCAGAGACCAGCAGAATTGTTACAGCCACTGCAAATTCCAAAATGGAAGTGAGAGCACATATCTATGGACTTTGTGACAGGTCTACCAAGAACTTTAAGTGGACAAGATGCAATATGGGTGATCATGGATCACTTAACGAAGACTGCTAATTTTGGGCCCATTAAAGTTTCTTATAAGTTGGAGAAATTGGCTGAGTTGTATGTGCAAGAAATTGTGAGACTGCATGGAATACCAGTTTCCATTGTGTCAGACAGAGATGCCCGTTTCACTTCTAGATTTTGGCGAACCTTACAAGAGGCGATGGGTACTAAGTTGAATTTCAGTATGGCTTATCACCCTCAGACAGATGGACAATCAGAAATAACTATTCAGATTTTAGAAGACATGTTGAGAGCATGTGTGATGGACTTCAAAGAAACTTGGTTACGACATCTACCATTGGTGGAATTTGCTTATAATAACAGCTTCCAGACTAGTATTGGGATGGCACCGTATGAGGCTTTGTATGGCAAAAGGTATAGGTCCCCTTTATATTGGGATGAGGTTGGTGAAAGAAAAATCTTGGGGTCAGGGATCATTCAGAAGACTACGGAAAAGATTGACATCATTCGGGTTAGAATTAAAGCGGCTCAGAGCCGACAAAAGAGTGATGCTGATAATCGACGCCGCCCATTAGAGTTTGAGGTCGGAAATGAAGTATTTTTCAAAATAGCACCAATGAAAGGAGTTATGAGATTTGGAAGGAAGGGCAAGTTGAGCCCTAGATATGTTGGACCCTTTGAGATTCTTGAGCAAATTGGACCCATGGCTTATAAGTTATCCCTTCCACCGAATTTAGCCGGAGTGCATAACGTTTTCCATGTATCCATGCTGAGAAGGTATGTTTCTGATCCCACACACATTATTCATCATGAGCCGCTGCAGATTCAAGAAGATATGACGTATGTTAAAGAACCAGTGCGGATCTTAGAAAAGAAAGCACACATGTTATGGACTTGTAGCATTCCTATGGTTAAAGTATTGTGGGATAATCACACAAGTAGTGAAGCTTCCTGGGAACTCGAGGAAGAGATGCGAGAGAAGTACCCACACCTCTTCGATGAGGATAATGAGCTCTTGTAGCAATTTTCGAGGGCGGAAACTTGTTTAAGGGGGGCAGGATGTAACACTCGGCCCAGGCCCAGGCCCAGGTCCAAATCCCTTCGGCCAAGCCCTTTGTTTTCGAAAAAGGCGTTGCCTTGCTTTCAGGTTTGTTGTTTTCTCTTCGTTTGTTTTCTTTTGTTTTCTTTTCTCTGTTTTTCCCAACGGTTATTTTCCTCTGCTGGTCTCCATTTTTAGCTCCCCAAACTCCACGTTCTCGGTGGTTTTCACTCCAAGATGAGGATTAATTCCTCCCTCACTTCAAGTTACTCAGATGCCGCAGTTACTCTCACAAGTTTCGCTCTCTCTCTCTCTCTCTCTCTCTCTCCCTCTCTTTCTCTCGCTTTACGGCACTCATTCTCAGTTTGGGACCCCTGCTTTCGGCAATTCCCCTCTGTTTTCGTCTACCGGCGACTCTCACTATGGGTGTAGGTAGGCATAGCAGATCAATGATCTAATTTTCGTTGCCTCTTTCTCCCCTAGTCGTTCTTCATTTCCTTTCTTCAGGTAAGATTTATGGATTTCAGATGGATACTCATCCTAAGTGATTTGTTTAAGGAATTTTCTTTTAATTGCTGGATCGGTTTGAAGAGTATTTTGATGGTTGCACAGGGATTTTTTTGACTCTTTGAAAATTGTTGTATACGAATAGTGGGTTGTTTAGTGAATGAAAATGCTTTGGATCTTTTGTTTAGAAGACTCTTACAAGTTGTTTGTGGAGTATTTTATTTTATCTCTTGGTTGTTCCTAAGCTTATGAGTTGTTTGTTGAGAGGATTATTGGTGGCTGATGGTGTGAAATAAAGAAATTATTTTCCAAGGTATTTTGGAGTTATTTGAGATGAACACGTAGTGAGCTGAAATTTTTCAGATTAGGGTGGCTGGTTGCTGGTTGCTTGGGATTTGTCTGCTGGAGTTTATGAATTTAGTTAGGTAGCGTAGTTTAGCTTATAATTTTTCAGATTAAAGCCTTTTGGGGTGGTCATTAATATTAGTGAATATCTTATAAATAGGTGACGAGACTCTTAAAGGTCGGACTCAAATCTTTGATAGTTCACTGAAGGAGTTAGGTAAGCGGAGTTTCTATACTAGATTTGCATAAAAAGAAAAATGATTTGAGGTTGGTTTTTATAAATGTGCATGATATGTTTTTAAAAGGAAAAAAAAAAAAAGAAAAACAACCTCAATATATCTTCTCATGAAAATTCATATGATAGAAAAAAATTCTTTTTTGACATGAAATGTGTAGACATGAGCAATGTTTGACATACTTCTGAAATGTGCATAAGAGCGAACATGAATAATGAGGTTTCTTGTACATGTGAAATAATATGTTTTGATTTTTTTTTTGTTTATCTGAGTTGATAAGAGAGTGAAAAGCATGTGGTTTGATATGATATAAACATGGAAAATCTTTGGCATATTTATCTGTTTGGTTTTGTTTCTGGATATGGTTCTGAGTTGATGATATGGTTTCACGCGATATGGTTGGTACCACCATAATATGATATGATAGGGGTACAACCACTTTAAAAACAAAGTGGTCCTTTATGTGTTTATTTCTTGTGTGCACACTCGAGGTTCCGAGAACAAATAAGGACCGAAAAATCACACAATTTGATACTGCCTGGTTTGGCCACCGGGGATAACACAACCCTACCACGGGGGTTAAACATGGTACATGTTCTGGTATGAAGATGAGATGAGATTTTACAATTAATTGTGCAAAAGCGTCTTTGTTTTGAAAAGTTGTCTTCTGTTTCTTATAATGAAAAATTATATGTTCGCTCCACTTTCTGTCTGATAAAATGTTTGGAGACATTGGCTCTGAACGAAATGGTTTCCGATGTATGTATACGAAATTCTTTTTTTGAAAATACTCATGTATTACACGCTAGTATAGGTGCTTTGCTTACTAAGTTGTGGTTAAACTCACTCCCTTATATATATATTTTCAGATGATGTGGATGTCTCAGCTGAGGACCAAAAATAGTATTTGTGAACCAGACTAAGCTATTAGAGTACCATTGTTGATATGAAGATTGTGGACCCTTTGTTATGGTGATACTTTAAATTATGAATTCGTGGATGTGCTTGTGATGGATTTGGAAATGGGAATTATTTGTTTATTTTAGGAAAATCGTTGGAGACTTGGCCTGTATTCGGAGACAAGTTATATCTAACAGGTAGTTTTCCCGACCCTGCAAGTATGGGGTGTTACACCTAAATTGTCTATCTGGCAACTTGAAGTAACTCATTTAGAGCATTCACAATAACCTAGTTATTATTTAGCCAAAGTTTGGTTAGAAATTTCACTTTTATAAATTTTGTTTAGCCACCTTTTTACTATACCAAATAACATACTCAACAAATTAATAATTATTCTATTAAAATATGTTGGAAGAAAAATAATATATATAGTTATATATAGACTCGGCAAGTATATATCGTGTATTCTTTTTAAAAAAAATTAAGTATGAAATGTATATAAAAAATTTAATTTTTTTAATTACAGTCACATTTTTTTAAAAGAGTACTGTACTATTTATGCGGCTTGTTACCATATCTAGTATTATGATTATTATTTTTTTGTACGAATATCCAATATTATTAAAGGAGGCAAAGGAGAGGAGGGAAGCATATCAACGGAGTGGTTGAGAAATTTCTTTAGACATCTTTTGATAAACATGCAATCTTTAATAAATAAAAATGTCCCAACTCTTGTCCCACACGTTTCACAAGATATTGATATTCTTTATCAGAACGTGCTATAGACATATTTATTTACAAATTACAGCTTGGTTATACCCCTATTTTAGACTAATGACACGAGCATGAACGAGTCCAATTGCAAGATGAATGATGTCTCTAGAAACATACAAAAATAAAAAATAAAAAAATCTCAGAATGATTACACAATGCAACACGAAAACCAGAAATTTCTGTAATCTGAATATCCCTGGCCTCCGTCAGTGTCATATTCGATTATATTAAACTCTCTGTTCAAAATACGCCTTATCTACGCCTTCTAGTCATAATATAATAGCTTACAATCTGTGAAAACACTTCAACAGGCGTCATTTTGTCGTTCCCAAAGTTTGATCTCTTGTACTTTCCTTAGTTTTCGGCGCAGAAAATATTATTTTGTACGTACTTTGGTTGCCATGTTGCCACCATGAGATATGCTAGGGTTGAGATATGCTCTAATAAGTATTCAAAACCTCCCTCTCACTCTCGCCAACTTTTGAGAATGGTCAACAACGTCCCCATTCTCACTATCAGAGAAGAAAAATGTGAGATTCTAGATTTACGTGTATTTTTACACGTTATTTTATTCTTGGTATTAATTATTTTAATTTATTTAAATAATATTATTAATCGTGTTTTATTTATTTAAGATATTTAGTTGATCTATTGATTAGTTAATATTAGTTTTATGTTGTTCTTATAATTATATATTAAGTTACGTTACTTTTCTTATTTATTTTAATGAGTTAATTATTTTAATGATTGGAATTTAATTCTTTTATTTTATTATGTGAGTTTATTTGAGCTGCTTTTGTTATATTAATTATTGTTTTATTTTTAATATTGCACTTGGGTTTAATTTATTTCTATTGGTGGGCTTTAAATATCTTATTTTATTGATATTGAAATTATAGTATTTAAAATCAGTTTTTATTTAATTTATTGTGTTTTTTTTCTACTTAGTCTTAATTTTCTTAATTTTCCTTATTTTTCTCGTTTCCTTTTTCTTTTCTTTTTCTTTTCTTCCTTTTTTTTTCTTTCTTTCTTCCTTATTTCCCTCTCCCCTCAGCCGCGCGACCAACCCCCTCCCCTATTTCCCGTTTAGCTCCCTAGCCCAGCTTAGCCACCCTCGGCCACCACCGACGACACCACCTACTCCATCTGAACTGCCGTCCACCGGCGACCCACCACCAGCAACCCAAGCTCCGGCCGACTCCTCACCTCTTTTACACGGCTAGGAGTGTAAATGGTCTGGTCCGGTCCGGGAAATTTGTGGACCGATTTCATTCGGTCCAAAAATTCTCTCACCCTGGACCGGACCGAACAGGAGTTCGGTCCATACCGGTCCGGTCCAATTCGGTCCAGGGGCGGTTCGGTCCGGTCCAGGAGTGCCCCATTTGATTTAATGGGCTAAATTTAATATAAAATTCTACAATGATCAAATATTTTTTTGGTCCAAATTTAACTACTATAAATTATAATATGTTAATATTATAAAAGTATATATTATATATTAATATGTTAGTATATATTATATATAAAGTATGTTAGTAAATTATAACTAATAGTCTAATAGTCTAATAACACTTTCATATTAGTACATGTTAATAAACTATAACTAATAAGTAATAACACTATTACAATTTACATTAGTATATTATATATTTATATGTTAGTAAATATTGATAAATTAGTAATAATATATTAAATAATAATAATACACTTATTATTTATATGTTAATATATAAGAGTATATATTATATATTAATATGTTAGTTAATATTAAATATTAAATATGTTAGTGAACTATAACTAATAATCTAATAGTCTAATAATACTATTACATTAGTATATGTTAATAAACTATAACTAATAAGTAATAATACTATTATAATTTATATTAATAATTATATATTTATATGTTAGTAAATAGTGATAAATTAGTAATAATATATTAAATAATAATAATACACTTATTATTTATATGTCAATATTATAAGAGTATATATTATATATTAATATATATTAATATTATTATTATTATTTATATATTATTATTTATATATACATATATTTAAAAATTAAAATTTTAAAAAAAAATCTAGGGGTTCGGTCCGGTCCAGTCCGGTCCAGGGGGATGAACTCCTTGGACCGGGACCGGACCGGAATTTTCCGGTCCATATATTTTTTGGACCGGACCAGACCGGACTCCAATCGGTCCGGTCCGATCCCGGTCTGGGATAACCGGTCCGGCTCGGTCTTTTTACAGCCCTATACATGGCCTAAAACCCGAATGAGTGTAGTGATACCCATTCGCTTGCTTTTCGACCACCGCCGGCCACCTAGCTGTACCGGCCACTTCCACCGCGTCCCAATGACCTCCGGTATCACCCCCAACCGCTGGCACCACCCACGGCAGCCCAAATTTCCCAACTCGAAATGGGTATTTCAAATATCCATACACGGGTTTGCCACCCTAGCGCCACCACCGGCCACCACCTCGTCTTACGGCCACCACCTCGTCTTTCTGCCACCACCAACAAGTTCCCCTTGCTCCGACGACCACCCCCCCAGCTCAACTCCTTCATTCGTGGCCCCACCTTCTTGGTACAACCCCAAACCCGAAAATGGGTTTTCACCCATTTTGAGCCCGATCCGCCACCTTCCGGTGGTTGTGCCATCACACCACCACTTCCATGAGATTCCCCACCCTCCAAAGAGTATCTCCCTAAATTTTGGTGTCAAACCGACCATTTTAGTCTAACGTATTGGTGACTGCTACGAATGCTGCGGATTGACGTTTGTTCAAAAAATTATGTTTTTACCACTGTAAGTATTTTCCAAATGAATTTTAAGATTTAAATATATTTTTGCATCAACATCTATGTGTTGGTTGATGTTGGTATTTGTTGGTTGATTGGATTATTTAATTATTGGCTATTTGGTGTATGGTTGTCTACATTGTGTATTTACGCGCATGCTCATGGAAATATTTAGAAATTGAATTTTTGCATGATTTTCATGTGTTGGAAATAGAAACTAGGTTTTAAATTGAGTTTATGGATTTTAATGATTTTGGGCTGACTCATAAAGGGGACGGCGATATGTAACGCCCGTTGTGATCAGTGTGTGTGTGTGTGTGTGTCAGTCATAACGGGGACGGCGATACGTAACGCCCATTGTGATTGATAGTGTGTGGATGATATAACGGGGACGGCGATACGTAACTTCCGCTATGAAATGAGTGTGTGAATCATAATGGGGACGGCGATACGTAACGCCCATTATGATTTCGGGTGTGTGTGTATATCATATCGGGGACGGCGATACGTAACGCCAGGTATGATTGGTTTTGCGGATATTATTTTCTGAGAAATAATGAATGATTTTACTAGAATTTTATTGTGGACCAAATGGGCTTTTGGCGTGTGTATATCTTATTTATTTTGAGAAAGATGTTCTTTTGAGATTCATGCATTTGGAGTCGTGTTCATGGGTTTTGTTGTTGCATGAGTATATTTCTGTCTTTTGGTTTAGTTGGGTTGTACTTACCTGCGATGCCATCTTGGTGTCGTAGTTTTTGAATGCAGATTATGAAGAGACTGAGCCTGAGGAAACGGCTCCGCCGTTGATGTGTTATGGTTATAAATTGTTATCTCGGAAAATATTTTCCCATTTTTAAAATATGTATTTGTTAAATTTGTATTTAGAATGACTGTATTAAATCTCCTGTTAGACAATTTATATTAAATTAGTTTGTAAAATATTTCTAAAAATTTTGGTACTTAGTTATTAACTTTAATTATTTCGCTGCAATTTTTATTTATGCATGTCACGTGTTCGCATACTTAGCACTTGACGTTGGGGGTGCGTGACCCGTGTTGTCAGAATCTCGACGTCTTGATTTCCGTATTTATTTTAAAGGAAATTTGGAGGCGTCACAAAAGAGATGGCCTTTCGATCTGGCATCACCACGCCCACAATTTTTTCGGCATGCTCGATGACTTCCTGTCTAGAAACTTACTCCCCCGTTCACAATATGGTACATTAAAAGTTAAGGCTTTTCTTTCTTGTAATCCTTAATTTCCTCACTTTTTCGGCTCGTGGTTCTAATTCTATTCTCTACAGTTTGTGGGCGCTTTTTCTTCTGAAGCCCTACGGGCGAATAATTTTGGGTGATTATCTTTGTTTTATTAATTCCCGGAATCTTGGAGCTTTTTAAATTGTTGGCGGGGGAAAGATCAATAAAGAAAAACAAATAATACCATATTTTTTGGAAGAGAAATAATATATATAGTTATATATAGACTCAGCAAGTATATATCGTGAATTTTAAAAAAATTAAGTGTGAAATGTAGAAAAAAAAAATTAATTTTTTTAATTATAGATCTCTTTTTTTTTAAAAAAAAAAAAAAGAGCACTGTATTTATGCAGTTTATAACTAGATAGTATTTATGCAGTTTATAACCATATCTAGTATTATTATTTTTTTGTACGAATATCCAGTATTATTAAAGTAGGCAAGGGAGAGGAAAGGAGGGTATGAATATCAATGGAGTGATTGAGAAATTTCTTTTGACATCTTTCGACAAACATGCAATCTTCAAACGGGGTCATTTTGTCGTTCTCAAAGTTTGATCTCTTGGACTTGGTTTTCCGCACAGAAAATAATATTGTATTTTTATGGCGTTGTTTTACAGCGAACTGAGCGGAAGAAATATTATTTTGTCCGTACATGCTCTTCCTACTATGGTTGCCATGTTGCCATCAAGATTGAGATATGTTTAATTAGCATTCAAAACTCCAACTCTCACCAACTTCCCGAAATAATGAACGTCCCATCCTCGCTATCAGAGATGAAAGAGACGGCCTTTCGATCTGGCATCACCACGCCCACAATTTCAGGATTTTATTTTGTGTAATCCTTAATTTCCTCACTTTTTGGCCTCCTGGTTCTCATTCTATTTTTAACAGTTCACGGGCGCTTTTTCTTCTGCAGCACTACAGGCAAATAATTTTGGGTGATTGTCTTTGTTTTATTTCTCGAAATCTTGAAGTTTTTTAAATTGCTGCACTTGATTAAATTGTTTGATATTTCCTTGGTGTCGAAAGCCAGTATAGAGCTGTTTTCGATTCAACTTCGCAAGTTTCGATAATTACTTATTTTTAGCAGGTGAAGCTTTCGGATACTACGAATATTCCCAGTGTTTGTTTCTCGGAAAAATTTGAAGGTTCCGGTGTCTTTAAGTTATTAGGATGTATCAGTCAAGAGCTTGGACGTATGGCGTATATGTTGTTTTATGGTTGTGTTGGTCTTCACTACTCATCGGAGCAGAGAATCCCATCACCCATCCCCAAGAAGGTGATTTTCCTGCCGTTTGCTCTTTAAAAATGATACTTATGATGATTTGCAAGCTTTTTTTTTTTATGATACACTCTTGAGGAGATATTCGCTAGAGCTATCTACTAGTTTGTAGTAGCTTCACATATGCAACATTCACAACCATCAAAACTACAGTAATTTCCCATCGATAGCGTTGCAATGGTGTTGATTTTTGTTGAAGTTGGGCTGTTTACGGTAGTTATCATTTGACTCTAGTCCCGTTTGAATTTAGAAACAAAAGAAACTATCTCGTCGTTACAAAATTTTGAAATTCTTACATAAAATATAATAACTAATTCAAAATTTTCATATTTTTAAAATTTTAATTTAATTTTTTTTCAAATTTTATAATAATAATATTAAAAAATAATATTTTAATAAATTTTTAATTTTATCAAAAATTATTTTGTCGAATCTCATTAATCAAATAAAATCACTTGCTCAAATGGGATCTACATGCAATTTGATGAAAAAGATGTTTTTTTTTTTTTAATAGAGTGCAGTAACTGTAGTTTTATTAATAAAATGATGATTGACATATCTGTTAGTGTGCAGTGAAGGCGTTGCAGGCCATCAAGGGAAGTTTGATAGATCCTCATAATAATCTAAATGATTGGAATCAAGGGGATCCGTGCACATCAAATTGGACAGGGATTGGGTGCTTCAACGAGACACTTGATGATGGATATCTACATGTTAAACAATTGTATGATTTATCTCTTTCTTTTTAAAAAAAAAAAATAATAAGTAGATAGCCACTTATACAGCAACTCCGTCTCAAATTTATTAAACAATTTCTTACTTACAGTGAAAAAAAATCGTTATTACAAACCAGATCTTGAGGATGTAAGAAAAAGACAAAAAAATCATCCAAATACCAACCAACAAAACCACAACAAAGAAACGCATCTAAACCAGCCTATAGACAGAAATTCTAACAGGCCTATAATCAAGCACCAAACCAAAAACTGAAAAACCAAACCCTAAAAGAACAAAAAAAAAAATCAAACTAAACAAGCCTAATGTAAGTAGTACCCATTTTATCCAACCTATATAACCCTTTTACTTCAAGTGGGAGATTATTATTGTCCATATAAAACTTAGTATCCCACATAGCTCCTCTACAAGCCAAAGAGTCTGCAACTTTATTACCTTTTTTGTAAAAATATTGAATAGTAAAATTCTAGCCCTCAATCAAGTTCATAAGCTGATCCCAATAATCCAACAAATACCAAATTGTATGTTTCTTCATCAAAATCCATTGAATTACAACTGCCAAATTAGATTCAATATCAATATTATAATAACCCAACTGTTTAGAAAAATTATTACCTTCAATCATAACTATTAATGCGGCTTCACTATTTGAACAAGAGCCAACGAATTTAGAGTAGCCAAAAACCATATTACCACACCATCTCGCAAGATGCCTCCTCCACCTATCAAACCTTGGTTGCCAAAGCTACTACCGTCGATATTAAGCTTCAACCGACCCTACATAGGCTTTAACTACCGCAACACCATGTTGCGGTTTTGATGAGTTTTAGATCGTTGAATATCCAAATCTTCTAAGACCTTGATGTCCGCCTGTGTCACTCTCTTACCTACCTTGAAATTATTTGTAATCAATCTTGCCCAATATTTTACCGAACACCAGACCTCAGCCAAACTCTCATACCTCCCCTCCATCCGTGCGACACACCTACAACACCATAATCTCCACACAATGAGGCATGGCATCAAACCCAATAAGGTTCCCAACTAATTAGATCTAGCAGCTCTATTAAATCATACTTGCACCCTTTCCTTCTAGCTTTGTTGGCAATAGAAATGAATACCCAGTTCAGTTGAACCCTTAGACATAAATCCCTGGCAAACTCACCCTTATAGAGAATATGCTCTAGCGTTTCAGTATTCCTATTCTTACAACAGTCACATGCCAAAACTAAAGGGATTCCAATCTTCCTTATATTATCGTCTACAACCAAGCAACCAAAAGAAGCCTTCCACATACATAAGGCCACTTTATTTGGCAAAGAGTTATGCCAAATCCACTTAGCCCATTTGAACTTAGAAAGTCTTAAACGAATCACCTCCCATGCACATTTTGAAGAGAAATCACCACTCTTCTTAGGCATCCATATCAAAGATGTTTCTTAGCTCTAAGTTGACCAACAGTGTTCATAAGCTCTGTTGCTTTCTGTGGGCCTATCAACAGATTTAACCTCTCAAGATCCCACCTATTATTGACAAAAAGCTCTTTAACTACAATTTGTTCCACATTATCCACCTCATTCCCTAAAGGTCCTGAACTCAAGAATTTATCATGCCATAAAGAGACATTCCCTTCTTTCACTTTCCATTTTGAGTTCTCTATTAAAATCGACAGGTACTCCGTAATTTTCTTCCAAAAATAAGAGCCTTTAGTATGGTTACAGACCAAAACATGCTCCTTTTTAAGATACTAAGCTTTAAAAAACATTGACCAAAGAGAAACCTTGACCATCTCCTCTTATAATTACCTTCAACCTCGCCTCAAAAAAATTTTGCAAATGAGCTTTGCACTTTAGCAATGATAGCTTTTGGGGCATGCAACATAGAGAGTAGATGTAATGGCATACTTGAGAGGGCATGCCTTAAAAGAATTAGTCAACCCCCTTGAGAGAGCAGCTTACACTTCCATCCCAATATATTCTTACTAATTCTTTAAATTAAAGGCTCAAATTACTCACTTTCAATCTTCAATCAACAATCGGCACCCCTAGATAGGTAAAAGGACATTTATGTTCCTGAAAACCTATTTCCACCAAAAGCTCTCTCCTTCTGTTAGACAGTTGGTTAGAGAAAAAATAGCCGACTTCTCATAATTGATCCTCTGCCCAGACCACATTTCATACAACTTCAATACCTGCATAAGACTCTAGATAGATCTTTTACTCGCATTCACAAATAAAATAACTTCATCTGCATATAAAAGATAGGAGATAATAAGAGCTTCACGAGGATGTGAGAAAGGCAAAATCTTCTTCTCCAAAATACTCTTTTTAAGAAATCTAGAAAACATTGCCTCCACAAGAATGAAAAGATATGGGGAAAGTGGATCCCTTTGTCTAAGCCCTCTATTAGACTTAAAAAATCCTTTATACGTACTATGCATCATAATTGAAAACCAAGCAGATTGAACACAATTAGTAACAAGTCGGCACAAAGAATCCGAGAACCCAAAAGCAATCAAAGCATGTTGCAAAAACTTCCAATTCACCCGATCATACGCCTTACTCATATGAATTTTCATCAATACATTTCCACCTCTACTCTTTTTATGCAAGTTCTTTTTCATTTCTTGAGGAAGTGAAACATTTTCAAAAATATGCCGATCTCTAACAAAGGCCCCTTATTCATCCGACATAATATCATTCAGCACCAATGCCGTTTTGTGAACCAAAATCTTAAAGAATGTTTTACAAAAAACATTACAAAGGCATATCAGCCAGGATTTATCAAAACTTTGAGGTTTATTGATTTTTGGGATCAACACAATGTAAGAAGAAGTGAAAAATATAGGCAACGCCTCTCCTTTGAAGAACTCTTTATCCCCAGCCATCACCCCCCTCTTGACAATGCTCCAACAAGCTAAGTAGAAAGCGGACCCGAAACCATCAGGGTTGGAGCCCCTATTAGCCGAAATGGAGACCAGGATATCATGAACCACCTCCTTAGATGGGCATTCTGAAAAACCCCCATATCCACAGAAATAGCTGGTTAAATACTCGACTCCAACCCCGACAACATCAATAAATCCTCTCGAGTCAATAAATTCTCAAAATGATTCACGGCACCATCATGCACCCTTTCCATATTATCAAGAAAGGTATCATTCGGTAGTTTCATCTGCGAAACAAAAGCATTATGCCTTCTATTTTGAAATTACAATATGAAATTTTTTGAATTTCGATCCCCTTCAACCAACTAGGTTTTCTTTGCTTGTTGCGCCAGTTTAGTATCCTACCTTTTGTACCATAAATCCAGCTCTGCCTTCGCAATTAATAATTCCTCTTCAAGCTTCTCAAGAAAAGAGGCTTGTAATTGGACTTCCAGATTATCCAACCTTTCCTCCAACTCCTTTATAATGTTGCAAAAACTTCCATTTCACTTGATCATACGTCTTACTCATATCAATTTTCATCAATACATTTCTACCCCTACTATTTTTTATGCAAGTTCTTGGTCATTTCTTGAGAAAGAGAAACATTTTCAAAAATACTCCGACCTCTAACAAAGGCCCCTTGTTCATTCGAGATAATATCGTTCCACACCTATGCCATCTTGCAAACCAAAATCTTGGAAAAAACTTTATAAATAACATTACAAGGGCTTATTGGCCAGAATGTAACAAAACTCTGAGGTTTATTGATTTTTGGGATCAGCACAACGTAAGAAGAAGGAAAAATATTGGCATACCTCTCCTTTGAAGAACTACTTCACCCCAGCCATCATGTGACGTCCCCAATTTACCTTTAGGCTATAAAGTAAATTGAGGCATCGAGATAGGTAACACAAGACTTCATACTCCTCGTACATGTAAGAAATATCTTGTGTGCGCCTAAACTTACTAATAAAATAAAATGCATGCCATAGCAGAATAAGGCCAGTTTCCCAAAAAGTACGCAAAAAGATCTAATTTCTACATATAGTGATCACATGACAACATATATCCATAAAAACACAACTTAATATCTACATTAGTATACTGTGTTAAGTTTTACAACCTAAGAGTTTCCAAAATATAACATTGTTTATGATAACTACCGCAACCACAGGGATTCCTTCTTAACCTCCTTATACTCATTTCCATAGCGAAACTTATTTATACTGATCTCAAAATCTCGTTGGAGGAATTTCCTTTATGGTGCTACATAAACCCCACTCAGAGACAAAATACCACCCTGACTCATTGACAGACAACATCATATTCATAATCACTCCTCAGACAATGCAACTTCATGTTTTCTAATTTCCTCCGACTTATAGTCAAACACAGGAGAGGCGTGATCATCAAAAAGAGAGTAATCAGTGAGCCCCTCAAGGCTCTGAGTCTCTCGCGTAGTCTGGGTCTCTATCTACTCCTACAATAAGGTCCATCATTCAGATAGGAATGATAAATAAAAATTCAAAAGACGAGATTTTAATAAATCTCAGTAAGTACACAGTTAAATAGCAAAAGCAATAACAATATATGCACATAACATGTAAATGCACATGAGATGATCATAGGACCTATTAATCATGACTCATATATGACTCATGCATGACTTATTCTTGAATTGTGCACCTCTTTATAAAAACATGTATTTTTTTTTCAGAAAAAGGACTTAGTAGGTACAAGTACACACTTTTCTATGACATGACGTATATTTTCGTGAAAAACTTAATTTCATATTTTCATTCTTATTCTTATGAATCTTGGTCTTAACCACGACGGCAGATCAAATCGTCTTCACCCTCGAGTGTCTTAGCATGACTGCAGATTGAATCATCTTCACCATCAGTTTTCATATTCTCGTCAGTCATACGGCAGATCAAATTGCCTTCACCGTCATGACAAAACTTTCATATTATGATGGCAAATCAAATCGCCTTCACCGTCGATATGTCAGTCATCCGACAGATCGAATCGCTTTCACCTTCGTGACGCGACTTTCATAGTCTTATTTTTTTCTTATTCTTTCATTGTTCTTATAAAGTTTCATAATCTTATTTCTTGAAAGACGATATGACCCAAATTATGAAATTTTGTGACGTAAACAGACATGCATGTACCACTAGACTTTTCATGCATGCTACATGCTTTCATAGGGTCATGTGACAGACGGTAAAATATAAGTAATTTACTTAAAGAAATAATAAAATAACTTATTCCTAATCTTTAAATTTTTGGCCATATAATATAAAATAATTTATGAAATTCTTTTCCTTTTGTTTAATCCTAGTTAGCTTGTTCTTAGCCTAGGTGAAAACTTCACAACTTAACCACACTAAGCCATTAGCCGAAACACCTAATCCCTTGGCAAATATTTTCTTCAATTATTCCATTCATCCAATAACCATTTCACCATTAATATATCTTTCACTATTTTCCAAGAACTTAACAATATAACTTTCTCAATCACTCACTAACTTAATTTAATCACCATATCAATAATTTTAAAAAATAAACTAATAATACTCTTAGGACTCCCACCAAGGCTGAACCCATAGAAATCCTTGCAAGTCTCAAAATCTCACTTTTTTTGTTAACAAATTTCACTTATCAATTCTCTAAACTTTCATCCATAGTTCTAAAATAACTCTTATTTTACAAAATATTTCTTCCATATGTTTCCTTATTCTTCCATAGGATAACCTAACATAATCATAGGTGAAACTAATCTTTCAATAGACATGATATTCACTCAAGGAGAGGAACTAGTAACTTGTTACATCTATATACATAAATAAAAACTACAATTATATTAAATGTGCACTTACTAGTTTCTCCAAGACTTTTAACTTATAAAAAAGCTTGACTTGAGAAACCCCCCTGACAATGTATCCAAAATGCCTTATTAAGGATTTAGAAAGATGGATGGATTGAAGAAAAGGTTTAAGGCTTTCTTGACTAGTGTTGGCTATGTTTTTTCAAATAAGTGAAATGGAGGAGTCCATATATATATATATATAATATATATATATTATATATATATATTATATATATATATATATATTAGGCGGCATCTCAAGGTTGAAGAGGGTGTAAGAATATTCCAAAAAAAAAAAAAACATTTGTCTACCTCCTTGCCCTGCCACCTCTACTCTCTTAGGCTTTAGTATACTCATTTGTCCTCCAAATAGACTTAGTTGTATTTGAGATGACTTAGGCTTATCTTAAGCTAATTGGACCACTTCTCCTTACACATGTCAATTGGTTATATGTGTTACAAGGATTTTTCTAAAACACAAAATGCTAAGTCGGTGTGCAAGGCTAAAACCGAAGCTCCCTTGTGCTTAAGTCGGTTACCCTCTTGTTTAGGCTAATCATGCCACTTAGTTTAGGCTTGGTTGGCAAGAAAACCATCTAATGGCTAATCTAGGGCCACCTAAGAGAAAGGTCAAACAAATAGATATGCAAATCCTCCTTACTTGAGTAACAAAATCTAAGATAAAAACAAAAAATAGGTTTTGGCTACCCTTGGTTTGTTCGTATCATTTGATGCTTTCTAGATGGAAAACCCTCACTTGCCACATGTTCACACACATGTCAATATAATAGAATGATTGATAAGATATTCCAAGGATTTGATCTTAGGCTAAGTCGGTGGACAATCCAAGTTGGTGCTCCCTTGTTCCTTTCAATCCAATTTTCAGCTACCTTTGTATTTTAGTGACTAAGTCACTTGTTCCACTTATCTCCATAGTTCTAGGCTTAGTTCTCCTCATGCCAAGTGTCATCTTTTAGTTTGAAACCAACTATATATGCTAAGTCCAAACCATAGCTCTTCTTTGGTAAAAAAAAAAAAAAAAAACACATCCTTAGCTACACTCACAAATTCCTAAACAATGGCTTGAATCATCCTATACATCTCCAAATATTTTCTATAACCAAAACCTTGCAAAAAAAAATTCTTTTGTTTAAGCCTTTCTCTCTTCTTCTAATACCAAAAAAAAAAATCCAAGGATACATGGAAAGTATATTTCCAAGAAATTCCAACAAACAATACAGGATAGTTCCAAGTTAAATATAGTTATTCTAAGTATAATCAAAATAAGAAAAGAAATCGGGTTGTCACACATCACTTCCCTCTTGACAATGCTCCAACAAGCTTAGTAGAAAGCAGACTCGAAACCATTAGGGTTGGGGCTACTATTAGTCGAAATGGAGACCAGGATATCATGAACCACCTCCTTAGATGAGCATTATGAAAACTCCCTCCCCATATCCACGAAAATAGTTGGTTGAATAATTGACTCCAACCTCGAAAAAATCAATGAATCCTCTTGTGTCGATAAATTCTCAAAATGACTCATGACACCATCATGCACCCTTTCCATATCATCAAGAAAGGTACCATCCGATAGTTTCATCTGCGAAACACAAGCATTCCACCTTCTATTTGAAATTACAACATGAAAATTTTTTGAATTTCAATCCCCTTCAACCAACTAGGTTTTCTTTACTTGTTGCGCCAGT
Source organism: Platycarya strobilacea (assembly GCA_036898215.1). Taxonomy (NCBI): domain Eukaryota; kingdom Viridiplantae; phylum Streptophyta; class Magnoliopsida; order Fagales; family Juglandaceae; genus Platycarya; species Platycarya strobilacea. Next base: position 49,609,325 of record CM072550.1, read on the forward strand.
TTAGTATCCTCCCTTTTGTACCATAAATCCAGCTCTGCCTTCATAATTAAAAATTCCTCTTCAAACTCAGAAAAAGAGGCTTGTAATTGGACTTTCGGATTATCCAACCTTTCCTCCAAGTCCTTTATAATATTCTCTACTCGACCAAAGGAATCCTTATTCCACACCCTTGAAGGTTTTTTTAAGCATTATAATTTGCCAGCCAAGATACATAAACCCGACACCCCTCCACAAGTACACTCTAAGATGTTTCAACAACTTCCATAAAACCCTCATGAGTTAACCTCATCTTTTGAAATCTGAAAGGCTTAAGTCCGTATCCTCCACGATCAACAACCAATTTCAAAAGAATAGGAGAATGATCTGGCATCCTTCTACTAAGCAAAGTGGAGTAGCTTCATTGAACATATTCATGAAATCATTGTTCATTAAAACACGATCGAGTTTAGCTCAGCTTCTAGCCAGTTCCTGTTGACCGTTGCACCAAGATAGTTGTCTGCCTTCAAACCGAAGATCCATCAATCCGTAACGATGAATACAATCGTTAAATTCATCCATTGCAGACTAAACTCTCTGCCTACCCCCCACTCTTTCATCATCAGAGCGAATCACATTGAAATCGCCAACCCAAGCACTCCAATCCACGATAAACTTGCTAGATGATCCCAAAGCTCTTTACGTTCCAATTGAGAACATTTTGCATAAATAAAGGAGCACAACATAGATTTACCACCTTCTGAGAAGAATACTATAACAGCCTAATTGGACATACGAATAACATCCATCTGCAGCTCTTTTATCCAACAAACCCAGACTTTACCATTTTCCTTTGCATTAGAGCAAAAGTAAACAAAATTCAAGCTTCTAGCCCATTATTCAAGTCTTGACACATCCTGCAACGGTGCAGAAATAACCAAAACATTCATCTTAAATTTTCTAACCAATATACGTAACCTTCTTTTCAAACTACCCAACCCCCTCACGTTCCACACCATTATTTTATCAATCATAAATTAAATTTTTGGGGTGGGCCTTAGCCCTTCTGGACTTTCTTACCGATGCAATATTTTCCTCCTTAGCACCCAATTCACAACAAGATAAGCCTTCCGGTTCCGAGCCATAATCTTTTTCAGCATCCTAGCCAATTTCATCTTCTTCTTCAAATAAAATAGCAAAACTATTCCTGCAAATCACGCATTCCACATTTTCTGTTACACCTTCATTTTCAACTTCAAGCATATCTATCTGAGACTTAACTCCTTGTTGCAATGAGATCTTCTCTCTATGGTTCTTCTCTCCAACACTTTTGTTCACCAAACCCTCTCCCCACTCTACTATCACCTGTTTATGCCCCAACTCATCCTCTAACACCACTTCTCCCTCTTCAACAAAATTCTCCAATAATAAAGTCCCATCCACTGACTTCCCTTTTTCAACCAAGTCAACCTCCTAATTTTTCTCAAGAACAAAGAGCTCACGATTAACATTAACATCTTCTAACACCTGAATACCACCCAAACTAGAGTCAACTTTATCATCTACAATTTTTTTTCTCCCCACCTCCTTCCACACTTTCTCCTCCCCTTTTTTTCCTACCCCCTTTCCACCTCCCTTCAATTCAAAATTTGGCTTAGGTTTCTCCTCGACACGATAGACCACCGCCATGTGGCCCTATCTACAACATTTTGAGCAATAGAAACCCCTTTTTTCATACGCAACATTTTGCCATTTTCGAAATTGTCTAGCCACCAATCGAAAACCCTCCACTGAATCATCTTTCAAATCCACCTCCACACACAACCTAGCTCCTGTAACCCTTGTTCTATCAATGTTGCCTTATCTATTCCCAAAAATTTACCAAATCTAGAAGCACGAATTTGCAAGGAATCAAGTTTATATAAATGGAGCGGCAAATCTAGTAAAAATATCCACTGTGGCACAACCGATAGCTCTTTCTTGACATTAAACTCTGCTAACCAGCTGAACAATTAAAATTGGCACCCCACAACAACTCTCCCTTCTCTTGCCTAGGCGTGAAGATAGTCCTTTCCATAAGCCAACTTAAGCAGAACGTGATAATCATCCATAAAGCTGATCATCGACACTTCAGCGAAACCCAAGTCTTAACGATCTGTCTGCGTAGAATATCAATGGAAGGCCTAGCCGAGAGGAATTTCAACACTAGAGCAAACTTGAGATCCTCTGCTACTCTGTCCATCTCCCCATACATAAAGACAAAGCCCAATTCAAAATCAAACCATTCAGGTTTCTGGGAAGGAAGCTTGAATTTTGAGACTGGTAAAGGCCTTTGAAGAGATTTCGCAAACGAAAAACCTGCAGAACAACTTTTAGCTTTCCTAACACCAGACCCCCTAACACCTCACCCTCACTATCCTGTTGTGAAATCCTAGCCAAAACCCCACCCGAACCATCCCCATAGAGAGCGACGGCTAGAAGTCGTAACCCTCAACGAATCGCCTCACAAATGAAACCCTAGTAGAGGTGAAAATTTTGCCTTGCCACATCAGCTTTTTCTACATATTTCCTTTCGCTTCAAATTTTATTTATTTATTTCTATTGTGCCACATCCCTTGGATATTATTCCACTTTTGTATAATCTCTCTAGTTGATGCCAGGGAACAAACTTCCTTTGTTTGGTTGTTCATCAAAGATTAAAGAAAGTGGCAGTTGTATTGATTTGATTACGATTGGATCAGATAAACACGTGTTTCTTGATTTTGCTTGGAATGATCATGAACGTCTTGGTGAATTTGAAAATCCATCTTCATGATTTGCTCACGTGTCCGAGAAATCTATAACTACTTATTAAATATGTGATTTGTTGTCTACAGGCAGATCCAATCATGATCTCGTACTTAGCATTACATAATTTGATTGTTAATTGCTTGTAGGCATTTCCATTGGAGATATCTCCCATTAGAGCATTACATAATTTTCCTTTGGGCCAATTCTATGCAGGCTGCTCTTGAATATGAATCTATCAGGAAGTCTTTCACCAGAGCTTGGCTACTTATCGTATATGACAATTTTGTAAGGAAAAGCATGTTAAAAGCTACATTTTGTGTTACAAGAATCCTCATCCTCATATGAATCAAATATTTGGATGCTTCTTTCACTAGAAATTCTGGACATTTTTATTCTCTACCCCATGTTGGCATTTATTTTGCTTATCCTACTGATGTGTTTTTGTTTATCTACTCTATCAAAGGGACTTTATGTGGAACAACATAAGCGGGAGAATACCAAAGGAGATAGGCAATATTACGTCTTTGCAACTCTTGTAAGTGGATGAGCTTTTTCTTTTGAATTGGTTATGTACTTGGTATTGTTACACATGATCGCATGCTTTATTAATAAATGCATATATGTAACTATTTCATGCATTTTCGGGCATTCAATTCCTCAACATTCCTGGAGATAGTTTTTTTTTGGATGTTAGGGAACCTCTCCAAGGCAGGGTCGGAAGGGCCGTATCCCTGCAGAGTAAACCCCGGTCCTGGAAATAGTACTTAGATCAAATACTTGTTGCTTTGATATTGTAGAGTTGCAGTACGTTTACTTTTTCTTTAGATCCATTTCCAATATATATACATATTTCCAGGTTTTTGAATGGAAACCAATTAACGGGTTCCTTACCTGAAGAGCTTGGTTTTCTTCAAAACTTGAACATACTACAACTTGGCGAGAATAACATATCGGGACCAATACCTGTATCATTTTCAAAGTTAAACAAAATAATGCACTTGTAAGTATGTTTTTTTATGCTATATTGTTTGCAATCAGTTCTACAATGACCTGCCCTTACACCTCTATTTTTCTTTTTTGACTTTTCCCCCTTGCGAGCAGTCACTTGAACAACAATTCAATTAATGGGCAAATCCCACCTGAACTATACAGATTACCAAGCCTCATTCACTTGTAAGTCAGTAATTGGTCGTATTCCCGTATTTATTCCCGTATTTCCTTGTCATATGTCAATACACTCTACGGTATCAATCACTGTCATAAGCTCTACAACTGCAGCCTTCTTGATAATAACAACTTATCAGGGCATCTGCCACCAGAGTTCTCCCAAATGCCCGAATTACAGATACTGTATGGTTTCTACCTTCTTGGACCCTAATTCTATTTATGTTTATCACGTAAGTGTTATTACATCTAAAACAGACGAATCTGTTGAGTTTCTTGTTGAACGAGGTGTGATTACTCTTCTTGTGCAATAGTATTCTATTAAGTACCCTCTTGTCAAGTTTCTTAATGCTTTCATTTTTTTTTTTTTTTTTGCAGTCAGCTCGATAACAATAGGTTTGATGGCACTACAATTCCAGTTTCTTACAGCAACATGTCTAAATTGCTGAAGCTGTAAGTGTGCATTAGATGCTTTGTCTATGACTAGGTTTCAAAGGTAAAGGTACTTATTAAAAAAAGGTTTCAAAGGTGAAGGTAGAGCTAGGTGCTAGCCTTGAGCCATGGATTGAAATTTTTTATTAACTCTAATTAATTTTTTTGGCCAAATGATTGAAACTTTTTTTCCTTGTTTTGGTTGGCTTTGCCAGGAGCCTTAGGAACTGCAACTTGGAAGGAACAATACCTGATTTGAGCCAAATACGAAACCTTTATTATCTGTAAGTGGCTTTCAATTGTTTTCCCTCTTATCATTTTAAGATGATCAAGTATGAGCTTCTAAATTTGAAAAATAATTGCATCAAGCTGAATAATTCTCTTTCCTCTCTATCTAGGATAATTTTTCATATAAATTGTACTTTGTTTACATTTTATTGCATACAAATTTCAGAGATCTCAGTTCAAACAAGCTAAATGGTTCAATACCTCCGGGTAGACTTTCAGAGAATATCACGACCATGTATGATTCTCCATCTTTTGAAATGGCATGTCATCTACATCTTTCTTATTTTGTACTGACTGGTATTATAAATATTTATAGTCTGCCTTTAAGTTTTCAATAAAATACCCATATATTCTGAGAGCTATTGTTTGAACAATATGATTAGCTATTTATCGAACAATAATCTTACCGGACCAGTTCCTGAAAGCTTTTCGGGTCTTCCTTGTCTTCAGAAACTGTGAGTCGTGGTTCTAGAGCTCAAAGCTATTATAAATTATTATGTCTTTATTTCAATGGTTATAAATGGATTTATTTGGTAAATTTTGCCCTTTGGCAGGTCAATTGCAAACAATTCATTGAGTGGCTCAATTCCATCCACCATTTGGCAAACTAGGACCTTGAATGAAACAGAAAGCCTAATTGTGTAAGATCTGAATGACAATGTCACTTTTCCCTTGGTTAAGGTTGATTCCCTTTTCTGATGGAAGTATATCCTTGTGAAGTTCAAAGGTGTAAACCACCTTGGTTGACTTTTATAAGACTTCAAGGATCTCATGCTAGATTTTCTGACTATTTCTTGGGGCTATTTAACATTTCAGGGAGTTGCAGAATAATAAGCTATCAAATATTACAGGCAGTACCAGTTTACCTTCGAATGTCACTGTCGGGTTTGCTTCTATACTTGCTTTCCGATTTGTTTCATATATAGAACTTAACATATAATGTAATATATTCAAAGTAAAGTGACAGCTTGGTAAAAGGGTGTGGATGTGCTCTTTTTAATTATAGAGTCATGATGTGTAACAGTCATTGCACTTGATAGTATGATCATATCGCTATTTTTTGGTGAACTTTCAGGCTTCGAGGCAATCCCTTATGCTCAGAAGCTAACCTAGTCCAGTTCTGTGGATTTGAAAGTGAGAATATACCTAACAGTGAGAGTTCAACAAATACCACAACTATTTGTCAACCTCAAAGATGCCCGCCCTCTTATGAAATTTCACCTAAATCTTTTGAACTTTGTTTGTGCACTGCTCCTCTGCTTGTTGGATTTCGGTTGCAAAGTCCTGGATTCAGCAATTTTCTCCCATACAGATATAGATTTGAGGAGTTCCTGACATCTTTTCTTAAGTTATTTGATTTTCAGTTGTACATTGATTCGTTTGCATGGGAAGAAGGACCTCGACTAAGAATGTACTTGAAGCTTTTCCCTGTATATAATACTAATATCGACAATCCTAATATCTTCAATACGAGTGAGGTTCAGCGAATCTGTTATACGTATGCATCATGGAAAATGCATGATTTGGAGATATTTGGACCTTATGAAGTTCTGAACTTCACTCTATTGGACGTTTATAAAGATGGTTTGTCTCTGATCTCTTATATGTTATATTTTGTGAAAGAACTCTGTTGAAGTTGGAACTAATTCTTACTTATCAATTGAGGAATGTACAAAAAACTCTAATTCATTTTACCTTTTACTATTTCTATAATTTATTTGTTCCCTACTTCCAAATCCTTCATCATGTGTAATTACTCTGTTATTCCAGTGTGCATACCTATTTTTGTGTTCGTTAGTTTGCCTAATTTTGTCACTCTGAATAACACGTGATATGTTTCTGTGAGTCGCGCATTTAAGCGGAGGTACCTTTTCTTTTCCTGCCAAATCTCGTTGAAGATAGGCAATCCAATGCTTTCCCCATACTCGCGCTCTGTTAAGTGGTATAGAAATTAAGCTATGCTCTATAGTGATCCAGAAGGAAGCTTCAAATTCAATCCATATGCCAATTAGGACTTGACCCACAAATAGATGAACTATGCATCAATCATATCTTACATTCTTTTACATCTTCAAACAGGAAGTACATATTGGATAGTCTTTACTTTTCTATTTTTTTTGTTAATTCTCACAGTTTTCACTAATGTCACAGTGATTGCCACGTCTCCAAAGTCTTCTTTAAGCAAAGGTTCTTTGGTTGGCATAGTATTGGGGACCATTGCAGGTGCAGTTACGTTGTCTGTAATTGTTTCTCTGCTAACACTTAGGGCGCATAAGAGAAACCACCTTGCAGTTTCGAGAAGACGTCATTGTGAGTATCTTATGCTAATGATCTTAATGTTTAGGTAGATATGATTTTACAATGTGCCTTCAATTGTTTCTATTCTACATCATGATTAGGCCTGTCAATCTGGCCAGGATGATGCCTATCCAATCTCAGCCTGGCCTAGCTTATACCATAAGTCTCTAAGTTGAAGAGAAAATGGTTAGCCGCTATGTTGACAATGTTCTTAGCTTGTAAGTTGCAATATATTTGTGTGCGTACGCGTGCATGTAGTGTAAAAACATTATGATAATTATACATGCATATTATAACAACTTAGGCTAGGCAAAGTTTGGGCTGATTTGACCGCATCTGATCTTCGCCTATATTTAATAGAACCTTGGTTGCGTTTGGCAACCAAGAATATTTTAGGTGTTTTCGGAATATTTCATAAATAGTCATTATTTTATTTTTAAATTTTTCTCTACTTTTATTACTATTAATTACTTTTTCACTACTATTCAATATTCTATTATTACTTTTCACTTACTTTTTACTACTATTCACAACTCTTCTCAACACCCAAACCTAAAGTCATAGAACAAGCTCATCTCGCCAGAGAGCAAATAAACCAGGGCCTGACACCTTCAAGCCCTACAAATGGGCTTCTAGGCTGCAGTTAGCTTAGCCCATTGAGCATTGAAATTCTCTTTTTACTCCTGTATGGTCGAATATATCTAACAAGTTTGACAATTAAATTTGTTAGATGTAAATTATGTGAATATTCAGAAATATACAATATATAAATTATCAAGCATAACATAATGATTGGTTACGAAGGGAAACTCTTTAAAAAACTTTTCAAAAGTAAAACCCTATGGGGCAACCAAACGCAGAAAAGTCATTTTTATTGATTGAAATTAGTTTACAAGTAAGCTATTCAATAATAAAATATTTGTCAATTGACTCCCTTACTTGACTAGACAAACGACCCATTTATCCTTACCGCGGTAGCAGCTAGAACTTCTGGCGATCTTCAATCTATGCATTTCCTACTGAAACCTCCAGTGGTTGATTACGTACACCAATCAACGATCTTCTCAAACCTTGAACAAGATCACACTCGCAAGTATATAAAAATCACAAGAAAAATTCTCCACTAATTTTCCTCTCAAATATCTTTAGATATGTGCTCTAGCCAAAAACCCTTGCTAGGGTTACAATATGACTTCATTTAACTAGACAATCCAAAAAGTGTTGCTAAAACGCGTCTACTAATCCCAAAGCATTGGTGACAACTGAAGAAGCAAGAGTTCTGTTTCTTGTGGAAATCGGCCTCAATAAAATCACAAACCAATCCCAAAGCATTCAATGTGCAATAGCTAACTCATCAACATCAATATCTAAAACCAAACTCGGTATTCAATTCAAACCAGACTTCATTTCGGTAAAATAGATGACCAAAACCTAGAACATGTGAAAAAAAAAACTCAACAAGAGCACTACTTTTGAGTCTTTCGGAGATATAGCCACACCACATAAACCTCAAAAAATCTTAAGTATTGATTCTCAAAGAATGCCTCATGCACTTGCAAAACCAAAAACTTGACCGAAGATTTTTTTTTCTTTTTTTTTTTGGTTGGTCATAAAATAAAATGCCAAAAAAAATGTTTATATGCAGATTTTATTTCACAAAAAAAAAAAAACAATGGCAATAGGGCAAGTAGCATAAAGAGATGTATCTCAGTTAAATCAAAGTGCTACTCATAAAGTAAATTTAAGACCATACACCCTCTGGATTACAACACCCACAATAGATTTTCACTCCTCATAAAATCATCAAAATCAAGGTTCATGTGAGTGTGTGAGTGAGTAACTTATGAAATGTAGCAACTTTTTCTTGATAATTTTATTCTTTATATATATATATATATATATATAAATTCTGAATTCTTTTTTCTTTTTTCTTTTTTCTTTTGATCATCATTTTTAAGAGGAATCTTCTTTTAAAAGATGCTCCCAAGAGGTTGTCACTTACCTTAAGGTAACTTTATGTTAGGGTCTAGATACATAAAGGTCTCCTCGAAACACTCTATTTGTATATCCCTTGAGTAATGATTTTTTCTATAAGCGCTTTCAAGATTAGATTTGTGTGGGGTTTGAGTCTTTTTTTGCAATGAATTTCACACCGACTTTTTCTATATGGATCAACAAGTGGTGTTTGATAAGCGAAGACATTTTTAATAGTTGTATTAGGTTCAACTAGTATTAGTTAATTTAAGGTTTGGACTCTCTCTATGATAAGCATCTTAATACACTTATTCAACCCATTTTTTTTATCAAACAAAAGTGTATCTACACAAGTTTCTCACAGTGCAATAAGAGTAAACATTTACTATGATGACCCATAGGGTTATAATGCACAAAGTGGGATGCTGAACAAAGAAGAAATGCATGAGTTTCAGAATTTATTAAGTGAGTATCAATATGCTCAAGAACTTCAAGATACCATCAATCATGCACTTTACATCATTGGATCGAAAAACACATTTTTTTTTCTTTTTTTTATATAGAAAAATAGGAAACCAGAAAAAAATAAACCAACCAAAAAAATATTCATTTTTTTTTAAATATAAACAAAACACTATAAAAATGCATGTCCTATACTAACAATATACAAGAAATACAAGAATATGCACATGGTCCTATAAATTAATATGACACGACATCCTTTTTGATTACTCATTTGTCTTGAGATTTGATTTGTCCTTTCCATTCTTATGAATACATAGCCTAACCAATTCACCAAGCTCACAACTTACAAAATTAATTTGTTGACCCATCTCATCAACTTGGTTTTGTAGGCTTTTTTCACTCATTTTTAGACTTTTTAAAATTTTGATTTTCTGCACTTGAGACACATTAAAGCAAGTGGTCTAATATGCCCAACAATTCCACAATTATGACAAGTAGGAGTAAATTTACCTCATACCTACCTTTTTTCATCATGGTCGATTGAAAATTTTTGTGCAAGTCTCTTGAGTGATCAGCCTTTAGCATGGGAGGATTGTTGTGGTTTTTCTTTTGACTTTCCTTCACAAACACAATACATTTGGAGCTCGATGCAACGAATAATGGTATTTGTTTTTCTTTCCCTCTAGAAGCCACATATCCTAAACTCGTCTTGTCATTGCTTGGTTTTTGAGTCTTAATATTTTATTCAATTTTTGGGTTGCTGAATTTTGTTCACTCTTGAAAATTTTTCAATTTTTTCTCTAGTACAACATTTTAATATTTTAGTCTCAACACTTCAACCTCAAAAACTTTTAAATCCTCAACCAAATTATTTTTCTCATTTTCTATTGCTATAAGGTTTTTATACAGCTTTTTAGTGAGCTTTTTCAACTTGACTACCTCTTTGCACACTTCATCATATGCATCTTGAACACACAGTTCTTGGTCGGCATCAACTAGAGCAATGTCTGATTCACTAGAAGTACAACTACTTTCAGATTTTGTTAGTGAATTTTCAGCCAAGTCATTCACAATAGTAGAAAAAACCATAAAAAAATTTTAATTATCCAAAGATGAATTTTCACTTTCAGAATCTGAAGTATCACTAGAAGACGCATTTGATACTTTTCCTTTATTTTTCTTGAAGTTAGGACACTCAATTCTAATATGACCATAGCTTAAGCACTCATAGCATTTCACCTTCTCCTTTTCTCAATTTTTTCTTTATTCCAATTTTCCAATTCATTTTTCTTTATTGGAAATTCTTTTACTCTCTTTTGTTTTTCATTAGTTTTTTTCTTAAATTTTTTTTTTGAATTTTCTAGTAATAAGAGCTATATCTTCATCATTTAGACTCTCATCACCACAAACATTACATGCACTTCTTTCACAGTTTTCAAAACAATAGATTTATCTTTTCTCTTTTGGGGAAAGGAGGATTCATACGTTTGTAAGGATCCGATCAGCTCTTCAACTTTGATTGCATCCAAATCTTTGCTTTTCTTTATAGTCATGACTTTGGGCTGAATCACTGGGGTAGAGACCTCAAGATTTTTCTCACGATTCTTGAGTCTTCAACCTTTTCACCAAGATTAAACCTGGAATTTACAAGATCATTCAGTTTAGCATATAAATCATTAAAATATTCATCATCAAGTTTTTTAATTTCTTTAAATTTAGAAGTTAGCAATTGTAATTTAGAGTTTTTCACAATCTTTGTTCCTTCATGCGTGACTTCCAATATGTCTTATGCCTCTTTCGCTGTCTCACACGTAAAGATCCTTTTGAACTCTTCTTGAGATACCGCCATGAAAATGGTGTTCAATCATTTGCTATTAAAGTTGTTATCACTCAATTTTTCTTTTGACCAAGTTTCGATACCAGTCTTGGGTTTTTTCTAGCCTTTTTTAACAGCATGCCATACTCGTTCATCCAATGACTTTAGGAATGCTCTCATATGACTTTTTAATACGCATAGTTTTCACTATCAAAATATGGCAGCACATGTAATAACGTCATGACCTTACAAGAGCACGGATCACACTCGGATGAGTGAACCATGCTCTGATGACAATTGAAATTTTCTTTTTACCCTTATATGGCCAAATATATCTAACAATTTTAGTAATCAAATTTGTTAGATGTCAATCGTGTGAATATTTAGAAATATAAAATAAATAACTTAACAAGCATAACATAATGATTGGTTACGAATGAAAACCTTTTGAAGGATTTTTCAAGAATAAAACTCTACGGGGCAACCAAATCCAAAAAAGTTATTTTTTTGACTGAAAATCAGTTTACAAGTAAAGTATTCAATTACAAAACCTTTGTCAATTGAATCCCTTACTTGACCGGACAAACGACCCATTTATCTCTACCTCAATAGCAGCCAAAACTTTTGGCGATCTTCAATCTATACCTTTCCTACTGGAACTTTCAATGGTTGATCACGTACACCAATCAACGATCTTCTCAAACCTTGAGTAAGATCACACTCGCAAGTGTATAAAAGTCACAAGGAAAATGCTCTACTAATTTTCCTCTCAAATAGCTCTCAAATATCTCTAGATATGTGCTCTGGCCGAAAACTCTTGCTAGGGTTACAATATGACTTCATTTAAATAGACAATCCAAAAAGTGCTGCTGAAACGCGTCTACTGATAGGTTGCTAACAAGTTTCCGGAGTTACTGCTGCAATTTGAATTTCGAATTTGCATTCTGATTTTATCCTTCTAGATCTCGAAATTCACATTTCCAGCCTCTTTAATAAACTCTTAGACTCCTAAATGGACTCAAAATACTATGGATAAATCTCATAGTCAAACATTCATTCAAAAATTACAACTTTGAAGATAAGATAAAATCTTATTATATAAAATCTTATTATATTTGAATTCAAACTCAATGATCTAAAATTACAACTTTAGAGATAAGATGAAATCTAATCCTATTTAAATTCAAATACTTCAACACTAATTCAAATCAACAAAATCTGCATTAACAAGCATCCTAATCATGATCCAACAAATGGTTTTATTTCTCTATTTTTAGTTATTAGTCTTTACAATTTATGTCCCAATGCTTGAGATATAGTTAAGTTACAAGTCAACGATAAATTAAGTTTTATATATTTTTTTAATAATATACTTCAGATAATTACAAATTTCAAAAGAGAAATAATATAATGTGCATATGATTGTATTGTAATTTTCTTGAAATAAGATAAAATGGAAAAAAATGTTATTACCACAAAATTCTAATATGATGATAATAGGAAAGAGCTGAATAAAAAACTACAACAATATGCAAGGATCCCCTTGCTCTTGAAGAAAACATAAAAACTAGAGAAAAGCACCAACTGTAATGCCTTTTGCCTATGACAAATGGGCATTACATCTTTCTATATGACAAATGGGCATGCCATCTTTCTATATGCTGTGTCTATCACTAAGCTTTTCCATGTTTAACATTGGACCTGCAATTTAATATGCAGCATCTAAAGCTTCCATGAAAATTGAAGGCGTGAAGCCTTTCACTTATGGGGAAATGGCTATGGCTACAAACAACTTCAACAAGTCCGCACAGGTTGGTCAAGGCGGGTATGGAAAGGTCTATAAAGGCATTCTGGCAGATGGTACAGTTGTAGCCATAAAGCGTGCACAAGAGGGTTCATTACAGGGTGAGAAGGAGTTCTTAACAGAGATAGAGTTGTTGTCAAGGTTGCATCATCGGAACCTTGTGTCTTTGATTGGATACTGTGATGAAGAATGTGAACAGGTGCTTTTCCTATCTTGATTATTCATAAAAAGAAAAATGGAAAGAACTGCATATGAGGTGCAGGTTTTTTCGCCGATAATGGAGATATATGCAGAGTTCTTCAAAAATTAAAATTATAATAATTATTCACCCATTCACAATGAAATTTCTCCCTTAAATTGGTTTCATTTCACGACAAGGACTAGTTTTCTTACTTTCTGTTGTTGAATCTTTGTTGATATTTTTTACTGGGAAAAGCTTCATATGAGTGAGGTTGTGCATGCAGATGTTGGTCTATGAGTTTATGCCAAATGGAACTCTAAGGGATCACCTTTCAGGTACACCTTGTAACCTTCATGTTTTACTTGATGGATCGCTCTATAGTTTTTTCTGAGTGCTTTTCATTGCATCTCACTCCAAGAGACTTTGCCCCCTGCCCCGTGCCTCTTTCTGTCTTTTCTGAAGTTAAATGGGGCAATACTAATTTTCAAACTCTACATAACGTTCTAATGAGCTTAATGGTGGTTCACGTATATAATAATAAAGCCAAGTCCAAGGAACCTCTGAGTTTTGCTATGAGATTGAGAATTGCCCTGGGATCTGCTAAGGGCATCCTCTACCTACATTCGGAAGCTGATCCTCCGATATTTCACCGAGACATCAAAGCCAGCAACATATTATTGGACTCAAAGTACACTGCAAAAGTTGCTGATTTTGGACTTTCGAGACTGGCCCCAGTTCCAGATATTGAAGGGACTGTGCTTGCTCATATATCTACAGTTGTGAAGGGGACACCAGTAAGACTCTTACAGTTGATATTTACATCATAAGATTGTAACTTCACATGAGTTTAAAGATTAAGTTTATATCACATTTTTCTATGCTCAAAATCAAAGTTGAACTCAAACTAATTGATGATGTAGACTTCATTATATGTTGTTGGAGATGTAACTGATGTCTTTCTCTCTATTCTTTCATTCATTGTATTAATTTGGCAGGGTTACCTAGATCCGGAGTACTTCTTAACTCACAAATTGACCGACAAAAGTGATGTTTATAGTCTTGGTGTTGTATTTCTAGAACTCCTGACTGGGATGCAGCCAATTTCACAAGGAAAAAATATTGTTAGAGAGGTATGGCCTTGCATAGCTTTTTGCCTTCATTTCATTCAGGGCCTAATGGTTATTTAAGATGATTGATAGGGCAAGAAAACTGTTGTTCTATAATTCATTTGGTTGAGAGCAGTCCATTGGCGAATGGTGATAGATTCAAACACGAGCATAGTCTGAGCCAAATTCAGATATCCTTGCATTCAGTCAGTTTAAATGTTATGCAACTCCTAAGATTACTCTATGATAACGTCCATATTATTTTGGTCCTCTAGATACACTAGCTGAAGTTTTATGACAGAAATGTTGTATTCTCTTTTCAAACTAACTAGCAGGTTGTTACTTTAATAGCCTTTCACTCAAGTGAGTGACCTATAAAGTTACTTAAAATGTGCCACATTAACTGGTGTGACTAAGGTTGACTATAAAGAGTAGCTGATTGACCTATAAAGATACACCAACTGAAGTTTTATGACAGAAATGTTGTATTCTCTTTTCAAACTAACTAGCATGTTGATACTTTAACAGCCTTTCACTCAAGTGATTGACCTATAAAGTTACTTAAAATGTGCCACATTAACTGGTGTGACTGAGGTTGACGATAAAGAGTACCATTGTTCTACATATAACATGATAGCTTTTGTAATTTTCAGTTTTTATCCATTTCAGGTTAATGTTGCATATAACGCTGGTATAATATTTTCGATCGTTGATGAGCGAATGGGTTCTTTTCCTTCTGATTGTCTGGTGAAGTTTTTGAGTTTGGCCCTCAAGTGTTGCCAAGATGAGACAGATTCACGGCCTTCAATGGCGGAGGTAGTCCGAGAGCTTGACAGTTTATGGCATTTGATGCCGGATTCTGACACCAAATTGGCATCATATCCCATGGACACTGACGCTGAAAAGGTTGTGAATTTACAGTCATCATCCTCTACAGTGGAGAATCATTATGTGTCATTAGATGTATCTAGCAGCAACCTTGATAGTGGAGTTGTTCCAAGCATCACGCCTAGATAGAAAATGCTGATAAAAATTTTAGGGAAAAACTAGTTTTGTGGTTTCTAGCATCTTCAAAATTTGGACTGGCCGGAAAATTTTCTTTACAATCTTGGTTCTGATTTTGTGTATAGTCTATTTCAATATCTATTTTTCTGGTTCAAACTCTTTAACAACGTGATAATGATGTATAATTTGATGATGTTGCTACAATTCATGTCATCGTAGCTATACTCCACACTAATTTCCAAGTAGTGGGATACTTTGAGTTTTAAAATCCAAAGTAGAAGAGATATTAAGTATTTAATTATAAAATGAAATAAAACGGACGCTCATGTTTCTTTTCATTTGTTAAGGGCGGTAGTTGGGATATTGTGTCAAAGTTGGGGTTTTCAGGAACCCATTTGATTGAATGGATTAATGTCTTTTTTAATTCATTAGGCAGCACGGGCTGATTGGTTGTTTATCCAAGAGGAAAGCTGAGTGATAGATATGACATTGAGGTTTTTGTGGTTTTTAAGTCTTCGATAATAAATAATATGAAGGAGAACACAAAATCGTGGTCATGAGGATGGTTGTGATGGTTTGTTTCTGCTTGGTCTTACAATATGTGGAGGAAATTTGCAAAGAGATTAAAAAGGATGCAATGGGAAGTGTTCCTTTATGGTCCTTAATCCATAGCCAGGGGTTAGTTAATGTTTGGTTAGATCCCAAGTTTCAGTTGTGTCTATATTTTCTTATATATAGTAAGGTGTACACGACATGAATATCATATTGATCTATTTTCAAAATGAGCGTGGAAGGATGCTAGACTAGAAATATATTAATAACTAAATTGTGTTTTCTAGAATTGATAACACAAAATTGCATGAGCATTATTATAAATATTAACAGGTGAAAATAAGCACGTGTTTGAAGCAAGCTGCTCTCTTGTAATTAGTTAAGGAAGCATACTTATTTGTAATTAATTAATGAAGCATGCTCAGCCCAGACAAAAAGTCAACAAATTAAAAGACCATATGCATAGAAGCTGATTCGTGCTTTTCGTGCAATATTGAAGGCTTCCTGTAGCAGTGCTCGGGTGACAAGTAGTTTTATAAAAATAAAAATAAAAACGTATTATAATTTTATAAAAAAAAAAAAAAATTGTGGTTTTATTAAAAAATATATATATTTGTTGCGGCGAAACTTATTCGCTATATAATAAATAAATCCTCAGCATGAAGATCCTTCGGCGAAAGCAAATTCGCTAGTCTAAACCACTATTGTGGCGAAAATAATCGCCGCCAATACGTTTGCTTGTTCTTTGCAGCGAATTCCTAACAATTAGCAGCTACTCCTGATGCTGCAAAAGTTTTCTCACGGCGATTTACTGTTCAAACATTGTGCTTAATTGCAGTAAAAATTTAAAATCCTGCGGCGATTATTTTCGCTGCGAATCAATTTTTCTCGCAGTGATTTTCACTATTCGCTGTGTTAATCTATAAGCGGTTGTTTAATACTGACAAATGCGCGGCGCATGAGAATCGCTGCCGTTAACTATTGGCAGCGATTTATAGTATTATTTGCAGCGAACAGTGTCGCCGCAAACAGTGTAGTGTGTGGAGTCACCACAACAAACCTGACAGAGTTTGATGGCAAATTCTTTCTGCAGACCTGTGGTGTAAACTGTAAAGAGCTGGTCGAAAAAGTTCCAAAGGAGGCTCGAGTCACATCTGAGCCTATATCATTAGTATGGAGTATTACATTCTCCCATCCTAAATCTAGTTTGTTATAAGTGACACGATTCAAATCCTATATTTTTATTTGGGATGGTCTTTTATACTATATTTAACAGTTATGGGAGGTCCAAGTCACAATTGGGCCTATATTCCAAAAGAATTAGTCAATAGTATAGTTTGAGCCTCATTAGAATTATTATAAAGAACAAGAAACTGCTTCCTTCAAAGTAACGTGAGATTCTTAACCACGCCTATCCTCATCAATCGATATGGAGTATCACATATATATACAATTTAGGACCGGAACCTAATAAAATAGCTTATTCAATAGTGAATGCGAATGAAACATGTGGTTGTTAAATATGCAATCGTAGAAGTTTTTGTTCTGATTATTGATGTCCATATTTCCTTGGATTCTCTCTCTCATGCTCTCGGTTGTTGTAAATGAAAATCCTAGAAGAACAGCAAAGAGAAAAAAACAAAGTCAAAAGGATCAAACTCAATCAGGATTATTGAAATGGTAAATAATGCATGACGTTCGTTCTAAAGCTTTCATCTGTGGAATTTCTAGTTCGAAAGAGCAGCTGTTCTATTTTCTAACCTTCAGTTGCTGAGTGAACTCTAATATATGCCTGTATTAAACCAACAGCCACATTTTCTAACAACATTCACTAGAACATGATTTCATTAGTATTAACATTACTAATGAAGCCAAATTTTCCTTACATTGGCATTTAAAAGAAGACAATAAAGCCTCGTTTCTCTCCTAATTAATATACTTTCCTTCTTAAAAGCTTTGGGGCAGGTTTCTTTCTAGTTCTCCCAGAAGCACATTATCAGTGTTCTCAACTATTTCATGCTTCTTGATTTCAGTACTTCTCCCTCCTGATTTACCTTTCTTTTGAATTCTTTGAGAACCAAATGATCCATTCTTTTTTAGTAGATTTTCATCTCGTGACTTGTCTTCTCTATTTGTTTCACTCTCTGGTTGAAGCTTTTGAGGATGTGCCAAGTCATTATTTGCATTTACCACAGCCTTCCTTGACGGTTGTGTCCGATTTGGTTGCAAGTCATGCTTCCTGCCTGTCTTGGATGTTGTTTGAGCAGCTGAAATACCTTCTTTGTTCATTATGTCCTCACTTTAATGCTCTTGAACTGAAACCGGAAATGCTTTAACTATGTATATCTGCAATGGTTTTAGAATATATTTTTTGATCAAGAAACCAAAAGAAAAAAAAAATGGTACAATTTCATAATAAATGCACAAACTGATGTTGCATTCGCCTTTCCATGTCATAATTTTAAATACATAAATAGGAATGCCGACTTTACATTCAGCAATTCAGAAAAGCCTTTAGGGTCAAGATAGCAACTGAGAAGCTGAAACAACATTCACGTATTATATTAATGCAAAAATTGTGTGCAGCTAAAAAAACTGGGATCAGACAAATTATTGGATCGACCTAATTACATGACATGGAAAGAAAAAGAGAAATATTAAACCGGATACTGTAAAAACCACAAAATCAGGCTGAAATTCTGGCCTACCTAAAACAAGTCTATGGAAATTTGAAGCCTCTTGGGATTCAAGAATAATTCTGCAGTGGTCTTGCTATCACAACCAGTGTGTAACACTCGGCGTCATCGCTACCTTTTTTTTTTAATTTTTTATTTAATTAATTAATTTATTTAAGTAAAAACTCCTTATGATATTCAAAGATTTATTTTAAAATTGACCACGAGTATAAAATTGTTGTTTTAATAAATTTTGTCTTTTCTCATTCGATTTGATGATTATTAAAAATCTTTTTATGGGGCCGAGAAATTCTATTTAGACAAATTGATTTATTATTATTATTATCATCATTGTTTTAAGTTGAGGCCTATTTTATTTAGAAATCCGGCTCACATTTTGACTTGAAAGGTTTTTTTTTTATCATTTTCAAATAGATTGAAGTTACAACCTTCGAGTCCCCTTATCTCTAAATATTTTTCAGATGAGTTTGGATATTTTAGCCAAGGATTGAATTATGAAGCTTTGAGTGAGATGACTCAATAATGGTTTATTAAGTATAGAGAATTTATGTGAACATTGATAAGGTTTAGTAAGAAATATTATTGTATTCTAGTGACTTAGCATTTTTGGAATTAACGATATTAAGGAAGTGAGTTTTAAGACCAAGTTTTATATGATATTTGGAAATTTGGAGTATTTAATTATGATGTTGAATGTGAATGTATGTGATAGGAAGTAGCTCTCCCACCCCTGCAGGATCGGGGTGTTATAGTTGGCATCAGAGACAGGTTTATTTGGGCAAGTAGTGTTTTCTCCAATCCCTTAGGGGTACGATGCGCTACACAGTGGATAGAATGTGCACACCTATAATGGTATTTTTGAATAGAGTACTGCTATAGACACAAAAAGATTATATAAAAATAATCTCACAAACTAACAAGATTTCATAATATATGTGCACATACACGAGTACGTGCATTTGTATTGCAAGCCAACATAGAAGATTTATGTAATGGGTATTATTCTCCTGGGAGGTAAAAGCCTAAAACGTAAATGCTATATGTTTCATCAACTAATTCCAATGAAAAACATAAGTTTATTTGTTTTCTTTTTAATTTCATTATGAACTAATTTTAATTTCTAAAGCATTGATGTAGTCTAACATTGAACACATTATATATTCTCATATATTTTATTTTTAATATTTTCATGGTTGAGTGTTTAATTTTTATTCTTAATGTTTGAAATTTTTTTACGAATTATTGTTTGATCAATTGAATTACAATGAGACTGAGAGGTGATTTTTTATTTTAGTTTTAGAATTAAACACCAATAGTTGAGCGAAAGTAGAGATACTTTACCACGACTAATGTGATTTTTTTTAAAATTCAAAAAACATAATGAGTTTCTAATTAATTAAATTCACGTAGAGATATAAAATTGTTAATTATAGATATTTTTAATATTATTCGAGATAAAATATTAAATAGTTAAAGAATTTTTAATCATAAACATGAGATTATTGGAAATTAATAATTATAAAGAATAAATTATGTGAAATTTACTAGGTGAAATTAACTGCTACAGATTCATTCTTATTTTATTTTCATACACTTAGATTTTAAGATTATTCTTTATTTATAGATTTATTTTTGCTAAAGATTTTAATTTAATTTAAATAGTAGAATCATTAAATTTATTTTCAGTTTGGCAAATTTCGATATTCAGTAGTATAATTAATCCCTGGGGTTCGACAACTGTTTTATATAAAATATTTTACTATTTATCACGATTATGTGTGCTTGTAGACAATATTACGCAAACAATGTGGAACCAGAGACCAAGTGCCATTTTGAAGCAAAGCATTGAATTCTTTGTTCATTGCCTCATGCCACAAAGTGGATTTGGAAGCTTCAGTATAACAACTAGGTTCCTTATTTGATAGAGAGGTCTCGGCTAGTAATGCTCAAGGATACTGGACATAATTATTTTTTTCCCCAGCTTCTTTGTTTGCTTTTTTAGTTACTTTTCCAATGTTTTGCTTCTTACCTTTTGATTATAGGAAGTATATAAATATTAATCTAATTTCTAGAGTCGCGGGTTTATTAATCTGAAGATGTTAATACATTAATCAAAATTTAATACTTATCTAAAGAGAATCATGTAGGCAACAAAAAATAAGAAAACATAGATAAAGCTGCATTAAAACATAAATAAAAAAATAAAAAAAAAACTTATTTAAAGAAAATGCAGGCAATAAAATCTAATGTTTTATTTATGTTAATAATCTATCTATCAGAAAAGTTATATATATTTTTGTGTTGTTCCATAATATATACGAGCATATAACCCGCACAATGCATGGACTTTATTTATACTGAATATCATGACTAAATATACAAATTAATGTAGAAATATTCGGTGGCTTGATGAAAGTGAAAGAAAGTAAGAGAGAGGAGAAAATGAGGGAGAGAAAACTAAATTTTCAAAATATATACAATTTAGAGCAGTTTTTTATTTTCCAATCAGTGCCACTTCACACGGCACCATCTCAAATAATTTTTCTTCTACACAGTTATTCTTACCAGCCAACCGGTTAATTTCGTAGACCAACACATCTCCATCCAAGACGCTCAGAGCGCACTCTTTGAGACTGACAAACAGTCAAATATCTGCTTCAGACAGTGTTACCACATATGTAATGTTGTTTTATCATCTCTGCAAATTTACCACATGATCCGAAAAGCAATAAAAGACTTGCACATATGGATCATTATCTATGACTTCTTGCAACAGCCTTTGAGGATTTTTTTTTAGGTAGCAACCTTTGAGGATTTGAAATCCAATCCAACCTTTCACAATAATTTTAAATCCAACATCAGGATACAGCTAAGTTCTTTCACTCGGTACCATCTCAAATACATTTCCAATTCTTCTGATAGAAATAAGAGTTTCAAATTTGCTTTTAGACGGTTATTCTTTCTATAATACATATATATATATATATAATATTAACATGGCAGGAATATCTATAAATACTAAAAATAAGAAATGTAAGCAAGGTTCATACCCAAAAAGATAATGCATTTCTGCAAGTTTCATTTTTATATGCTTGAAATGTGATGGCTCCCCATTTGTATTATAGAGAGTGGTGACCACACTCTGTAGTGATTGGGTAGTATTAGTCAAGAATGTTCCAACTTATGCATATTCCTCTATTCAATCACCCAATATCTGTGGTCCATCCCCTTGTGTGCACATGCAATGGGGATATTCAGATATCTATCTATCTAGCAAACTAAGTGTTAAAGCTTAATATTCAAATATGTGCCACATGTTCAAAAATTGCCACTAAATGGCAACAACATTGCTTCTAGAAAAATTAAATAACAGAATTTATAATTAGTTTCATGATAGAGACTTCATTATATGTATGTGCATAACAACAAAAACATGGAGTTCCAAATCAGATGGATCATTAGTGAGTTTAACCTCAAGGCTTCCTCTTGGAAACATGCATGGCATTCTATTTAAAAGAGAGTCCAATCAACAGTACAATCAATCTATAGAGAAACTTGATCATAACCAATCTTCCAGGCACAAATCTTCATAAGCCTAACTCATCATTCGTAAACCAATAAACCAAAAACCTAGTAGAAAAATGAAGAAGTTATCATTTCTCCATGTTGGAACTTACAACATCTAGTTTTAATACAAAGCTATTAACTGGATTGTACAATACAGTACAATGTATATGTTTCTTGTATTTTGAGGGAGCAAGCAATTTGGCCGCTCCATAATCATCAGTCTCCTCTGTTTTGAGGGCTCTCCTTTTTGTCTATTTATTCTTTCCATATTGAATCCTCAACTTTCTTTTTTGAAATGGAATCTCCATATATGGTATAGTGGTTTCTTCTTCTTTAATATTGATGAACTATGTTTTAGTTTTACACATGCTACTATGGTGTCTCATTCACGTTACACTTGACAATTGTCCAACTTTGTTTACCACATTTATGTTCAATCACATTTTTTTCTTTCCTGATACTAAAGTAATATCTGAAGTAATATGAAATGTCCATGCAATTACAATTAATGGGTTATGTATTTGTCATTGGATCTCGTGGCATAATATATAAAAGTGGTTTGAGCTGTATTCAATATTTTATGTTAAAAACAGTCTCTGCTTTATATCTTACTAATATTCTCATTTGTCAGTGCAGGTGGATACTTGAATTTGAGATGTTCAGGCAGCTATTACTGAAGTTGAAAATTGATTATTTGCAGCAAGTTGCAAGCTTTAACCAAGAAGAAAAGAACCACAAATCACAACAGAATCACAATTTGAAAAGCACAGAACTTTAAGAGATAAACGACGTGGAAGAAAAACCCATATCAGAAATACACTCTAAGATCGAATATTAAAGGTAAAGCACCTCTTCCAAATAAAAGTACCATCACTTACAAATACCATTCAGACCCAAACTTGTCTATCAAAAATGTTAGACAAAGATAAGGAAATCCATCAAGGCCAAACGTCAAAGCAAGCTTCAAACAGTGAATAGTAAAGACTGTACCTCTTTGGAACAAAAGAAAAAGTTGAAGAAGAAGAAGAAGATGATCAACACGAAAGCTTCAAGACCTACTAGAGAGGATGGAAACTTTTTCTCTCTTTTTATAGATTTTCAAAGTTGAATTTCAAGTGGGAAATAAAATTATCATTTTACCTGGAAAGGTAGGCCCCTGTGATATGCTTCATTGCAGCAGCTAACCAAAATAAATGCTTGCGCTCTCTCTTTGTGAATAAAATTTTGGTTTCAGAATCAGGGGATGGGTTGCTCATATCTCGAGGGACTGGGACTCCACTACTCAAATCTCAAAGAATTGTGTTCTTACTACGGTGAAATTTGTCAGCCCATGCCTCCATATAAGTCTGACACACTCCAATAGCATGGATCTTGCCATCATCCGAACCACATAAACAGAAAATAAAACCATATGTTAATTGTTTTGAGTAATGCTTCAATTCTCCCATAAATAAGTTTTGTGGAGTTTTTTTTTTTAAATGTTTCACTGCTCTGTTTAAAACCTACATGCATACATATATCAACTAATTGAAACCCATTTTTAACATATGGTAATATACAAACATGTTTGCCAATTCGTGGGGAAAGCAAAATAAAAAATTAGAATTGACCCACTTCACAATCTTGATAGTACATAAATCGTACTGACATTGTTATCGAAGATAATCACAAAAGTGTGTTTTCCTATAGCCTGAGCTCGGTCTTGTTTTCTAGACCAAATAATATATATGTGCTCAGGAACTGAGAATGAAAGCAAGAACATTGCAGGGTACTTTTTCAAGTGAGATGTGAAGAGGCTTATGCAGATACTTTGTGAATTCTGATGACTGCTGCATGGTGACTTGAGAGAAAATTCCATCAACTGCATGAGGGTCCCCTCTGCCTCCTCTCTTTGCAACATGGGTTTTTAACCTAACTATCAGATCTTTGAATAAGAACCCTGATTAGGCCAATATGAACCCAAAATTAAACTCCAGTCAGAAAATATCTGATCAAAATTTAGCTAATCCAAACCCAAGATAATTTTCCCCTAAAACAAATCACCATATGCTTTGATTGCATATTTATCTGAGATTGGGAAAAAAGAAAGAAAGAAAGAAATGAAAAAGTACCAGAACTTTTGGATCTAATCTATTCGGAAGAGAATTTTAAAGTCTGCGACGATATTTCGTTGGATTTTTCAGGTGCATGATTGAGGTAGGTTTGAGATTGAGCCTTAGCCTTCGATAATCAAGATTGGCAGCGATGGACGGATGAGAAAAAAGGACATGGCAGAGGTTAAGGGGTTTGTTTTGCTTCTACAACGCCCTCGTTAAGGGGGTGAGCATCTTCTCTCTCTCTCTCTCTCTCCCTCCTTTTTCAAACACATGCCTTCAATCTCCATTCTTCTTTCCTTCTTCACTGATATGCTTAAATCTCTGTTGGTTAGCTTTTGACAAAAGGGCGCGCTGCTTCTTCTCCCTCACTTGAGTTTTGACGAAATCTTGCATCCTTCCTGCTCATCTCATCACGATGATGCAGAAAGGAGAAAACTTGATACAGTTTTCCAAAGAACCACGACCAAAACTACTCGGATGTAGATATCAGTCAACATGGGTTCATTGTGACAAACTCACAGTGATGGACGCGCGGCGGTGGAGCTTGGTTGGAAGGTGGTTGTCTTGATGGCCGAGCACCGAGAGAGGGCAAATGATCTTGGTTTTTTGTCCAACTTGAGACTGATCATTCCTCCTCCTTCAACAATTCACCCCAACATCATCTTCTAGAATCTGTTTGTTTAAAGCAATGTAGAACCCGTTTCTAGTCTGCATAGTAATCAATCAAACACAGCTAATCCAACTTCGGCAATAGCTTATGCCTAAAGAGGACTGTCAAAACAGGATGACACATGACAGCGACAGGGTCATCACAAAACAAAATAGAACCATCGTTAATGAATATAATATTTTCTTTTACTCCATTTTTTCTCATAAACCAAACAGCGTATAAAACCAAATATTTTCACACAAATAGCACCAGCCAATTAACGATCACACCGTAAAGTTTGATTTCATTAATTCTCAGTCATGTAAAACTCAAATTGATTTCAGACTACAGTCACGCTTGAAAATCTGAATTTCCCCCCATTCCCCTATAAACGGAGCGAAACCCAACTTCCCATATGCAAACAATCTCGACTTCAATTTCATGCTTTCATTCTAGACTTCTCAAAAACTCCATCACATTGAATGCCAAACCAAATAAAATCCTGTAAAAAATTTAACAGTTTCGACTAAATTCCAAAATTCCCGATAACTCGAGAAACCAACACCATAATCGAAGACTTCAATTGCGTCTAAAAAAATTGAGGAAATAGAAAAACCTCAAATGTAGTTAAGGCAGAATCTAGTAACTTACTTGCTCTGTGGTAGAAACAAAACCCTAGATCGTCTTGGAAATGAAACCTAGGCATTAAAAGATGTATTGGAGAACAATGGCTGAAGACAAACATACCGATTCGGAGAAAGATCGAAGGGAGAGATGACGGTGCAAAAACATGAGGGAGGCCTGCGTCTGGGTATCGTTTGGTTTTTGCAGCAGAGAAGGAGGTTGGAGTAGAGGAGGGGGAAACTGGAGAAGACCCATTTGGCAAGGTACTCATTGTCGGAGAAACAACGGATGGCGGAGACTTTGAAGGGGATGGCCGAGTAGTCGCCGGAGAAACGGCAGAAGAATTGGTCCGTGAAGTCTGAGAAATGGACGAAGAAGGAGACTTTGTTGGGGGCGTCGACTTTTCTGAGAGAGTATGCGAAGGATTCTGAGAGATTTTAAGGACCATGTGCAACGCGTGAAGACGCCCCCTGAACCTCCAGCGCCAACACTCCATACAGTTCCATACGCTCAGTACTGACCAAGACTCGGGTGGGTCTGAAAGGAACCGATCCGACCCAGTAAATGACTCCGCTGTAAACATCCCAAGGGGCACAACAAGAAAGCTCCCCAGACTGAGTTTGTTGTTGAGAATGGAGTCCATGTCTCGGGGGAAAAACTCGATGGTGGAGAATGTTTAGCTGTAGAAGATTTCTGCGTCGGAAGGATCGAGTCAAATGACGGAAACTCGGCTAGAGATTGGGACTCAGTGTGCAAAGACGGGATTGACCGGGATGGAAGGTGTACGTTGCAGTAACCACATTTCTGGCTTGAGGTTGGGTAGGGAATCTGGAAGAGACGAAAGGAAAATGTAAGTAATGAACCTTTTTTAAAGTATAGCTTCTGGTTGGATGGCCTTTTATCTTCTACCGCTTCGCGTTTTAAAAATTGCCTTTTATTTCACAGTATTTGAAAATCGATTAACGCGGTATGAATGACATGTCAGCAAGTTGATACAGCTTTTATATAGATAAATAGATTGGCAAGTATAATAAATTATTGCCTCAAATAACTTACATAATGTAATAATACAAGAAGAATATTTTGTATGTCTATTTATTTAGGACTCAGATAAAACCTGAAATAAGTGGAGCATTAGAAATAAAACTAAATTTTCTAAAACAGTCTATATTAAAATAAATGAAATCGACAAGAGAAATTTAAAGAATCATTAGAATACTAAAACTTTCAACTACATGAACTAACCATAATCGAACCATATCACACCAAATAAAAAAACTAAATAAAGTTTGAGTTAATATTTTGAACACAAAAAGAACAAGAACAAAATTTAAGATTTAAAATTTAAAATAAACAAAATAAAAAGCTCGATTCTTGCAAGCATGAAGAGTCTAAAGAATAACAAACTTTATTCTAGATCAAAACGTACATATTATTATGAAAAATGTACATACATTATTACGCCAACATATGCATTCTATTAAAGGAAAAACATTTCTATAAAATGTAAATTCAAATTTAACGATTTGAAATTCGGATTATGAAATTAACTAAATCAAATAATTTAAAAAGATAAAAATAATATATATATATATAATATCAAAAAATAATATATTACCAGAAAACATAAAATAATATAAAATACTTTTTTAATGAACAAAATAAAAAATTTAAAAAAAAAAAAGAAAGGAGATACTATTTGCAGGGATTTTAAAAATTGTTAAACTTATGAGAATAATAATCAGGATAAAATAGAATTTTCTCCACATCCATCTTGACTTTTTAATTGAATTTTACGTTGAGAATATGTGAATATGAAGAGGCAAGACCTTTGGAAGTATTATTGTCCTTTTTTATAAATTTTATTTTCCATATTTATTGTCCTTCTTCATAAATATAATTGACTGTATATTTATTACCCCTGTAGAGCGTGCATAGTATAATAATAAAAATAATTGCATTCTCAATAAATACAGACTGATGTACTTTTTCATAAATTGGATTATCAAAAATATAAATCTATTTTTACCGTAAATAATTATTATTATTATAAATAATTTATCACAAATATTTATTTTTATTGTAGTAATAAACAATCTTTCAATAAATGAGATGGACATGAATAATTGGAATTTGCATTTCCCTAGACCACGTGAACAATGGACTTAATGGATTTACTGTCACTACAAGAAATAAAGCCTTTTCTAAGAAAAAGAATTGTCTCTAAAATTTAAATTTTCATCATTAATTCTTTTATTGTGAGGAAAAAAAATAGTCGCTCATTCGTCAAAAATATCTCGCTGTTGAAAGTCATTTGTGACGACAAAAGTATATCGTTGTAAAAAATACCACATTTAGCGACAACAATTTCGTCACAAAAACGATCTCATACTTGGTCCCAAAAAGTTCCCATAAAATCAAAATTGTCGCAAAAACTAATGTAATTGTGACAAAAAATATTTTCCTCATTAATATTATACAATTAATTCGTGACCACTACAAGGATTTTGACCTTTTGCAGCGCAGAATTTCGTTACGAAAACCCTCCTTTTCGTTGCAATTATATATTTTACGGCGTACAGGATTACGCCGCAGTTTCGTTGGAACTGTTTCGTTGATTTAAGTCAAGTGCGTAGGTGAACAATTTTCGACGCAAGAACTCATTTATTTGCGGCGAATTTATTTCACCACAAATAATTATGTTGGCGACGCAAAAACCACGAGAGAAAAGGCACCCAGCGCTGAAACAGTTATATTGCAACGACTTAGTCCGTCGCAATTACTGGAAAGTCGTCGTAATAAGTATACAACATTCGCCACAGGATTTATTTCCGATGTAACAAGTCATATAGCTGCGTTATTATTCGTCGTAATAAGTACCAATGTCGCTGCTAT
Organism: Platycarya strobilacea; assembly: GCA_036898215.1. NCBI lineage: Eukaryota > Viridiplantae > Streptophyta > Magnoliopsida > Fagales > Juglandaceae > Platycarya > Platycarya strobilacea. The sequence goes on from CM072550.1 coordinate 49,637,703, forward strand.
AAAAAATTTGGGGGAAGTGGTCCTTCGTCGCCAAAACTCTAGTGCAACGTCCAATCTTTTATTTTTGGCGCTAGATGTTCGCCGCAAATATATTTTTCCCAGCCAAACTTACTTTCCCGCAAATATCTAATTCTTGTGGCTGGGTTCGCATTTCCGTCTTTTTTCGCCGCAAAATTCATTTTTTCAGCTGCTTTACCTTCCTTGCAATACCTAATTAATTAATTATGTGAGACTTTGTATTTTCATCCATTTTTTCTTCCTGCAAATAATATTTTTGACTTTTTTTTTAAATACCACTGAATATAATTTAAAAACCGTGCATAACAAATTTTACTACTATATTCTTTTCCATGTGGTCTGCAATTATTTATTTATTACTGCAGACCACATGATTTAGCAATAGCAATAAACTTGTTTTTGCCTAATTGTAGTATATACTACTACAAAAAGGATGATAGTAAACATCCCAAATAAAGATTAACGCCTAATTGTGTGCTCACAATTGAATACAGTATACCTGTTTTGATTAAAATGTTAATTAATTCCTTTGTATGGAGTAATATTTATATCCTTCCCTGACACATTTTAACGCATCCAAAAATTATGCAAAGTAATTGCATAGCAAGAAGGCAAAGTATTTACACATAATAGTCTTTTATATATAAGATGTTCACATTAAATATATCCCCATCCAAAATGATGAAACAACCTCAAATATTTACTATCTGTGGCTAATTAGAATGATCCACAAACATCCAAGTGTCAACAATGCAGCTACCACTCCTTCCCAACTTTCCACAGATAGCATTCTTGAGGTCTAAACACCCAACTCTTACAATCATGTGAGATGATATATCTAACAACTCTATATACATAGTGATGGTAGGCAGCAATACTTCTACAAATAGGAGGGCAGGAGTTGGTGCAAGATGATCTTCAACACAGTTGTAAGTGTGATCCTCATGCACTCTCTAATGGGAAACACCAAAAAACATACTTACATTCCATATGTCCTTATGCTCCAAACACTTATATTGGCCTTTTTCATTTTTCATCCACCTTCTTTGGAAATGTCCATAAGCACGTAACATCATCCAATTTGCACCTGAATTTAAAGAATAGCAAACCACTTAAAGACTTAACCAAATTCTACCATGCACAATCCACAGCTATACTGAAAATTAAGGCAGGAAATTAGCAAGCCCTCGTTATATATAACAAGTGCTTGTTGTAACAGTTTCCTTTTAAGCTTAGGGTATATATATTCCAGACATAATTATTCTTCATCAACCATAAAAGTTTTCCTACAACTTATATATGTATATAAATCATTAATTATCATACAACAATGTGTTTTTTAGTGAATCATCCCGGTATAATTAAGATGAGCTTGGTGACTTAATGATTGTTAGCCCTATTGTCTCTAGCCTGTAAGTATACCCACCCCTTCCTATCTCAGAGCATGTGATGTTATATGCATAAGTATGTAATGGAATACCCACCCAAAAATAGCTACAGCTTCTTGTTATTGTAATAGTTTTCTGTGCATGAGGCATGTAGTTACTGGTATATGCACTAATAGAGTCAGCTCACCTACCAGCACACACTAATGGGTGGATCATTTGTTGACCCATTTGAGCTGGTTCCAAAACAATTTGAGGAAACATGTAATGATTTTTTACATTGGAAGTCATTTTTTTCCTATTAACTTTGCATAGGGTCAATAACCAACTCAAAAATTGCTACAGTTTCATAGTATGTAATAGTCTCTTCTCATGGGGCAAATTTTAGTATCTTAAGTATGTAATGGAAACCAAAACTACTTAATCCTAAATAAGTATCTCTTACATATAAAGATCTTTATGTAAAAGATATTTTCAATTTTTTCTAGTTGTTATTAAAAAAAAAAAATACAGCAATAATAGGTAAAAAATGACAGGGAATGGCCAAGTGTCTTCCACATTACCTCTTCTATACGTGTGGTTGAAATTGCGCAATCATGACACATTGCAGCAACGACACCAAATTCTTTAACAACTCTCATGCACAGCTTGAATGAACTAAGTTCCCAATAATAAATCACACCTAATTTCATAAAGAGAATTTATAATAAGCAATGCCAACTACATTTCAAGACAGTTATCATCTGGATGGATGAAAATTCCATCTAAAGGGGGATGGTACAACACTGCAGAAATAAGGTTCCCTTATTCATAGCTTGAAAATTCATATTGGATAATAATAATGATTCAATCACATGCTTTTTATCATTCACTTGCACAGGTATTCATGCAGCCAGTATGGCTGTATGCTATCATCACAGGTTTTAGGGTGACTCACGGATAGATTTTCATTTAAATCTTTAAAGTTTCCAGGACAAATGCATAATACAAATAGAACCACCAAATTCAAAAAAAAATGAGCACCTGAGGCGGCTTCCATTAAATCCAGAATTTTTTTAGAACCCATGGGCAGAGATCTACAAATGAAATTTCACAATGAATTAATGGCAAATGAGTTCATAAGCAAAGAAAACATCAGCAAAAATTAGAAATTTTCAGGAAACATAAGCAAAAATTAAAAAACTTAGATTACTATAAGTACCTGGCTTTTCAGAAACAAATCCACAATTAAAGTAATAAATTTATCTGAGTTAGAAATTTTCTCTTATTTAATTTATTTTTCCTGATCATCAGTTAAAAAGCAGATGTACAAGGACATAATTGAACAAATCTATAACTGATATATACTGGAAAAAAATATTGAAAGAAACCATAAAACGAACAAACCAATTTATTTGGTCTCTAGAGTTGTGTTAGGCAGAAAACAGTGCTCCATTCAACCCTTTCCGTGTCCAGGGCTACCTGTAAGTAATAAAAAAAAAATATTAGTTGAAGTAAATAGACAAGTTGTTATGTTAAAAACTGCTAAAAACATGGTAAACCAAAGTCATATACTTATATCCACGGTACTTTATCCTCCCATTATTGATAAATTTTCTTTCAACAGTTAATTTCTCCAAGAACTAGGTTTTGCTTACTTCTGAATCCATGAAGAGGTTTTTCCTTTTTCCCTTTTAGATGCATGGGTTTCGATAGAAAATAAAAGTCTTACCGAGTCATTTTTGCCTTGCTTTTATTCTGATATCACATGCTTTAAGAAAAGTACCCCAAAAATCCAATGCACAAGACATGACAAAGGAAAAATCTCCCAGACATTATAAAGCTTAGTTCTACCTAGTAAAGCACCAATGTTCGACATAGTGGGCATTACCAATGTATCATTCCAGACACAACCATCAATGAAGTGTGAGCAACACAACAACCCTATTGCTTCACTCAAATGGTCATGTACACATATTTTGTAGGTAAAAAAAATAAAGGCCATCTTGAGAAACCTAATCTCTTTCAGAACTCAAAATACTGCAAAAGGTCCAAGTCCACTACCAACTTGCCATAAGTAACAATCAACCTCTACTTTCCCCAAAAGAAAACTAGATACTTCTACTTACTTTTGGGTAGGCAATTCAAGTATGCTACCTATCAAATTGAAAGAGGGGCTGAACAAATAATCGAATAAAAATTTGCAAAAAGGAGAAGCAATATGAAAACAAAACCGCATGAACAACTGCTATTAATTACCGAAACCAATTAGCTATCCATGCTAGCAAATACCTACACTAGCTACACATATTTTGTCCAGCCATCTTTTTTTGGAATAGAAAAACAAATAGTTTAAAGATGATCTTATGTACCTGATTGCACTCTTGAGCTGCTCGATAGAATATTAACCACCAAAGAGATCCTCGTGATAGCTACATGACTGGGACTTAAATATATATAGACACTCACACGCACACACAACCATGTCCCCTCTCATTATTCTCACTTCTAGTACAATAGTTAAAATCAAAAGACTTTATTGGTTAGGAGTCAAGGGAAGATTGGTAGAAAAATATAAAGCAAAAAAGTGTAGCTTTGTGTACTAGGATCCAAGTGGAAAGATTAGGCCTAGATCTTAAGGAAACTAATCAATGAAACCATGATATGATAATATATCGACACATAAATCTAATCACTTAAGGAAACCAATCAATGAAATATTAATATATCATATATATATAGACACATAAATCCAATCACATATTAGAGAAATCAAAAGCAAAAGAGAAAAATATTCAAAAGGCTCAAATCTATCTAAGGTCAGGAACAATGCTCCAAGTACAATCAGTATAACTAACAAAGAAATACGAATACATGTATCATTTAACAGAGTGATCAAGAATATCTTCACTCACAAATCTAAAAAGAAATAGATGATGGTATGGGTCCTTCAAGTCCACTGGCAATCATTTCTCTGCATTGAAGGGGAAAAAAAATCACGAAAGATTAACAAGCCCCCAGTTACATTACTTGTCTCGAATCCAAAAAAAGCATTTGAAATTCTGAAAGCTTAGGAACTTACAGGCTCTCAAGATTTGTCCACTTCTAAATAAAATCTGGTATCGTTCCGTTTAAGTTATTATCATTTATACGATTGCAATGAACATTAAAACATCATTGACCCTACAATATATTAACAAGAGTTCACATGCATGATGTAGTATATACTATAGAAAAGCTTACAAATCCGTCAAGTTTTTCAGCCTGCCAAGTTCCTTGGGCAAATTTCCACTCAAATTATTTGAGGATAACATCCTGCAGGGACAAGCATGAGAGACAAATTGACAAATCATTCAAAACAAAACAACCAGTATACAAGACTGAGTAATAGATAAAAATAAAATAAAATAAAATGAGAAAAAAGGACTCACAAAGTTTCCAAATTAACTAGCTTCCCAAGTTCTAAGGGGACTGTTCCAGAAAATTGATTTGCTTCAAGATTCCTGAATTAAAAAAAAAAAAATTGTCATTTCGTATGTAAATTGAGTGTTTTTTCAGAAACTGCAATTAGCACATGATGAATATGAAAAATTCTATAGAAACCTGGTTTTGGTTACAACATGGTATAAAATAATCAACCAAAAACTGAAATATAAGAGCATTCCTCTGTTTCGTGGTTCACAGTTTGTTAACTACTTTAGCCAAAAAAATTGAGTAAAATCTTCAATCCCGTACCTAGGTTTTCTACTTGCCCTAAACGGTTTTATAAAATTCAGAGTAAAAAGAGGTTCTTACCATGGACAAACCGAGCAATCGGGTGGAGGAGAGGACGGGGTTGAGGCTCCATCAAGAACCCTCTGATTCCTACGAAAAGAGTCATGCTGAGACAATGCAAAAATAGAGGATTAAGAAACAACACACGCTGCGATTTTATAGAATAAATCGTAGAAAACCTAGGAAAACAAAGGGACTGGTGTTTACCGTACTGATCGAAGGAAATGCAACACAAATTCCTTGCAAAAACCCAAATGAAATGGAGGAACCCAAGAGTCTCGGTCGACTATCTGGACCTCTGATTTGCTCAAAGTCCTTGCAAAAACAGAAAAGCTTCAATGAACCACTCGCGCGGCCAAGAATATGTAAATGCAGAGGAGAAGCCAAATGTAAGCCTCGGCTGCAAACATTCGGCTTCTCCTCTGCGAAAGCAAATGAAGTGGATCAAGGGCCGACTAATTCATTTGGGGGCTGATCGGAAATGGAGAACAAGTCGTGCGAGAGTGGGTATTTCTCACTGGTATGACAGAGAGCACTGGTTAGGGCATGAGAAAGTCCATGGGTTTGCTGGCAGCTCGCGGGGATGGGGGTGTTGGGGGAAATATTCTGGCTCACGGGAAATGGGAGTAGTGTTGGGGGGAAATTTTAAGTGGTGGCGCTTTATCAAACTTGCGAGGATTATTTCATCGTTGCAATAGGTTTTTAAAATTTGCAGTGAAATTAGTTGTCGCTAAAACACTCTATATCGCCACCAATGACGACAGTAGCGCGCCTCCAGTCCATTTAGTTAAAAATCCTGCGACGAGTTTAATATCGCCGGCAAAAATATCCTTTTGCGTCAATTTTTTTTACAACATAATATAAATCGCTGCAAAAAGTCAGTTTTTTTGTAGTGGACAGATATGAGCATTATAGTGACCAAAATAAATGTCACTAATAGAAAAAATACTTGTGAGGAAATATTGTCATCATCAAGCTAATTTTTGCCGCCAAAATATATTTCTCATAAATAATAAAAAAGAAGCTGACGTCTAGCATAGGTGACGAGTTACATTGGTCGATATCATTTATTATCGGGGAGGACTAACTCTCGTCACTACACACCATGATTTAGAATTAGCGACAAATATTTATCATCATATATGGTGACATGCATTTAGAATTAGTGACAAATATATTTTATCATGTATGATTACACAATTCTTCATTTTTTTATAAATAAAAGAACAAATAATAATCAATTTGAAAAACAATAATAAAAATTCTAGTGATACAAAAATGCATAAAATTAAATCCATCATTTAACTTAGTACCATTGTTCATAAAAACACTCAAATAAAGTTTGTTCTTTGCAAACTAAAATAGAAACACGAAAATCAATATCTATTTATGACTCTCTATGAGCCGCTAATTGTGCCATAATTTCTAAGAGGCGGCAATCATATTCACCTTGTTTCTCTACCATATGGTTGATATATGATTGCATAGATTCTGCCCTTTGCATCGATTCTTCCATTTCTCCTTATAAACCTCCATATCATTCTTGTATTTCTCTAGTTGTTGAGTGAGTTGGATGACTTTGGATGAACGTGCAGATGATGGAATAGGAATGACATAATTTCCCAACCCTTTGGCATATCCAGATTTATTCCCCAAAACTTCATTGAAAATATCTTCTGCAGTCCGTGATGATTCGGTAGCATTTCTCTCATTCCATAATTCTTTCATCCTATGTTGCAAAAGCAATAGCAAGATTTTCATGGAAAAATAAGTCAATAAATGCATGCATTTCTACTTATCCAAGTCCAACGCTAAGAAAAATGCATTACTTACATAATTGTCTTCTGCTGTTGGAGTCATGAAAGAGCCATCTTTTGAGTGTGTGAGTTTATAAAAGTCAATCAAAGTAGTATGCTCCCCACGCTTCAGCAAATTAAAAAAAAAAAGAAAACCTCTCTACTATTTCAAAATCACATTAGTGTATAAATGACAAGTAAAAAACGCATTTTCTTCGAGAAGTCGAGCAAATGATTTTGATCTAGCCACGTGATTAACTTTCAAATTGCTTTTATTCAAAGCATTTTGATCACACAATTTCTATATAAAAAAAAAAATAACCAAAAAACGCAAGTTAATTCTAGGAGTAAAGAATAAAGAAAAAAAAAACGAAGTGCAAGATTTATAAGTAGGTAGTAGCTACCATCTGTGTCCATCCTAGCTCAATTTTATTAGATGAAACTAGTACCAATCAACTAGTTCTACCCCTTTTGTTTTGTAATGAGAACCTAATGGGACTCCAGAAATCAGAGGTACTAAATTATGCAAGAACGAGTTCATATCAAGCAACACGAAAACAAAACTTTTGAGCCGCCTCAGAATAATATCTGACGCACCTCGACACATCAAGACTGGGAAACAAAAACAAGCTTTGCAACTATACCATTTTAATGCCACCTCCTATCAAGTACCCAACTCTGAGACAGGCTACCCAACATTGAAAGCAACAAACTTAGCCTCTAACCATAAAGCAAGCAATGTCCAAAAGCAGAACAAACATTGACCAAGGTTGTATCATAAGCATTATAAATATAGACATCATTTACATTTATTTTCTCATGAAGAAAATATTTTTTTATGTATTCTTGTTAATGACCATAAAATTAATATTGCCTAATACAATAGCTTATGAATATGTACCTGACGAACTTTAACACTAAATAAAAGTTTAAAAATCTGACATACCATGTATTTTGGATCTGCCCATCGATCACATAATATCTCCCAATCAGCTTGACTCAAATCATTTGGGACATGAGCAATCACTTCTTCTTTTGTTGAGTATTTCTTGAATATCTTGTGTAATGTATGGTTATAGTCATTATAGCTTCTTTGTAACTTTGCTTCAACGCACTCCTTGACTTCATCTTCACTCCAATCAAGAAGGAACTCTCCCTAAAACATAATTGAATTAAACAAATGTATTACATATTTCTTAAACCAAAAAAGAAAATAATAAATAATCACAACGATTACTTACGCAGACCCGAGCATACAATTCCCCCTTATCTACGTCAAGGATGTGCTTCCAGCTTTTGCAAGTAATGGGGGCAAGATTCCTAGCAATATAGCCAACCCTACTAATAAAAGAAGTACTATTTGTGCTAGCAGCTCCCTTATTGCCCGATTCTATCTTTACTGGAATGAGACCATATTTTCTCAATTCTTCAAATGATATGCACTGTGCTTTACCACGACCTTGTTTCACCTTAGTGGCTGAAAAATATAGGAAGAACTTATTTTTAAAATTAATATTTTGTAGCCCTTCTAAAAGATGTTTGCGTATATAATAATGTTGACATGCTGCAACTACTTTGCATTAAATACTAATTAATCTAATGCCTAATTACTTAAATCATTTATTGTATTATGCTTCTATCCGCTGTAAACCATGCATAATGTGTGAGGATCCGTAATTTAACTTTCTTTGTAATTTAATATTTTAATATTTTATATGTATTGTTTGTTAATATAAATATTGGATGTTATGAGTTGGTTGATATTAGTATTATTTGTTGTGATGCATTTAATTTAATGCTTGAATTTAATCTCATTATTTTATTATATTGGTATTTAAATTAAAGTGTTGTAATTTATTTTCTCATATTATTTTAATGATTGTATATAATCTCTTTATTTTATTATATGAGTATTTAATTTAATGTGTTGTGTTTTAATTTATTTTATTTTATGTTATTTAATAGATTTTCGGTTTTGGGCTTATTCAATTTTTGTATTGAGTTTATTGCATTTGTTAAGCTTTGTTTATGGTTCTTTGGAAGTCTGGCCGATGTATGTTTTGAACCCAACACTCCATCTTTTTAAAACGTTGCCGTTTACTTTATGAGATTATTGAACCCAGGCGTCTCACCTTCTCTCATACGCATCTACATTTCTTCTCTTCGTCTTCTTCTTCTTCTTCTTCTTCTTCGTCTCCCCTGTTTACGACCAGGTTCATCCGTGAGTTCAAGTTTGAATCTTGCAGCTTTCTCCTTCCTCATTTCATACATGGGTTGCATCATCAGAGACCTGGTATCTTGATGAGTATTTCCCCTCTCTTTTCATCTCAAATCCGTTAGTCACGTACTCGAATCGCCTCTTTCTTTCTAACAACGAGTCCTTGTTTTTACCTCTGTTTTCATTTGAAAAAGTTGGGGATTCTCTTCCATGGCAGTGTGTGGTTGTCTTGACTCAGTTTGTTGTGAGTTTCACGTGAGTTTTCCCCGCTCATTTCTACTCTCTATGGTTCGGTTTCATCTATAAATCCGAACATTTAGCATCTCTTTTCATCATTTATTCTTCTCCTCTTAAATTTGAGTTAGTCCTCTTCAAAACTCCCTATCAATCCGAATATTTTAGTGGTGTTTGAATGGATATTTTCTCGCAGTCACCGGTTTACAACGTTTACAATACGCTAGATAAGCATTATCTCTAGTTTAATTGATTAATTTATTTATATGTTAATCCTAATTTATTTTTGTGGTATGATTTTATTTATGATCAAGTTTTAGTTTAGTTAGTTAATAATTGTATTTTATTTATTTACAATAAGATGATTGATTTATTTAATTGTAATATTTGGGACAATTATTTGAATTGGTTATATGTATATATATTGTTCTATTTACATTATTGGTTTAATTAAATTTTTAGGTTTATTTATTGGTTTTATTGATGTTACTATAATTTATTGGTGTTTTAATTAAGTTTGGTTTTTACTTATTTTAGTTGTTTCCGATATTAATATTTATGTATTTGTGATGATCTATATACGTTAGTACTTTGGATTTGATTTTAGCGGCGAGTATGCGGTCGGAAGCTTAGAATCGCTATTCGGCATTTTCGGTAACTTCAGAAATTATTAGCGAGCGTACTGTAAGTACTTTCCAAACGAAATTTGAGATTTAAATATATTTTTACATAACAACTATGTGTTTGATTGATGATTGAGTTTATTGAATATTGAATATTGAATATTTTGTACATGGTGATATGAATTGTAAAATTGCACGGTCTTTCATGTGTATATATGATATTTGAAGTTTTTACATGAAACTTGAATTATAGTATATTAAAATGATTTCTTCTATGGATTTTAATGGTTTTTGACTGAGTCATAACAGAGACGGCGATACGTAACGCTCGTTATGATCAATGAATGTGAATGACATAATGGAGACGGTGATACGTAATGCCTGTTATAGTCATTGTATGTGTATTTCATATCGGAGACGGCGATATGTAATGCCCGTTATGAAATGAGTATGTATGAGTCATAATGGGGACGTCGATGCCCATTATGATTGGTAATGTATGTATATCATATCGGGGACGGCGATATGTAACGCCCGCTATGATTAGATTTACAGGCATCATTTTTTATTTCATTGGAGTTTTACTTTGGAATTTTGGAGTGCGTGATTTATTTATTTATTTAAGAAAAATAATTTTAAGACTCATGTATATGGTATCTTGTTCATGCATTTTGTTGTTAGACAAATGTATTTAATATCTTGGGTTTTGTTTGGAATTTTTACTTACCTGCGATACTATTTTAAGTATCGTAGATTTTGATGCAGAGAATGAGGAGGTTGAGCCTGACTTTGCCGTTTGAGTGAATTAGTGTAATTGGTTTCCTTAAATGATGTTTACTTAATGCTGATTATAGTGTATTGTGTTTATTTGATCTTTGGATGACTGTATTAAATCTCCTATTGGAGAATTTGTGTTAAACTGGTATGTAAAATATTTTAAGAAAAACTTTGGTACTTAAATATTAATTTTATTTATTCGCTACTTTTATTTATGCATATTACGTGTTCAACATTTAGCACTTGACCTTAGGAGTGCGTGACCCGTGTTGTCATCATCCTGACGCCTTGATTCTCGTGTCTTTTTAAGAAAAAATTTGAGGGTGTCACATAATCTATTATCGTATGAATTCATCACTTATCTAAAAATTCTAAACTAATGAAAATATATAGAATATGCTTACCATAATACGATTAAGATTTTTAAAAAATTAAAAATTTTAACTTACATGCTCCTTCACTACTCAACTGTGTTTCATGCACTTGACGACAAATTGTTGCTGAGTCCACTGGCAAAGATCCCTCCATAGAAGAAGGTCCTCGATAAAAGGATTGTGGTTGATCTGTAGGTCCCTCTCTTAAAGTCAATCGAGATGATTGTCCTCGACGTCCTCGAATAGTAGTTGGAGCCATAATTACTAAAGAAATATACATAAAAAAAATTCATGATATTAATTTACTAGAGATATTAGTAAATAATATTAAACTATATATACATTACATGGAATTTCGTAAATATGATATAATATTAAATTATATATATTGTAGCAGATAGGGGTGTTCATCCATGCCAGGTACAATCCGGCTCGATTTAAAATTTTATTTATTTCTTAACATTTTTTAATTTTTTTTTAAATGTTTAAAGAAATTTTGAATCTGGATTTCGGATTTGGGAATTCGGAATCTAGATGAATACTCCTAGTAACAGATTGATCGACCCCTGCCATGTAGTACTTTTTAATTGTTTCTAGGATTTATCATTATGCATTAATCCACTATAAATTCTTCACGATGAGGCTGCCTAAATCAGTATATAAGACAATGAGTGTGTTTACATAAAACAGTACAATTTATCACAGCCTATTTTATTTCTTCCCATATGTGGAATCCCATGACTCATCATTCATGGATGCCTATAGGCCTCTAAGTATAGCAAATACATATATATATATATATATATATATATATGGCTGGCTACTACATATATAATCCATTGGACATTAATTTGGACAAATGTTTACACTCTAATTTGAAGAACACGTATATTTTACACAACCATTGAGAATGCTGATCACATGATTAATATTTGGCTAGTTTTAGAACATAATTAAGTCAAAAGGAATAAAACAAGTCAAAACTGATGGCTATTTTTTCAGGGACAATATTAGTTAGTATTAATGACTATATAAACAGTGTTACAAATCTGTACATTTCAAACCTAATATTTTCTGTATTGAGTGACAGTACTAATTTATCATATTTATTTATTCGAATTTCAAGTTTCTAAATATTCACCATTTCAATATATAGTCGGAATTGCTATATATGTGCGTAAACTGTTCAGAGAAAGAAAAAAAATGTGCATAAACTGTGAGTACAGATAGAATTGTTCTTGATCATGTTAATTAATTATCTACTAATAATGAACAGTAGTTTTTCACTTCTTTTTTTCCAATCTTGAATTAAAGCTGGGCATAATAATAATAATAAAAAAAAATCATTGCAAAGTGGATTTATAAATACCTCATAGTCATGAAGAAAAATTATATTCTACAAGCGTACGTACTAAGCTACAAGCTAGAAATATTATTGTAAAACTGTAAAGAGATATATTAATCTTAAACAATTAGAGAAGTTAGAATGAGAGAACAATTTACAAGAATTTATCTAAAAAATAGGAAGTGATGGAGTGTAGTAGTACTAATCAAGATAAAAACAAAGACTAAGAAAGTTTAAAATACCTATAAAGAATTGCAATGAGATTTGATGGAGATCAAGAATAGTACTGCCAGGGGCGGAACTACCCTGTCCTTAGAGGGGGCTATCGCCCCCCCAAAGTTTTTCAAAATGTCAGTTTAGTATATAGATTATTAAAAAACAACCTTCCAAATCTGAGTTTTTTCTCCTACAGCCCCCCCAAGTCTATTGACTATAAGTTCAAAAAGACCAAAACCAATGGTCCAGGCCTATATCTAGAGTGTAGCATCTTATCTGTAGACTATAAACTCACCTGCTCAAGTAATCCAAAACCAAAACCAATGGTTCATGCAAGGATGCGACAAGCTACACTCTTGAGTCTTGACTCTACAGCTGACTCGCAAGTCGCAAAGTACCCAGCCATTGCAGAGTATCCTGCTTTCGACTTTTGTACCATTGTCAACTTGCCGTGCCATTTACAGATAAAAGTAATAAGTTATAATTTATTTTGCCACTGTTGTGCTGCTAGCCTGATTGTGCATATATTATAAATGATATATACAGATATAGATTAGTCAATCGTGCTGTTGTTGGCTTGTGCATATTACATATAAATTTGTATAAAAAGATATAGATTAGTGCATATAAATTTATAAATTTGTATATAAATCTATGCATACATTATAATTGAGATATATATAGATATAGATAATCATATATATATATAGAGTAGTCACTCGTGCTGCTTGTGTATATTATATTTATTATATTTATAATGTTAATATATATAGATAATTTGTCATTTGTGCATATAGATAGATTTGTGCATATATTATAATTTATATATATAATATACTAATTTGTGCATGTAAGATTGCCGTCGAGCTTAATTTGAAAAAAAAAATTATATTAATCGCCCTCCAAGCACCAAATCCTAGTTCCGCCCCTGAGTACTGCATTTGAAGGGGGAAAGAGAATATCTAAAAAATATATAAAAAAACTGCTGTGGAATTTGGTGGGAATTAAAATAACAGAAATGAAAGGAATAAAAGAGTGTAATTTGGAGGGAAAAGGCGTGGCTGGAGCCGAATGCAGGCAACTTCCATTTTTTTTTTTTTTAAACTTTGAAGTAGTCAGCACGCGCTAACCAATTGAGAAGGTGCAGGGTAAATTGGTTTGTCTCCATCTTTTTCGTATCTAGTGTTTTAGCCACCTCATGCACATTCTTTCTATACATGATATTTATATATGTAACAGCTTAAATAAAATAAAAAAGCCAACCATATATTTTAAATGAGGTGTTTATATACGTACTCTTTATGTGTGTACTTATGTCGGTCCAAAATGCCGATAGCATTTGGCATTTAATAAAAAGAAATTAAAAAATATAAAACTATTTCTTTTAAGAAGAGGGACGGTACGTTGATACTCCCAATTTTATTGATAACTCTTTCTTATGATAGAGGAATACATTTTACAAATGGGGAAAGACTTTGAGGATTATATAAATCCCTAAATAAAAGCCCTTGTGGAATCTTTAAATTCAAATAAGCTAATCTATACAGTAATTGAATAAAGAAAATATGCAGTAATTGAATAAAATAAATAAATCTATTGCATTACTTAACATCCAAAAATCTTTTTTATAAGATAAGAAATACCTAAATTTGGTATATAATAAAATGAATTCATTTACTACAGGTCATCATCACTATCTGTATCACTCTAAGTGACCAAGAATTCTTCTTCCTCGTCGGTGTTGCTATTGCCGTCCTCATCACCAAGACAATTATTAATAACTGGATTATTGGTAGGAAACACATTAACATACTCAGATGTCACACCATCTACCAATAGTGGAACTAATTGCTCTTTATTAAATTCCGCCGATGCATTAAACCCTAAAGGTTCATTTTGCTGATAGGCTTCATTATCAGCCACTCCTCCATCTTCTTCCTCTACCATTACGGGTGTATCATAAATGTTCCTATTAGTGATTTTATTCATCACTCTCCAATTACCTCCTAATTCAGTATCACTGAGATAAAATACTTGTGATACTTGACATGCTAAAACAAAAGGATCATCTTTATACCAAACACAAGATATATTTACACTTGTAAAATGATTATCTATTTGTCTTCTTATTTTTTGTTTTCCAATATCCCACTAATCACATTTGAAAATGTATACTTGATGACCTCCCAAGTAATGTAGCTCCAAAATATCATTTAGAACTCCATAAAAATTAACATCATTTGCTTAATGTTTCCCTTTAACAACTACACCACTGCATTGTGTGCATCGGTTTCATTCACATTCCTTAGTGTAAAACCTAACACCATTCATGATACAACTACTATAGAATGCAACTTGTGGATCAGGATCGCAAACTAATGCATATAATTGATCAAACACCTCAAGTGCATTCTGACTATACAAATGTTTAATCTAATAAAAAAATGTAAAACAAAAAAAAATAGTAAAATAATATTTCATGAGTTGTATTCAACACATTAAAAATATCGCCATGTTGCTAAAAATCATACTTACACATTTGAACTACTTTGGAAGTTCAGCTTCATGTCTGCGATATACATTATTTGTGCATGTTGCTTTGATCTCATCATAGTGTTCACTACATATAAAGTTTAAATCAATATGTGACATAATTTCTAACTCAAATGCATGTGGAATTAAACAAAGCATACATGATTTACTTACTTTAGATAACGCTCTATTTTCGTGCAATTATTTAGCATATACCATTGTGCTATTGCAAAAAAAGGTTCATCTAAATTGTGAAGTGTTGAGGATCCCAATGGATGAATATTTTGAGAAAAAATGGACAACCCTTTGCATTCATTTCCTTGCCCAATATCAATATTTCGCTTTACACGATTAAATTTTGTCTCAACATCATGAGAATACATGGAGCATAATGTCAAGCATTCGACATCAATATAAGCCTCCGAAATTGACCCTTCTGGATGTGCTCGATTTCGTACATACCTTTTGAATTTGCCAAGAAACCTTTTAATAGGATACATCCATCGAAATTGCACCGGTCCTACAAGCAACACTTCACGTGGTAGATTAATGGCTAAGTGTACCATTACATCAAAAAAATGTTGGAGGAAATACAAGATAATGCTTTATAACCACACCGTTTCCCCTATCTAATTATTTTATTTTATTTTATTTTAACTTAATAATTAAAAAATATTATTTAATAATATTATGATTTTTTTAAAAAAAATATTTAAGAATGTTAAAAAAATGATGAAAAAAATAAATAAATAAACCAAAACATAAAATTGCACTAACGGTGCAAAGAATAGGGGTGCTATAGCGGTGGTTGTAGCACCACCCATCATTTCAAACTTGCATAGAATGATGGCAATGTTGCTTTCTAATTCTTTCAAAATCTCTAAATTTAACGTACGTGAACATAATTCTTTGAAAAAAAATTTAGCTCAATCAATGCCATCCTTATATCTTTTCGTAAGTACTCACCTATTGCAATTGGGAGCAATCGTTGTAAAAAAAATGTGACAATCATGACTTTTCATTCTTAATATCCTACGATTAGCAATGTTCACATACTGAAAAATATATGAAGCATAACCGCTAGGGACCTATAATTTCTACCCAAGTACAAAAACTTTTTCTCTCATCACTTGACAATGTGAAGGGCGCATGGGGCATTAAATACGAATCACCATCTTCTTTTAAATGTAAATCCTTCTTGAGACCCATTTGACACAAATCCTTCTGTGCTTTGATTGTGTCATTTGTCTTTCTTTCTATATTCATCGACGTTCCTAGGACATTATCACAAATATTCTTCTCCACATGCATGACATTCATGTTGTGTCTTAATTTCAGTGTTGACCAACATGGTAACTCAAAGAAAGTAGTTTTTTTTTGTCCAGTTTAACTCCTCTACTGCACATTTTCTTTCCTTTGTTTTTTCAAATTGCACATCTCTTACATTCATAAGTTGTTCTAAAACATAATTGCCAGACAAATCATGTGGTGCCAATCTATGCTCTTCTTTACCATTAAAATAAGCCTTGTTTTTTCTCCAAATATGATCCGGTTGCAAAAAGCAACGATGAGCCATATAACAATGCTTCTGCCCATATTTCCACCACATAGACTCTGTTTGCTCATTACACATTGGACATGCTAATTTTCCTTTGGTGCTCCATCCAGAATGGTTTTCATATGCAGGAAAATCATTTATTATCCATACTAATGCTGCATGTAATCGAAACGTTTGTGATACTAATGCATCAAATGTCTACACCTTTTTCCCACAAATACTTTAACTCATCAATTAATGGTCTCAAACACACATCAATTTCATTTCTGGGTGCCCTAGATTTAGGAATAAGTGCGGTCATCATGAAGTACGGATCTTTCATATATTTCCAAGGAGGTAGGTTATACGGCATAAGTATTACTAGCCACATGCTATGAGATATACTCATGTTACCAAATGGATTAAAACCATTTGTTGCCAGTCTAAGTTGAACGTTGCGGGATTCTTGAGCAAACCATTGATGTGATTTATCAAATTCTTTCCAAACCATAGAGTCAGCTAGATGTCTCAAATTATTTAAATCATGAACTCGTTTTCTTTATGCCATACCATATCCTCAGCTGTATTTTTGATATAAATAACCTTTGCAACATTGGCTACAATGGAAAATACCGCAATACCTTATAAGGAATTATCTTGTCTTGTTTTTTTCATTGTCAATCCATCTTGGCTCATTGCATATAGGAGACTTTTGACTACTAGCATGCTCTTTCCAAAAAATTACACAATCATTTTTGCATGCGTCTATCTTATTATAAGTAAAGCCCCGACCTCGCCTCAATTGTTTTGCCTCATAATATGACTTTGGCAATGTCTTTCCATCGGGAAGTGCCTTTCTCAATAGGTCGATCAACATGACAAAGGACTTATTACGCCAATTGTTAATTGTCTTCAAATGGAGTAACTTTAAAATGAAAGCTAATTTTGAAAACTTCACACAACCTGGATAAAGATGACGTTGAGAATCTTCCCACAATTGTTCAAAATTTCTATTTCTTAATTCTAGCGATGCAGGACCTTGGCTAGTGAAAGTTTCTCCTCCATTAGTATCCATAAATGTTCCCATGTAAACATCATCTAACATTTCTTCAACATTGTAGACATTTTCTGTCAAATCATTTTCATTAGTATTGTCATGAAATTGATTTTCATTCCACGTTTCATCTTCTTCATGGAATATCCATTGTGTGTAATTCTTATCAATTCCTTTGATGAATAGATGATCTTCCACCACATTTATAGTCCTATAATACACATTCTTACACTTAACACATGGACCCCTGAGCCTACCCTGTTTGTCCGCATGATCACGTGCAACACTAATAAATTGGTTTACCCCTTCTACATATATTGCAGAAAATCTATTAGTAAGATTCATCCAACTTTTGTCCATTTTGTTGTACCTACAAAAAAAAATTAACAACCAAATTGATCACCTATAAATAAAGCATGTAATTTCCATAAATTTCTAATTAATCACGGGCTTCACTACGAAAATCTAAAATTTCAATTTAATTTATATCCTCATAAATTCCAAACTCGTCGAAATCCTAAAAATATTGTCCTTTTTAATTAAAATCTTTGATTTTCATGTAATATCACCTAGTAATCAAATATATTCTAAAACTATTATATGCCACACTCATCTAAATCCTATCACTATAATATCATTTTCAGTATAAAAAACAGTTTTATCACAAGCCAAGTGAGGCACACCTTAAAAACTCATTGGAAATAACCAAAATACCTGGCGTTTTGACTAAACATTAAGGGCAAAATTGTAATATCATAACCTAACCTTCCATATTAAGTAACACTAAATAAAAATGCAAACCCATCTTTCTATTTTCAGGGAAACCAAATATCATCGTGAGGGAAGAAGTCGCGCAGAGAGCTGGGAGATAGGCGGAGGTCGGAGGTCGAAGGTCAAAGGTGTTTGGTACAACGGCACGGCACTGAAGGAGAGAGAGAATACGGTGAAAGAGTGAATAAGCCGAGAGAAAAATAGAGACGAGGTGATGCAAATAGGGAGCACGGTACCCAGGCAGAGACTACTCCTTAAATCCGGGGGGGGGGGGATGAGGACCTATTCAGCTGCTAGAATCCATATCAACTTTTATCTATTTATTTCAAACTTTTGTTGCTTAGTTGTTAATTCTTTCTTAAATTATTCGCGCAAGACTCTATTTCCATATTGGCAATCCCTTCCTAATTTATTTCCTGAATTTTAGCACTTGTAATCCTTTAAATATGGTGTTCATGGAGAAGAAAGGCATTTGACGATTTTGATATTGAATTTTAGAATGAAGTGATTTCATTAACAGAGAGACTCTGTTTGTGACTTATTCCCCTCTTGAACGTCAACGTGAGGTTGGCTCTTGAGGCTTGCACCATTTTTGGTATCAGAGAAAGGTTTTCATCCTCAAGGAACTCAGTGTTTCATGCCTGTAACTCACAGTGGTAATTCTTATGATATGGCGAATAACCAAAACCCAAACTTTGATCTACCCCAACTACAAGCATAGATCACCCAACTCACATCTGTTTTGGAACAGATCAATCAAAGGCTGGATACAATGGAGGAACGTCGAACTCGGGATGAGTTTGGACCTCACAATAGGAGGGTGCGTAGGCCTCCTCCGGAAGATGAAGTAGATGGCAGTGAAGGGAACAAAAAGGATGAGTATTACAGGGAGAGGAACATGGGATTTGGTGATCATGAAGCTCGCTTTAAGTAGAATGGTCGTGAAGTTCCCAGGGGACGAGGAGACCATGGCTTCGACCGCCATCCTCTTGATGAACTAGCCAAGGGAATGAAGGTAGATGTTCCAAATTTTTTTGGAAAACTGGAACCCAATGCTTTTGAAGATTGGTTGACAGCCATTGAGGATTATTTTGATTGGTTCTTTGTGTCCGAGGATAGAAAAGTTCATTATGTCCGTATGAAATTAAAAGTACATGCATGAGCTTGGTGGGGTAGTGTGGAAGAACAACAATGCCTTACTCAATGTGCGTCAGTGTCTAATTGGGAAGAAATGAAGGATCGGCTGAAAGAGAAATATTTACCTATTGACTACGAGCAAATTATGTTTGAAGAGATGCTGCAACTGAGGCAAGGGACATTGACTGTTGACCAATATACAGACCGCTTCCATGAATTGACCGTCATTAGCAAGGTGGGGGAAAACGATCAACAAACACTAGCTCATTACCGCACAGGCTTACGTAATGAGCTGCGAAAAGAGATGCTAGTAGCACGGCTCCTAAGCGTTGACGAAGCTTATCAATTGGCCTTACAAGTCGAGAAGCAACTGGGATTTTTCAATGGGAGACGCATGTCATCTACGGATCCCAGGCAGGAACACGCACCAACACAACCATACTAGAAACCACCTCTGCCCATTGACCAAGGTAGACACGTTGTGGTGGGTGACCAAAGAGGAAAGGCCAAACTTATTGGCGATGGACCACAATGCTACAAGCGCAAAGGGTTTGGACATTTTGTTGTAATATGTCCTACGAGAGAAAAAAAAATTGGCCTTTGTATGTGAAAAAGAACTCAGAATGCTTGATGCAGTTGAGGGAGTTGAGGAAAAGGAATTTGAAGAAAGTGACAGTGAAGATATAGAGCACTTGGGAGCAACCGATCTGCCCAGTTGTGTGATCTGCCCAGATTTCTGACTTTGACACACAACCAAAACAAAAGAAAAAATAGGTTCTTCCAGTGCTAACCATTTGATAGTTTACTCAAGCTCTAAAAGGAGAACAACTAGTGCTATTGGTAGTGAACCGAGAGGCTAAACGGGATGATGGCGTTATCCCCGACGAATTTCAAAGATGCTGAAGAAGTTCTAGGAAATCATGCTCGATGAGACGCCGAAACAGCTACCACCGTTGCGAAAGGTGCAACATGCAAGATCATTTAGACCATGTGCAGCAAGTCCTAGAGACATTAAAAAGAGAACAGCTCTATGTAAACCGTGGCAAGTGTTCTTTTATGTAGAAGCAGGTGTATTTTTTGGGGTTCATTATTTCAGACCCAGGGGTTGAAGCCGATCCTACCAAGGTTCAAGCAATTAGAAGTTGGCCTGCTCCTCGCAATTTTTTTGAAGTGCGCAGCTTTCATGGGCTAGCGACATTCTATCGGCGTTTTATACAGAACTTCAGTACCATCATGAATCCCATCACTGAGTGTTTGAAGTCAAAAATTTTTATGTGGACTGCATCTGTCAATAATGCATTCACTGAGATTAAAACAAAGATGGGAGAAGCTCCCGTTCTGAAGCTCCCAGATTTTTCCAAAATATTTGAAGTTGCATGTGACGCATCGCATGTAGGTGTGGGAGGAGTACTCAGCCAAGAAAGACATCCTATCGCCTTTTATAGTGAGAAACTTAATGAGGCCCATCGATGGTATTCGGCGTACGATATGGAATTTTATGCTCTGGTTCAAACTCTTAAGCATTGGCGCCCTTACTTAATTCATAGAGAATTTGTGCTCTATACGGACCACGATACATTAAAACATTTGAATGCTCAAAGTAAGCTGAACACACAACATGCTCGATGGATGGATTTTCTGCAACAATTTGACTTTGTCATTAAGCATAAGTCCGGAACTGAAAATAAAGTAGTTGATGCCTTAAGCAGGCAGCCACATTTGCTGGTGGTTTCATCGGTTAATACGATGGAATCTGACAGTCTTAAGCAACAATATTCTACAGATGCAGATTTTGGCGTCATTTGGCATCAGCCCGTGGAAAGCACAGACGCAGCTAAAAATGAATTCTCAGTGAAAAATGGCTTTTTACTCCATGATAATCGACTATGTATTCCGTGTGGTTCTTTTAGAGAATTTGTCATTTCAGAGCTTCATGGAGGAGGCTTAGCGGGGCATTTCGGTGTCGATAAAACATTTGCCTTGGTCTCCGACAGATTCTTTTAGCCTCGACTACGTCGCGACGTGCATAAAGTTGTGGCTCGTTGTAAAATTTGTCAAATAAACAAAGGCACCAAACAGCAAATGGGTCTTTATACCCCTCTTCCAATTCCAGATAGACCTTGGTAGTACATTAACATGGATTTTGTGCTTGAATTCCCCAAGACACTACGGCAGCATGATTCCATAATGGTGGTAGTGGATCGCTTTTCAAAGATGGCTCATTTCATTCCATGTCACAAGACTTATGATGCATCCAAAACAGCGGCACTATTTTTACAAGAAGTGATTCAACTGCATGGTGTTCCAGCCTCCATAGTGTCTGACCGGGATGTTAAGTTCATGAGTTATTTTTGGAAGACTTTGTGGGCCAAAATGGGGACGAAGTTACTATTCTCTAGTGCATTTCATCCTCAAACCGACGGCCAAACCAAAGTAACCAATCGGAGTGTAGGAAACTTATTGAGATGTTTAGTAGCGGAACATGCAGCAAGTTGGGACTTCATGTTACCACAGGCAGAGTTTGCTTTCAATAACTCTGTTAATCGCTCCACTAGTTGCACACCATTTGAAGTAGTATTTAGCTTTTGCCCCCACACTCCATTGGATATGCACTCTCTAACATTGCCTTCTAGACCCAGTGAAGCTGCATTGGATTTCTCTACTTACATGAAGGACATTCATGAAAAAGTCAAGTGGCATCTGGCTTAACACGGAAGCATATTCCACCGCTGCAAATACTAGGCAGAAGGACAGGCAATTTCAGGTTGCGACATGGTTCTTATCCGCTTAAAGACTGAATGTTTTCCTCCTGGGAGCTTCAATAAGCTACATGCTCGGCGTGCAGGACCTTTTAAGGTGATTAAGAAGCTGGGTCCTAACGCCTACGTCATTGAGTTACTTGTGGACTACGGGATCAGCCCTATCTTCAACATTGAAGATCTCACTCAATTTCATGGTTCGGAAGAAACATTGCCACCAGCCTCGGATCTAAATACCCAACAAGATGCAGTTATTTGCGTTCCCAAGAATACAGCCCCGAGAGATGAAATTGCGTCGATACTCGACCACCAGTTTGTTACTACTCGGCGAGGAGGTTATTACAATCTTTTAGTACTGTAAGTATGTGCCAAACTTAGGGTATAATTGCATCTTAAATTGATCTTCTAACGTATCTATTTTTCAGCCAATGATGTGCAAACACTTGTATATATTCAGAACCATTCGATCATCAGATGAAAATGGGTTTAACTCGCTGGACAGAAGGGTATTTTAGTTATTGTGCCAAGAAGATATTATATCTGATGCATGAACCTGGACCGTTAGATTGCCATGTGTCGATATCTCTGATTCTGTATAAATATATGTTAAAGTGAGATTAGGGTTACGGGATTCAGTGTGTTTTGCTGAGGTAGAGAGTAAGAGAGAAACCGAGAGCACTCCTCTACTAGAGTTTGTGAGATCGAGAGAAAGAGAGTGACTGAGAGGGTTGGCTCTCTTGCACTCGAGAGCTAGCACTCGATTTGTTGTAAAACACTGAGGCTTTGTTGCTGATTTTTCAATAAGAATGATCTCTGAGGCCATTCCCGCCGTGGATGTAGACCATTAGGGTCGAATCACGTAACTCTGGTGTGTTCTTTTCTTGTTGTTCTTTTTATTGCTTTATTTTTGCTGTTTTTCATGCCGTCGTGAATCTTGATCAATGTTTTAAAACTCCTGATATTTGAAACCCTAAATCTTCAAAAGGAACATAAATCTTGGTGTAAGGAGAAAGTCTTTTGTTACTAGTTTTAAAACTTAACAACTGGTATCAAGAGCCTTAGGTTAGATGGGAACCACGAGATTTGATGTGGAAAGATTTACAGGAGATAATGATTTTGGACTCTGGAGGATAAAGATGAGGGCACTGCTAGTCCAACAAGGCTTGCAGGGGGCCCTCAGCGGAGAGAAAAAGAAAGGGGCCTCAACCTTTAAATCTGGTAAGGAGGATGTCGCAAAAGACATCCTCCAAAAGGCACACAGTGCCCTCATACTCTCTCTCGGGGACAAAGTCCTGAGAGAGGTGGCAAATGAGGACACAGCCGCTAGAATTTGGTTAAAGCTAGAAAATTTATATATGACCAAATCTTTAGCTAACAGATTGTACAAGAAAACAAAACTTTACACATTCAAGATGACCCCTGGACAATCTATTAGTGAACACCTAGATAGCTTTAACAAGATTATATTAGATTTGGCTAATATAGACATAAAAGTAGAGGATGAGGACCAAGCTATTCTCTTGTTGAGTTGTCTGGACTCAACTTACCAGAACTTAAAAGAGACCATGATGTATGGTAGAGACACCCTAACCCTTGATGAGGTACAAGCTGTACTTCATGCCAGGGAGCTTTAGAACAGCACTGATACAAAACATGAACATGGTGATGGCCTAAATGTGAGGGGTAGAACAGAGAAGAGAGGCAAGAAGGGTAAATCTGAGAGTAAAATGAATAGGTCTAAATCTAAGGGAAAACAACTTAAATGTTTCTTGTGCCACAAGGAAGGACATTTCAAAAGGGACTACCCTGACAAAAAGACCAACCCTGGAAACAAAACCAAGGAGGATGGGGATGCATCAGTAATCCTAGAGGGCTATGAGAGTGCTGAAGTCCTGAATGGATCTTGGATTCAGGATGCTCATTCCACATGTGTCCCATTAGGGAATGGTTTGAAACATTCTTTGAATTACAAGGAGGTCATGTGATCCTAGGAAATAATAAATCATGTAAGATCATGGGAATTGGGTCTATAAGACTCAAAGTTCATGATGGTATCATGAGAGTGCTAAAGGAAGTAAGGTACATACCTGAACTAAAAAAGAATTTAGTGTCTTTGGATATACTAGACAGTGCTGGGTACACCTTTAAGTCTCAGGCAAGAAATCTTAGGGTCATGGAGGGATCACTTGTGATAATGAAAGGGATGATAAAAAATGGTCTCTATACCTTAATTGGGGAGACCATTGTTGAGGAAATGTCCTCTATTCTGAATGGGATAGAAGACAAATCTGTGCTCTGGCACAGAAAATTAGAGCATTTTAGCCAAAAGGGACTTTTAGAACTTCACAGACAGAGTCTGTTAACTGACACAAACCTGGACAAACTTCCTTTTTGTGAAGACTGTGTTTATGGGAAAATAAAGAGGGTCAATTTTGAAAAGGCAACCCATGTGACAAAGCAGTCCCTGGACTATGTACATTCTGATCTGTGGGGACCTGCTAGGGTAGTCTCTCATGGTGGAGGGAGCTACTTCCTTTCCATCTTTGATGATTTTGCTAGGATGGTGTGGATTTACATTCTCAAGAATAAAAGTGACACTTTTGAAAAATTTAAGGAATGGAAAACCCTAGTAGAAAACCAAACAGGGAGAAAGATAAAGGTTTTGAGAATTGATAATGGATTAGAATTTCTATCAAATGAATTTAATAATTTCTGTAATAAAGAAGGAATTCTTAGACATAAAACTGTTAAGGAAACCCCCCAACAAAATGGTCTGACTGAAAGGATGAATAGGACTATTTTGGAAAGGGTAAGGTGTATCTTATCAAATGCTGGTCTATTTAAATTCTTTTGGGCAGAGGTTGCTACTACTGCTGTCCACTTAATAAATAAATACCCCTCCTCTGCCATAGACTTTAAAACCCCCCAAGAATTATGGGCTGGAAAACCTCCCAACTATGATTACTTAAGATTTTTTGGATGTGTTGCTTATGCACATTCCAAAACTGATAAGCTAGAACCTAGAGCCCTAAAATGTATCTTTGTTGGGTACCCTAAAGGGGTGAAGGGTTATAAGTTGTGGGTAGATATACCAGGGAAACAAAAATGCATAATTAGCAGGGATGTGGTCTTTAATGAATCTCAAATGGCTAGGGTACAAAATTCAGAACCTGTTAAAGCTCAAAATAAACTTTTAGAAGATGTACAGGTTGAGATGGAGCCAAATACCTCATCTGAAACCCATCCTGATTAAAATTGGGTAACTGAGGATACAAACTTGGATGACTTGGATCAAGGTGGAGCTGACTTCTATGTCTTAGTGAGGGACAGGAAGAGGAGAATAATTAAACCACCTAAGATATGGGCAGGCAGAACTCACTGCTTTTGCCCTCACAGTAGTAGATGAAGTGGTTTATCAAGTACCTAGGACTTATAAAGAGGCTGTTAACAGCAAGGAAGCATCCAAATGGATACTTGCTATGCATGAGGAGATGGAGTCTCTTAATAAGAATAAAACCTGGGAATTAGTTACCAAACCCCCAGGGATGAAGCTGGTTGGGTCAAAGTGGATTTATAAAAGAGAGGATGTCATACTAGGGGTTGAGGGCATTAGATATAAAGCTATATTAGTAGCAAATGGTTTTACTCAAAGGGAGGATATTGACTTCAATAAAAAAATTTCCCCTGTTTCAAAACACAGTTCTATTAGACTAGCAAATAGTTTTACTCAAAGGGAGGGTATTGACTTCAATGAAATTTTTTCCCCTGTTGCAAAACACAGTTCTATTAGACTACTGCTTGCTTATACTGCTTTTGAAGATATGCATTTGGAACAATTAGATGTTAAAACTGCTTTCCTCCATGGTGAGTTGGAAGAAGTGATTTATATACAACCCCCTGAGGGTTTTGTGGATGGATTAAGTTTTGATAAAATGTGTCTATTAAAAAAGCCTCTTTATGGTCTGAAACAGTCACCTAGGTAGTGGTATAGAAGATTTGACACACACATGTTAGAAAATGGTTTTAACAGAAGCTGTTATGATAGTTGTGTTTATTACAAGCATGTTGATCTGACTGTGATATACCTACTGTTATATGTTGATGACATGTTGGTTGCGTGTAAGGACTCTGCTATACTTAACCAAGTCAAATGCATGTTAAAGGTAGAATTTGAAATAAAAGAACTAGGCCATGGTAGAAAAATTTTGGGAATGAAAATATTAAAGAATAGATATAATAGAACTCTGTTATTGTCTCAAAATACTTATATTTGTAAGATTCTCAAAAGATTTGGTATGGATCAAGTTAAATCTGTTAATACACCTCTGGGACAGCACTTCAAATTATCTGTAAATCAATCTCCTACTTCTGAATCTGATATTGACCTTATGAGCAAAATACCATATGCTAGTATGGTAGGTAGTTTAATGTATGCTATGATCTGTACCAGATCAGACCTCACTTATGATGTCAGTATGGTTAACAGGTTTATGGGAAATCCTAGAAAACCCCACTAGCAGGCTATTAAATGGATTTTTAGATACCTTGCAGGTTCAACAAAATTAAGAGTTGTTTATGGGTTAAGTGCTAAGGAGGGATGTGAGATAGAAGGGTTTGTAGACTCTAACTATGCAGGAAATGTAGACACTAGGAAGTCCCTTACAGGATATGTGTTCACTGCATTTGGGGGGGCAATTAGTTGGAAATCAAACTTACAAAGTGTTGTAGCTTTGTCTACAACTGAAGCCGAGTATATAACCATGACAGAGGCAATAAAAGAGGCCATATAGATAAAAGGAATTGCAAAAGAGTTAAGTATCTTTAATGGTACTGTCACTGTCTATTGTGACAACCAAAGCACCTTACACTTAGCCAAAAACCAGGTATTCCAAGAAAGGTCCAAACATATAGATATTAAACTACATTTTGTAAGGGATGTTATAGAATCTAAGGTTGTTAGTGTGGAGAAAATTCCAACTGAAGACAACCCTTCAGACATGATGACTAAGTCTCTTCCCTCTTTAAAATTCAGACACTGTCTGAATTTAATTAGTATGGAATCTGATCTAGGTCCCTATTAGAGGGATGTTTCGGGAACAGCCTAGGATGAGAATTTTGTAAACTTCATAAACTAAGGTTTGTCAAGGTGGAGAATTGTAAATATGTGCTAAACTTAGTGTATAATTGCATCTTAAATTGATCTTCTAACGTATATATTTTTCAGCCAATGATGTGCAGACGCTTGTATATATCCAGAACCATTCGATTATCATATGAAAATGGGTTTAAATTGCTTGACAGAAGGGTATTTTAGTCATTGTGTCGAGAAGATATTATATCTGATGCATGACCCTGGACCATTAAATTGCCACGTGTCGATATCTCTGATTCTGTATAAATATATGTTAAAAGTGAGATTAGGGTTACGAGATTTAGTGTGTTTTGCTGAGCCAGAGAGTGAGAGAGAAACCGAGAGCACTCCTTCGCTAGGGTTTCTGAGATCGAGAGAAAGTGTGACGCCCTCAAATTCCCCATAAAATAACACGGGAATCAAGGCGTCGGGATGATGACAACACGGCTCACACATCCCATCAACCAGTGTCGAACGTGTGTGCACACGTGACATACATAAATAAAAGGTCGCAGCTGAAAATAAATTAATATCTAAGTACGAGAATTTTTTGGAAATATTTTACAAACTAATTTAATAAAAACTCTCCAACAAGAGATTTAATACAGTCATCCAAAAATACAAATTAAACAAATACATTATTATAAAAGGGGAAAATAAATTTCCCGAGATATCAATTAATAATAACACCTCAATAGCGGAGCCGTCTCCTCAGGCTCGGCCTCTCCAAAGTCTGCATCCAAACAAAACTATGACGCCAAGATGGCATCGCAGGTAAGTACAACCCAACCAAACCAAAAGACAAAAATACATTAATGCCACAACAACAATCAAGAACGAATACCATATGCATGAGGCTTAAAATCATATTCCTCAAAATCGATGAAATAACCGCACTCGTCAAAATCCCAATTTAATCCACAATAAAATCACCCATCATTTTCCATAAAATAATATCCTCAAAATCGATCATACCGGGCGTTACGTATCGCCGTCCCTGATATGATTACACACACACCCGAAACCATAATGGGCGTTACGTATCGCCGTCCCCATTACGATCCACACACACTCATTTCATACCGGGCGTTACGTATCGCCGTCCCCGATATGAAATGCACACCCGATGACCATAATGGGCGTTACGTATCGTCATCCCCATTATGTCATCCACACACTCACACGCTGATCACAACGGGCGTTACGTATCGTCGTCCCCGTAATGACTCAGCCCAAAACCAATAAAATCCATTAAACTCACTTTAAATCCCAGATTCCATTCTCATCACATGAATATCCAAAATTATGCCAAAATCCACTTTCCAAATATTTTCATGAGCATGCGCGTAAGTACACAATGCAGACAACTATGCACCAAATAGCCAACAATTAAATAATCCAATCAACCAACAAATACCAACATCAACCATCACATATCAGCAATAATCAAATACAAAAACTGTTGATGCCAAAAATATATTTAAATCTTAAAATTTGTTTGGAAAGTACTTACAGTGGTAAAAACACAATTCCTTGAACAACGCCAATCCGCAGCGTTTGTAGCGATCACATGTACGTTAGGCTAAAACACTCGGTTTGACACCAAAATTTAGGGAGGTACTCATTGAAGGGTGGAGAATCTCATGGAGGTAGTGGTGTGGCGGCATAACCACCGGAAGGTGGCGGATCGGGGCCAAAAGGGGTGAAAACCCATTTTCGGGTTTGGGCTCGTACCGGGAAGGTGAGGCCGCGGTTGGGGAAACTGAGCTAGGGGGTTGACCGGCTGGGTGAGGGGAGTCGAATGGTGGCAGAGGTGAGACCTACGGTGGCCGGACGGCGGCGCGGCGAAGAACGACCCGTTTAATGCCCATTTCGGGTGGAGGGGCTAACCGGCGGCGATGGGTGGTTTTGGGCGGTGGGTTATGCTCGCCGAAGGTTGGGGAGTCTAGTGGTGGTGTTCGGAGGCCAAGGGGTGGCCGGAAAATGGAAGGGAAGCAAAAATGGCTATTTCGGGTTTGTGGCCGTGGAGGGGCGGTGGGGTGGTCGGAGGGGACACCACCGGTGCCGTTGAGCTCACCGGCGTGAGGGGAGGCTAGTGGTATGGGCGGTGACGGGCGGTGGGCGGCGGTGGAGGGCTGGGCTGCCTAAGGCCGAACGGCCAAACAGGGGAGGGGGAGAAGGAAATCGCGCGGGCTGGGGGTCTGGTAAGGAAAGAAGAAAAGGAAAGAAAAGGAAGGAAAAGAAGAAAAAGAAAAGAAAAGGAAAAGAAAAAAGAGAAAAAAAGGAATCCAACTGAAAAAAAAAACACAATAAATTAAATAAAAACCAATCAAAATACTACAATCTAATATCAATAAAATAAAATATTTAAAGCCCCAACAATATAAATAAATTAAACTCAAGCACAATATTAATTATAAAACAATAATTAATATAACGAAAACATATAAAATAAATGAATTTAATTCCACTCATTAAAATAATTAAGAAAAGCAACGTAACTCGATATTGACTAATTAATAGCTCAATTAAATATCTTAAATAAATAAATATGACCAATAATATTAATTAAATAAATTAAAATAGTTAACACCGAGTATAAAATAACGTGTAAAAATACACGTAAATCTGGGATCTCACATCCTCCCCCCCTTAAAAAGAATTTCGTCCTCGAAATTCGCTCGGCTGCAACTAATAAAACTCCAATAACTCACCTACTATACAGCTCAACACTCACTCCAAGTATTAGCACAATCATCTATTTTCCTCGAACACAAATGGATTTTATTCCATCATAAACGTATAGTCTCCAAATAATATTTTATCTCTAAAACTCCTGAGGTAGCCAATCAATCTGAACCCCACATGTACAAAAACCTCAGTACAATCTCCCAAAAATTTAATATTCACTAACTCCTTACAACAATTTATGTTACCCTAAAATAACTCCCAAGTTTAACTTTCTAACTTAATCGCCAATAAACATAATTTACCCAGCTAAAATATAAATCCTCACTTACAAGTATCATTTCAAATTTCAACTCACCACTAATTCCTCAATATTTATATAAGAATTGAACCTCCAACTATATTACAATTCATCACGCTTCCGCGCGCATTTTGATAACTCGCTAAATTCATAAAAATTTAAGTCCTCATAAAATATCACCGTTGAGCAAAAACTAGTTCAACACCTATTATAAGAAATCATTTGCCACCTTTACAAATCCTAATGCTTTGTCATCTCACAATTCAAGTTATGCCACCCAATATTAAAACCTAAAAATTTCTAACTCCCAAACCGCTAATATACTTGTCCATCATTATAACCCCTCACTCCCATCATAGATTAATTATTTAAATCTGTATTCTCTCAATCGAACATTCATTACCTATGAGTTGGAATAACCTGAAATATTTTAATTCTTATATGACCTCAAGCCAAATCTAAATTCTTTAAGATATCTCGACAATTGTTGCTAACCATTAAATTCTCCGAAATATTATTCTTAAATTATCCACTCCTAACAATTCGCCCAAAAGCCTAAAATTTATATCTCTTAAATTTATTTCCATCACATCAACTCAACCCTATCACTTAACAACCAAATTTTTCCCAAGTTAAACACCAGCCAAAAACTAATACTCTCCAAAATTTACACGCACATTTATTATACATCAATCTCTAATTATCCACAAATAACATCAAAATTTCACCAAGAAAATAATTGATCGCCCACCATCATAAGCATTACTAAAACAATTTCTATAACACTATACCAATGGCTAAAAATTTTACACTCACATGAAGAGTCCATCTAAATACAATTCCAATAATCTCCCAGAAATAAAATTAGAACTTAAACACTCAAATACTCAGTGAGACCCAGGTAATTAATACACAAAAATAGCATATACAATATCAACAAAGAAATGCAATTGCATAAATACCAACAAATTATCACACAATTCCAT
The DNA here is from genome assembly GCA_036898215.1 of Platycarya strobilacea. Taxonomy (NCBI): domain Eukaryota; kingdom Viridiplantae; phylum Streptophyta; class Magnoliopsida; order Fagales; family Juglandaceae; genus Platycarya; species Platycarya strobilacea. The sequence goes on from CM072550.1 coordinate 49,669,338, forward strand.
ATCGCAATTATAAATAATAGAATACCCAAATACTAAACAAAATTCAAGTAATTCACATAATTATTATATAAAAACACAAAAGGGGGAAAAGATTTAATAAACAATTAAGTAAAAACCACTCATTCAAGAAAACAAGCCCACCTCCTTTAATAAACACAAATTCACTAAAAACTTTTATTAAATAAAGGAAGGAGGATAAATTAAAATAAGAACAACAAATAAAATTTTAAAATTCTCTACAAAACTCAACTCTTAAAAAGATTATTGTAGAAATCTCTAAAATTTAAAACCTGCTAAAAGAAACGAACCACAATAAAATAATTAAATCGATAAATTAATTAATAAGTAAATACAAACAAATCGCCAAAACAAATCCACTCGTTAAAGTAAATAGATAAACTTTTAAAATAAAACATACGGAAATGTGGAAAGATAATAAATTTTAAAACTTACTTCAAAGCATGTCCTTAAAAATAAAACAACAGAAATGTGAAAAGATAAACAATTTAAATTTAACTCAAAGCATAAACTTAAAAAGAAACAAGGCAGTGATGCTTTTAAATTTTGTCTGAATAAGTTTTCAAACATTCAGAAATACTTAAAATACAAGAGCCATAATTAAAATAAACAAATAATAAACCAATTCCAAAACTATCTCATAGGAAACTTATGAACTGAAATTAAAATACAATACTGATGATAATTGAATAAAAGCTTAAGACAATAAAATAACATACAACAAAAATAAATAAACTTTAAGATAAGGAATTATATAACACAATTGTTTAAAATAACAGATTCAATAAATGGATTGATTTAAAATAATAATTTAATCCGAAATATCCAAATTCTAATTTAAACAAAAACAAAGGCATATATATATAAAATAAATAAATAATTAAATAAATACTCGACAACTCAAACAAATAAAATCAACTAACTAAAATCTGAATTACTACACATGTACAATAATTAACAAAAAATAAAATAAAATAAATCAAAGCCAACAAACCAATCAATCAGAATTGATTTAATTATGAAAATAAATAAACATTAAAAACATTAAAATAAAAAGCACAACACAACAAAATAAATACTGATAATGTTACCATGTAAATTAGTCGAAAGACTAAGACAACAAATAAAATAATAAAATAAAATAACCTAATCATCAAACAAATAAATTTTTAAAAACCACAAACTTTTCTGGTACTGTCCCTAGGTAACTTGCGGATTTACCCAGAGCCGAACTGCTCTGATACCACCTGTGACGCCCCCAAATTCCCCATAAAATAACACGGGAATCGAGGCGTCGAGATGATGACAACACGGGTCACACATCCCATCAACCAGTGTCGAACGTGTGTGCACACGTGACATACATAAATAAAAGGTCGCAGCGGAAAATAAATTAATATCTAAGTACCAGAATTTTTTGGAAATATTTTACAAACCAATTTAATAAAAACTCTCCAACAGGAGATTTAATACAGTCATCCAAAAATACAAATTAAACAAATACATTATTATAAAAGGGGAAAATAAATTTCCCGAGATAACAATTAATAATAACACCTCAATAGCGGAGCCGTCTCCTCAGGCTCGGCCTCTCCAAAGTCTGCATCCAAACAAAACTACGACGCCAAGATGGCATCGCAGGTAAGTACAACCCAACCAAACCAAAAGACAAAAATACATTAATGCCACAACAACAATCAAGAACGAATACCATATGCATGAGGCTTAAAATCATATTCCTCAAAATCGATGAAATAACCACACTCGTCAAAATCCCAATTTAGTCCACAATAAAATCACCCATCATTTTCCATAAAATAATATCCTCAAAATCGATCATACCGGGCGTTACGTATCGCCGTCGCCGATATGATTACATACACACCCGAAACCATAATGGGCGTTACGTATCGTCGTCCCCATTACGATCCACACACACTCATTTCATACCGGGCGTTACGTATCGCCGTCCTCATTATGTCATCCACACACTCACACGCTGATCACAACGGGCGTTACGTATCGCCGTCCCCGTTATGACTCAGCCCAAAACCAATAAAATCCATTAAACTCACTTTAAATCCCAGATTCCATTCTCATCACATGAATATCCAAAATTATGCCAAAATCCACTTTCCAAATATTTTCATGAGCATGCACGTAAGTACACAATGCAGACAACTATGCACCAAATAGCCAACAATTAAATAATCCAATCAACCAACAAATACCAACATCAACCATCACATATCAGCAATAATCAAATACAACAACTGTTGATGCCAAAAATATATTTAAATCTTAAAATTTGTTTGGAAAGTACTTACAGTGGTAAAAACGCAATTCCTTGAACAACGCCAATCCGCAGCGCTTGTAGCAGTCACATGTACGTTAGGCTAAAACACTCGATTTGACACCAAAATTTAGGGAGGTACTCATTGAAGGGTGGGGAATCTCATGGAGGTGGTGGTGTGGCGGCACAACCACCGGAAGGTGGCGGATCGGGGCCAAAAGGGGTGAAAATCCATTTTCGGGTTTGGGCTCGTATCGGGAAGGTGAGGCCGCGGTTGGGGAAACTGAGCTAGGGCGTTGACCGGCTGGGTGAGGGGAGTCGAATGGTGGCGGAGGTGAGACCTACGGTGGCCGGACGGCGGCACGGCGAAGAACAACCCGTTTAAGGCTCATTTCGGGTGGAGGGGCTAACCGGCGGCGATGGGTGGCTTTGAGCGGTGGGTTATGCTCGCCGGAGGTTGGGGAGTCTAGTGGTAGTGGTCGGAGGCCAAGGGGTGGCCGACGGTGGCCGGAAAATGGAAAGGAAGCAAAAATGGCTATTTCGGGTTTGTGGCCGTGGAGGGGTGGTGGGGTGGCCGGAGGGGACACCACCGGTGCCGTCGAGCTCGCCGGCGTGAGGGGAGGCTAGTGGTATGGGCGGTGACGGGCGGTGGGCGGCGGTGGAGGGCTGGGCTGCCTAAGGCCGAACGGCCAAACAGGGGAGGGGGAGAAGGAAATCGCGCGGGCTGGGGGTCTGGGAAGGAAAGAAGAAAAGGAAAGAAAAGGAAGGAAAAGAAGAAAAAGAAAAGAAAAGGAAAAGAAAAAAAAAAGGAATCCATCTAAAAAAAAAACACAATAAATTAAATAAAAACCAGTCAAAATACTAAAATCTAATATCAATAAAATAAAATATTTAAAACCCCAACAATATAAATAAATTAAACCCAAGCACAATATTAATTATAAAACAATAATTAATATAACGAAAACAGATAAAATAGATTCACATAATAAAATAAATAAATTTAATTCCACTCATTAAAATAATTAAGAAAAGCAACGTAAATCGATATTGACTAATTAATAGCTCAATTAAATATCTTAAATAAATAAATATGACCAATAATATTAATTAAATAAATTAAAATAGTTAACACCGAGCATAAAATAACGTATAAAAATACACGTAAATCTGGGATCTCATAGAAAGGGAGAGACTGAGAGGGTTGGCTCTCTTGCACTCGAGAGCTAGCACTCGATTTGTTGTAAAATACCGAGGCTTTATTGCTGATTCTTCAATAAAAATGATTTCTGAGGCCGTTCCCATCGTGAAAGTAGATTATTAGGGTCGAACCACGTAACTCTAGTGTGTTCTTTTCTATATTGTTCTTTCTATTACTTTATTTTTGCTATTTTTCATAGCATCGTGAATCTTGATCATTGTTTTAAAACTCCTGATATCTGAATTCCTAAATCTTCAAAAGGAACATAAATCTTGGAGTAAGGAGAATGTCTTTTGTTACTGGCTTTGAAACTTAACAAGTACAATGGAAAAATCGTCCCCAGTCTAACTCCGTTTGGCTACAAGCTTCGGAGCTCAACCGACTTCTTTAAATATGGTATTCATGGAGAAGAAAGGAAGTAGCCCATTTTGACATTGAATTTAAGAATGAAGTGATTTCATTAACAGAGAGACTCTGTTTGCGACTTATTCCCCTCTTGAACGTCAACGTGAGGTTGGCTCTTGAGGCTTGCACCACGGGGAGGAGGTCGTAGAAAGAGAGCAGCGGCGACTTGGGGGCGGCCTGAGGTTCCTGACAGCGCTTTCTGTGGAGTATGGTGGTGATCCTACGTGTTGGGCTCTCGGTGGGGGTGGTATGTAGTGGCCATGGTGGGAAAAGCATAAGCTCTGTTTTCGGGGGCTAAAACAGAGCACTGCAATATGAAGTTTTTTCGGTGGTTGTCGGTGGCGAGGGGCTTCCCTATGGAGGTAATTCTTTGTACAGCAGCTGAGGGAAGAGGCGTGGCTGCTGTGACGTGGGTTTCTGTGATGAAGGAGCGCGCAGCGGTGGTGCTCTACGATGCTACGTCCAAAGATTTCGTGGGTGCGGTGCTGTGGAGACTTAATATCACAATCAACCGTTTAGAGACTAATTAGAGAAATTTGCTGAAAATACGTACAGGTTTAAAGAAATTTGCTGCGTGTTTTGGTATCATTGCGTGATGGGAGAATATCACCGTAATCAGGGAGGCAGCACTGAATCAGCACGCAGAATCCCGAGAGCTAGAAACTGAAAATACGAACAGGTTTAAAGCAATCAAAAGAGAGAAGTTCTAATATTGTTGATGAAGAACGAGCAGATACGAGTTTAAATATGATTAGGGGACTCAATTTGAAGTCGAGGGTTGATTTTGATAAGATTTTGGATCTCCTTTTTTTTTTAGATCTAAAATAAAGTTTAAATGACCATAATGAAATCTAAAATCGACAATAAATAAATAAAATTAGAATAAAGTTTAACATTAAGAAATGATAAAATATATGAAATTATAAAAGTCATCAATTACATATGTTTAATGTATGTTTCATCTGATTTTCAATGTTTGTGAATTAAATTATCTTTTTCCATACACAAGTCAGACTAATTATGTTTTTTAGTGTCGTATCACACCACTTTCATATGTCTTTTTTTTAATTACTTTTTTGTAATATCTTTTCTTACCATCAAGTTACCATTCACGTTCCGTGCTCCCAGTCTGAATTTTTTTTTTCATATCTTCCTTTTATGTTAACGTCTAAATTAAGTTTCTCTTTTTATTAACCCTATAAAAAATAAATCCATATCTCAAGACTTAAAAAGTATAATAAGAATTAAAACTACCAAAATATTAACTTAAAAATAATCTAATTATCAACCAAATAAAAGTATATGCAATTAACCCTAAAAATTGGATTGGGTCCTTACATGTATGATAATCCTAAGTTATGATCAAATTACTTACCTTGTTGTGCCACTTTCAAATTTTTACTTTGTAGTCGGTCGCCTATACGAATGATCAAACTACTTACCTTCCCATCAACCTTAGACAAGTTTATGATCAAACTACTTACCTTCCCATCAACCTTAACAAGTTTATAATCAAACCATATTAATGCATGGTTGATAGCTTCTGATGGGCGCACCTCCACATTTTCAAACAACTTCTGATTCCTTTCTTACCAAAAACACCAAGTTATCAATAAGATCTTTCTCAACTTCCTCTATTTTGTGTTGCAGCCAAGAAATTTTCAAAATATGCATATTGTGAACTTGGATTCAACTTTAAACCCATCTCTAAACTCTAACCAACTATGATTAATTGTCTTGTAATTATAAACTGAATGCATAATATCCTCCATCTTTGTTCCACATAAAGCATACCTATCATCAGCCACCATATCTTGTTTCTTTAGATTGTCCTTTGTATGTAGACCATTTCTGCATGCCCTCTATTCAAATATCTTCACCTTGTTAGGGAATTGTAGTTTTCAAAGGCCTTGCCGCAACCTCAAATTTTCATTGACAAAATGTTTCTCATTGCTATTCCTTTGTTGAAGAGACTAAAGTAATTTATAAGCACTCTTCAAAGTAAATTATCCATGTTTCTCATATTCCTAGATCAACTAATCAACACTTGATTACGCCCAAAGAATAACGCGGTCGTTTGCAGTATAGCTTTGGGGTGTCGATTCCACAGGGAGATGGATTGAGAAATTGAAGAACAGTAACGAAATTAACAAAAAGATTTAGATGAGTGCGAAAAGTAAAGCATCGGGAATCCTTTGTATATAATTGGTATTTTAATTATTTTCGATTCATTAATAACTCAATTGAAAATTCTATGTCCAAATTTTCAATCGGAAAATAAAACATTAATAACCAGATTTAAATCAAATGTAATCTTTCGAAAAATCATTCGTCACAATATAAGAACAGGAATTGTTATCGATATTAAAGAAATTCAACGTCGACAATATACTCATAGAGCAATATTGCAGCAGAGAATTAAATTAAAATAGATAACCAATTGAACCAAATATAATCAAAGGATTATTGCATTTAATAGAAAAAGCATGACTGAATCTATAAATGAAATAAATTCTAAGATTATTTGGTGACGAAAACATTTATAATAAATTTCGAATGACTAAACAAAAGAGTTTAATATTTGAAGAACACATATATGAATCAAAAACAATTACAAATACCATCATATATACAAATTCATCCCTAGCTCTACTAGAAAATTAGTTACACATATTGAAAATATGCAACAAAAATTCTTCAAGGGATAATATGGAAGAGCCAACCATTATTTTCTTTTCTCTTCTTTGGTTTTTCTTTTCTTTTCTCAAGCTCTCAAACAATGTATCTTCCAAGGCATCCAAGCACACTAAGCATGGTCTTAGAACACACACCCCTCCCTTCTATTTATAAGCATCCTTCATGCAAGTTGTCATGACAAAATCATCACAATTTCAACTTGTTTTGCCATGTGCCATTCTTGAATCCAAGTGATTTGTGAGTTGTCATTTTGATCATTTGTTTTCCCACCATGCATGAGCTGGATTTTGCTTGTAGGTTGAGTGTTTCAATTTTGCTTCTCTATCTATTAGTTGTCTTGTATGACTTAATATCTTGTGGTCAAATAATTTGTCTTGAAGAAACTTGAGTGCACTTCATCTTGTATTTGGATTTGATGCAAGTGGCTGAAAAATATCCAGGAACGTCAAGTGCAGGTGCGTCCACTTGATGGTCGATTTTGTCTTAGATTGAGTGGATATCTCTTCAAACACAAAACATAAAAGTTATAGATATTTCTCTTGCGGTTCTAGATCATCTTGAATCAGCTCAATCGGAGATTGGATGAGAGAGTTATGCCCATTTTACGAAAAGATGTCAAAACTGTCTGAAATTCCGCAATTATCTTCATTTGCTCCTAATGTCTCCATTTGTGTCCTAAATCAAAATATAAGAATAATGAGTATATTTAGGCATCAAATAAGAATAAAGTTTTAAACATTAAGAGAGGAAAATATGGCATTTTATATTCTCATCAATATATTAAATCATGCTTATATCTATCTCAAGATAAATGACCATTAATTTTATTAACATGAGTTATATCCATTGTTTTCTCATTTCTTTTAGTATTTAAATAGAGTATTTAGAGTGCATTTTTGTGCACTCATCACACCCCCCAACTTACTCATTGCTAGTCCCTAGCAATTTTCATGCAAAATGATGAGAAAGACCAAAGAAAATCACACATAGGGGCCATCAAGACACATTTTTCAAATTTACATATCAAAACAATCTTAGAAATTCAATAACCCTTTCACAAGTAATTCAAATATAGCAATCCACAGAGTGTGTATGTGTTCCAAACTATTTTTATCAGATCAGAGGTTTCGACACATGCAAAATTAGAATATCTTAAGCAAAAAGGTTCAACTCCATAACTCACGGGTATAGAAGTGTTTCATGTATGGGTTCTCTCTATGGAGTTGACAAAGGTGTACATTTACTCTCATGGAAATTTAGCCAATTATATATAAGTAACAAGTAAACATTGATCTTATGATAGGAATACTAACAAATGAGATTTCCACCATTCTTTCCACAAGCATACTTAGGATCGGAAAAATCAACACAAAGGGTTGTAATGTGGTTTAGGGTTGGGGTTCATAAGAAGAAAAGGTGAAGAGATTTCAAAAACTTCCAAGTATACACAAAAGGGAATCTGTTAAATTTTTCAGTAGACTATACTTTCCTTTTGATGTACTTTTCAATTTTTTAGATTTTTGACTAAGTACACTTTTCCATCTTCTTTTGCCACTGGTGTCTTCGCAATTTGATGAACTCTTTCATGAATAATTTGATGGACACATCTAGCACCATGCCATTTTTGTCATGTTTTTTTTTTTTTTTTTTTTTTTTTATGATGATTTCACACCTAGTACACACTTGGAAGTAAAATGGTAGGAAAATATAGTGTATAAGCTATACTCCAATGTGGAGAGGTATGGATGATGTAGATATGAAAAGAAAAGGCCATATGTGTATATTGGCTCAAAATTGGCTGCTAGGGATCTATGATGAAAAGGCTCAGCTTGAAAGGCTCAAACGTTAATCCTAAGTTGACTTTCGTCATATCCCAAGTATATCCACCATCTTACCACAAACCATGTAATGATATTCTCAAAAAAAGTGTCAAATTCAACAGATCAATGGATACTTATCACAATTTCTGTATTTGTAAGCTCTCAATTCTCACAAAATTCACATGAATACTTGAGCAAAATAATTCTTTAGTTACATGTGTCAAATCACCATATTACCACAAAGTTTGGAGAAGTGCATAAATGGCTCTGTGGATGTTTTAGCAAAATGATTTAAAATGGGTTTGTTGAATTCACCAAGATGGTTATGAATGAGCATGAGTATCATGTGTGAAAAGATGCCTGTGTGAAAAAATTTGGCAATTTTTTATATATTGATTGAAATATGCCACAGAGTTTAAATAACATATTTATATTCCCACCCCCCAACTTAAATGAAACATTGTCCTCAATGTTTAAGAATCAGAATTGAATAACTAAACAGGGTAGAATACACCTGATGTGGGATGTGGGCGACTTGCTTGGCATCAAAGATGGTATTTGTCAAAATAAAATTAACCTATAACAAAATAAAGTAAACAATAAACAAAAATAAAATGAATGAAAATAAAAGAAAAGAAAAACATACCTGGAGATGGTCAAGATTGATATACTGGGTCCATAAGTGGAATGTCTTCCACTTCTGGAATTTGTCTATCAATTAAGATTTTGAGGCGTTGACCATTTACTTTGAAGATACATCCATTTTTTGGATTTTCTATTTCTACCGCCCCATTTGTGAAAACATTTTTTACTATAAAAGGGCCGGTCCATCTAGATCGAAGTTTTCCTGGATGCTTATGGAGTCTTGAATCATATAAAAATACTCGATCATTAGGCTTAAATGTTCTTCTCAAAATATTTTTATCATGAAATACTTTCATTTTAGCCTTATAGATCTTGGAGTTTTCATAAGCATCATTTCTCAATTCTTCTAATTCCGTCAATTGGAATTTTCTAAATTTTCCTGCTTTTTCCAAGTCAAAATTGAAATGTTTAATGGCCCAATATGCTCGATGCTCGAGCTCCACGGGCAAATGACAAGGTTTTCCAAAAACAAGTCTATAAGGTGACATGCCTAAGGGAGTTTTGAAAGCTGTACGGTAAGCCCAAAGCGCATCGATTAGTCTCAAAGACCAATCTTTCCGATCTGGGTTGACCGTTTTTTCTAAAATTTGTTTAATTTCCCTATTCGCAAGTTCAACCTGTCCACTTGTCTGAGGGTGATATGCAGTAGAAAGCTTATGTATCACCCCATATCTTTTCATTAAAGCTTCAAAAGAACGGTTACAAAAATGCGTACCTCGGTCACTAATGATAGCACGTGGGGTACCAAATCGAGATAGTACATTTTCTTTGAGAAACTTAATTACCGTCCTGTTATCATTGGTCCTGCAAGGTGCTGCCTCTACCCATTTTGACACATAATCTACTGCCACAATAATATATAAATATCCAAAAGAAGGAGGAAATGGTCCCATAAAATCAATGCCCCAACAGTCAAAAATTTCAATTACCAAAATTGGGTTTAAGGGCATCATATTACGACGGGTCATAGCTCCTAACTTTTGACATCTTTCGCATGAGCGACAATAGATATTTGTATCTTTAAATAAGGTGGGCCAATAAAATCCACACTGCAGGATTTTTGCAGCGGTTTTCTTCATTGAAAAGTGGCCACCACAAGCTTGGGAATGACAAAATTCCAAAACGCTTGCAATCTCTTCATCAGGGATGCAACGCCTTAAAATTTGATCAGGGCAGTATTTGAAAAGGTAAGGGTCATCCCAGTAGAATTTTCGTACCTCAATCATGAATTTCCTTTTGTCTTGGGTGCTAAAATCCTTTGGTATTTCACCTGCAGCTAAATAGTTCACAATATGAGCAAACCATGGTAGAGAAGTAATAGAAAGTAAATGCTCATCGGGAAAATCATCTTTGATTGGTATGTGGTCAGAAGTGTCCTCGAATGTGAGTCTAGAAAGATGGTCTGCCACTACGTTCTCCACTCCTTTCTTGTCTTTGATGGTGATGTCAAATTCCTGCAAAAGCAAAATCCATCGTATTAATCGTGCCTTAGCATCCTTCTTTGTAAAAAGGTACTTAAGGGCTGCATGATCTGTAAAGATAATGATAGGAGAACCAATCAAATAAGCGCGGAATTTATCCAAAGCAAATACTACAGCTAACAACTCTTTTTCAGTGGTGGAGTAATTCATTTGTGCATTATTTAGAGTTCGACTAGCATAGTAAATGACAAAAGGTTTCCCTTCTTTTCGTTGTCCAAGAACAGCACCTACAGCAAAATCACTAGCATCACACATAATTTCAAAAGGTAAATTCCAATCAGGTGGTTGCATTATGGGTGCTGAAGTAAGCTTGCCAATTAATGTTTTGAAAGCCTCTTGACAGGCTTGTGTCCATTCAAATGGGGCATCCTTAGCTAGGAGGTTACATAGTGGTCTAGATATGGCAGAAAAATTCTGTATGAATCTCCTATAAAAACCCGCATGACCAAGAAATGATCTTATATCCTTGATTGTTCTAGGTGTAGGCAATTTAGAGATTAATTCAACTTTTGATTGATCAACCTCCATTCCTTTGGAAGAAATAATATGCCCTAAAACAATACCTGAAGGTACCATAAAGTGACATTTTTCCCAATTTAAAACCAATTCTTTTTCTTCACAACGAGTCAGTACTCTTTCTAAACTCATTAAACATGCATCAAAAGAAAATCCAAAAACAGTCAAGTCATCCATTAAAACTTCCACACACTTTTCAACCATATCACTAAAAATACTCATCATGCAACGTTGAAAAGTAGCTGGAGCATTACACAATCCAAATGGCATTCTGCGGAAAGCATAAGTACCGAAAGGACAAGTAAAAGTAGTTTTATCCTGATCTTCTAATGCAATTTCAATTTGATAATAACCAGAATAACCATCCAGAAAGCAATAAAAAGGATGACCAGCCACCCGCTCAAGAATTTGATCAATAAAAGGAAGCGGAAAATGGTCTTTTCGTGTGGCGGCATTTAATTTTCTGTAATCAATGCACATCCGCCAACCAGTCACCAGTTTTGTAGGGACTAACTCTCCAAGGTCATTTTTTATCACAGTTACTCCTGACTTTTTAGGAACAACCTGCGTAGGACTTACCCATTTACTATCAGCAATAGGATATATCATTCCTGCATCTAATAGTTTCAATACTTCATTTTTCACAACTTCTTTCATTGTGGGATTAAGTCTACGCTGGGGGTCTCTTCGAGGATTAGTTCCTTCCTCTAAATTTATTTTATGAGTACAGATTAGGGGACTAATGCCTTTTATATCAGCAATACTCCATCCTAGGGTTGATTTATATTTGCATAAAATCTGAATTAATTTCTCACCTTGGGACTCAGATAATTCAGATGAAATAATAACAGGAAAAGTATCACCTGGACCAAGGAAAACATGCTTTAAACCCTTAGGTAGGGATTTTAATTCAACTTTAGGGGCTTCCCTACTTGAAGGAATCTGTCTTTCTCTTTTTTCAGGCAACTTCTCAAACTTTGGTTGCCATGCCTGTGTGCTATAATCATGAGTTCTGTCAAAAATAGCACAAATGTCAAATACATCAGATGAATCACTTATAGGATTAAATTCAGAATTAACAATAAAGTATTCAAGGGAATCTGAGTCATGAGTTGTAAGAACATCCCTTTCTATAAGTGAGTCAATCATGTATGTCTGATGACACTCGACATCCTCTTCTGGCTGTTTTGCAATATGAAAAATATTTACCTCAAGAGTCATATTGCCAAAAGAGAGTTTCATCAATCCATTTCTGCAATTGATAAGAGCATTAGAAGTAGCAAGAAAAGGTCTACCTAAAATTAATGGAATTTTAGAGGTGGTTTCTACAGCAGAACTAGTGTCTAGAATTAAGAAATCAACAGGATAGTAAAATTTGTCAACTTGAATTAAAACATCCTCTACCACACCTCGTGGTGCTCTGACTGAACGATCAGCCAATTGCAATACCACAGAAGTTGGTTTGATTTCTCCCAATCCTAATTGCAAATAAATAGAATATGGCATCAAATTTACACTAGCCCCTAAATCTAGCAATGCCTGTCCAAGCTCATGATTGCCAATGTTGCATGTGATGGTTGGACATCCAGGATCCTTGTACTTAGGGGGAATCCGCTGTTCAATTAGAGCACTAACTTGCTCTGTCAAGAATGCAGTCTTCTTCACATAATGCTTCCTCTTAACTGTACACAAATCTTTGAGAATTTTTGCGTAAGGAGGAACTTGTTTAATTACATGCAAAAGAGGAAGATTAATTTTTACCTGTCTAAGATTTTCCAAAATATCATTGTTATGATCTAGAGTTTGTTTACTTGACTTTAATGCTTGAGGAAAAGGTACTTTACCAGGATTTTTTGTTACCGCAGGTTCCTCAGGTTTTGTTACCTCAAGTTCTTTGGGAAGCTCAGGACTGCTGCTATCTTGATCTTTCTCTACATCCTTTTTTTTTTCTATTATTGGATCACGTAGAGACTTACCACTTCGTGTCACAATGGCGTTTACGTCCTTCAGATCTCCTTGTGCCATATGTTGACCATGAGGTACAGATTGAGTTTGGGAAGGAAACTTACCTTTCTCATTCATAGTCAATGAACTCATTATTTTAGACACCTGGCTCTTGATTTCCTTATTTTCTTCAACAACCTGCATAATCAAAGATTCAAATTTTTGATTAGTCTTACCCTGTATTTCAATAAAAGTATGCAAAGTATCTTCTAAAGAATTTCTAGAAGATTGAGGTGCATGGTATGGTGCAGGATATGATCTAGAGAGTTGTGCAGGCTGCTGGTTTTCAGACTTCCAGCTGAAGTTGGGATGATTACGCCATCCTGGGTTGTAGGTTTCAGAGTAAGGTGTGAAGGGCTTTTTGTACATACCTAGAGCATTACTTTGTTCCTCATACATACCATTCATGTTAGTATGTGTAGGACACTCTTGGGAATGATGATCTATCCCACCACAGACAACACATGGCCCAAAAGATTCTACATGATTAGCCGTGTGTGTTGGTTTTGAGTTTTTAGTTTTCAATAACTCTAATTCTCTGGTGAGCATTTCAACCTTAGCCTTAAGGTTATCCTCCTCCCTTAGATGGTAAATACCACCACTCAAGTTTCCTGTAGGTCGTGACCTGTTTGTGCTATCAGTAGCACTAGGTCCAGTCCAAGTATGAGCTTTTTCAGCAAGCTCATTGAGGTACTCTATGGCCTCATCGGGATTTTTTTGTAAAAATTCTCCATTGCACATCATTTCCACGAATTGACGTTCCCTGGGCGTAAGGCCTTCATAGAAATAACTCACTAAGCGCCAATTCTCATATCCATGGTGGGGACACATACTCAGTAATTCTTTAAATCTTTCCCAAGACTGGTACAAAGTCTCACTATCCTTTTGTGCAAAGGTAGAGATTTGTCTTTTTAAAGCATTAGTCTTATATTGGGGAAAGTATTTATTGAAAAACACTTGAGTCATCTCACTCCATGTTCCAATAGACCGTGGTCTTAGTGAGTACAACCAACTCTTAGCTTTATCTTTCAAAGAAAAAGGAAAGAACTTTAGCCTTACCGTTTCGTCAGTGGTATTTTGACCGTGAAATGTTGCAACTACTTCCTCAAATTCCCTAATATGAACATAGGGGTTTTCATTTTCTAGACCATGGAAAGTCGGAAGTAATTGTATCATTCCCGTTTTAAAATCTACATGACGAACATTAGGTGAGAACATAATACAGGATGGTGTGGCTGTTCGTGCGGGATGAAGATAATCTTGGAGGGTTCTAACAGGTTGGTCCACGTGTTCACTCATCGCGTCAGAATTGGAAGAATTATCAAACAAGCGATTAGAAAAATTAGATTCTGAATCTGATTCTAGCACGGGTCTACTAGCAAACCGTCCAAAAGCGTCTCTGTACCTGCGCATGCAAAGTAAAGAAAAGCGTAATACTGAAAAAAAAAATTACGAAAATAAAACTAAAATAAAATAAAGATGCAGAAAGCTAAAAAGAAAATGAACGAAACTACCGCTCTTTTTTTTTTTTTTTTAACAAACTACTAAAAAAAACTACAAATTCTTTTACCGTCTCCCCGGCAACGGCGCCAAAATTTGATTACGCCCAAAGAATAACGCGGTCGTTTGCAGTATAGCTTTGGGGTGTCGATTCCACAGGGAGATGGATTGAGAAATTGAAGAACAGTAACGAAATTAACAAAAAGATTTAGATGAGTGCGAAAAGTAAAGCATCGGGAATCCTTTGTATATAATTGGTATTTTAATTATTTTCGATTCATTAATAACTCAATTGAAAATTCTATGTCCAAATTTTCAATCGGAAAATAAAACATTAATAACCAGATTTAAATCAAATGTAATCTTTCGAAAAATCATTCGTCACAATATAAGAACAGGAATTGTTATCGATATTAAAGAAATTCAACGTCGACAATATACTCATAGAGCAATATTGCAGCAGAGAATTAAATTAAAATAGATAACCAATTGAACCAAATATAATCAAAGGATTATTGCATTTAATAGAAAAAGCATGACTGAATCTATAAATGAAATAAATTCTAAGATTATTTGGTGACGAAAACATTTATAATAAATTTCGAATGACTAAACAAAAGAGTTTAATATTTGAAGAACACATATATGAATCAAAAACAATTACAAATACCATCATATATACAAATTCATCCCTAGCTCTACTAGAAAATTAGTTACACATATTGAAAATATGCAACAAAAATTCTTCAAGGGATAATATGGAAGAGCCAACCATTATTTTCTTTTCTCTTCTTTGGTTTTTCTTTTCTTTTCTCAAGCTCTCAAACAATGTATCTTCCAAGGCATCCAAGCACACTAAGCATGGTCTTAGAACACACACCCCTCCCTTCTATTTATAAGCATCCTTCATGCAAGTTGTCATGACAAAATCATCACAATTTCAACTTGTTTTGCCATGTGCCATTCTTGAATCCAAGTGATTTGTGAGTTGTCATTTTGATCATTTGTTTTCCCACCATGCATGAGCTGGATTTTGCTTGTAGGTTGAGTGTTTCAATTTTGCTTCTCTATCTATTAGTTGTCTTGTATGACTTAATATCTTGTGGTCAAATAATTTGTCTTGAAGAAACTTGAGTGCACTTCATCTTGTATTTGGATTTGATGCAAGTGGCTGAAAAATATCCAGGAACGTCAAGTGCAGGTGCGTCCACTTGATGGTCGATTTTGTCTTAGATTGAGTGGATATCTCTTCAAACACAAAACATAAAAGTTATAGATATTTCTCTTGCGGTTCTAGATCATCTTGAATCAGCTCAATCGGAGATTGGATGAGAGAGTTATGCCCATTTTACGAAAAGATGTCAAAACTGTCTGAAATTCCGCAATTATCTTCATTTGCTCCTAATGTCTCCATTTGTGTCCTAAATCAAAATATAAGAATAATGAGTATATTTAGGCATCAAATAAGAATAAAGTTTTAAACATTAAGAGAGGAAAATATGGCATTTTATATTCTCATCAATATATTAAATCATGCTTATATCTATCTCAAGATAAATGACCATTAATTTTATTAACATGAGTTATATCCATTGTTTTCTCATTTCTTTTAGTATTTAAATAGAGTATTTAGAGTGCATTTTTGTGCACTCATCAACACTCCTTCTAGAACTTAATTAAAGTAGTTTAAACAATTCTACTACCACATAAGGAGGTAGGAATTGATTAACTTTTTCAGCATCCCACCAAATAGTGTTCTTGTCAATAATATCTTTAACAATATAATTAGAAGGATCCATTGCCACAGGATCCATTGATTTGAGGTTGGTTTTTATAAATGTGCATGATATGTTTTTAAAAGAAAAAAAAAAAGAAAAACAACCTCAATATATGTATTTATGCATCTTCTTATGAAAATACATATGATATAGAAAAAAATTTTCTGACATGAAATGTATAGACATGAGCAATATTTGACATACTTATGAAATGTGCATAAGAGCGAACATGAATAATGAGGTTTCTTGTACATGTGAAATAATATGTTTTGATTTATTTTTGTTTATCTGAATTGATAAGAGAGTGAAAATCACGTGGTTTGATACGATATGAACATGGAAAATCTTTGGCATATTTATCTGTTTGGTTTTGTTTCTGGATATGGTTCTGAGATGATGATATGGTTTCACGTGATATGGTTGATACCACCATTATATGATATGATAGGGGTGCAACCACTTTGGAAACAAAGTGGTCATTTATATGTTTCTTTACTGTGTGCACACTCGGGGCTCCGAAAACAAATAAGGAAAAGTCTTACAATATGATACCGCCTGGTTTGGCCACCGGGGATAGTACAACCTTACTACGGGGGTTAAACATGATACATGTTCCGGTATGAAAATGAGATGAGATTTTACAGTTAATTGTGCCAAAGTGTCTTTATTTTGAAAAGCTGTCTTCTATTTTCTTATAATGAAAAATTATATGTTCACTCCACTTTTTGTTTGATAAAATGTTTGGAGACGTTGGCTCTGAACAAAATGGTTTCCGATGCATGTATACGAAATTCTTTTTTTGAAAATGCTCATGTATTACACGCTAGTATAGGTTTTTTGCTTACTGAGTTGTGGTTAAACTCACCCCCTTATATATATTTTCAGATGATGTGGATGTTTTAACTGAGGACTAAGAATAGTATTTGTGAACCAGACTAAGCTGTTAAAGTACCATTGTTGATGTGAAGATCGTAGACATTGAATTGATGTTATGTTTTCAGTATTATTAGATTCAAGTGTTAGTAGCTTATTATGTTGGGATTTTTGGGAGATTGTGGACCCTTTATTATGGTGATACTTTAAATTATGAATTTGTGGATATGCTTATGATGGATTTGGAAATGGGAATCATTTGTTTATTTTAAGAAAATCGTTGGAGACTTTGCTTGTATTCGGAGACAGGTTATATCAAACAGGTAGTTTTCCCGACCTTGCAAGTACAGGGTGTTATAGTTGGTATCAGAGTCAAGGTTTAAGGTTCTGCAGACTTTTTAAAAAATTTGAGGTTTAGATTTTGAAGTTATCATATGTTTGACTAAAAGCCAAATTAATTGAGGTTCTGTAGTATATAATATAGGAGATATTGGAATGTAGAATGATTTTAGGAAATCATTTTTAGATTTGATGATATAGTGGAAGGGATTATAAGAAATAATATAGTTGGATATAGGTGAGTTTTAGGTGATAACATTCAGATTGAAGAATTAGATTTTTGAATTATATGATTTTGTTTGTGGTGGGTACCTCATTTATCTTGGGAGAATTATATATTGTTGTTTTGGCTACTAAGACAACCCTTAGATGTTTATATAGCTATTTTTATATATGTTTTGACAGATGATTTGTTTAATGGTTCAAGTTTTCTCAGGATGCCGTCTCGTCGTGAATGAAGTGTATAGGATTTGAATGCGGCCATGAATGAAAGGGAAGTAAATCCAAGAGCTTCTGAAGTACTCTGAGCAGCAGCGCACCAGTTAATAGATGACCTTGCGCAAAATCCATCTGGCCGTCACCACAACACGAATGAAAGGGGTTGCACAATAGAGGACTTCAACAAGTTGCATCCTACGTCTTTTGATGGGAGGGGAGACCCAATACTGGCGAAAGATTGGGTGCAGGATATTGAGGAGATATTTCGAGTTTTGCCTTGCATGGATGAACAAAAGGTGGCGTTTGCTACATTCAAGTTGACCGGAGAGGCAAAAAGATGGTGGATCTCTAAAAGGACCATCAGCGAAGCATAAAAGAAGGAAATAAAAAGTTGTTCGCTGTTAAAAGAAGTGTTCCTAGAGCGTTTCTTTCCAATCTCAATCAAAGAAGATAAAGCTATGGAATTTGCTACTTTGGTGCAGGGGGCGATGTCTATACACCAATATGCAGCCAAATTCACTGAACTGGCACATTTTGTGGCATATCTGATTCCAGATGAAGAGAATAAGTGTCGCAAATTTGAACAAGGGTTGAACGAGAAGCTTTACAAGCCAGTGGTGGGCTTCCAGTTGAAAATTTTCACAGAATTGGTGAATAAGGCTACCATGTTCGAAAGATGGCTTCAGAGAAGCGCTGCCTTACTTGATCAAAGGAAGAGGTCTACCCCATCTGGATATCATACAAGCAAAAATCAAGGACAATGGAAGAAGAGAAATGAAGGTGGTACTTCAAGCAAGAGGCCAATTCAGAGTTATCAACAGCCCTATCATTGCATAGCTTGCGACCGTGTTCACAAGGGAGAGTGTAGAAAAGAGGCAGGTTTATGTTATCAGTGTGGCAAGTTAGGCTACTACTTCAGGGATTACCCGCTTCATTTGAGCAGCAACAAACCCGCCTCATTACCACCCCCACCCAGGACTGGAGGGACACCACGAGGTAGTACACAACGTCCTACTGCACCTGCTCGAGTCTTTGCATTGACACTAGGAGAGGCTAAAGGCAGGGATGATGTGATCACAGGTATTATTTCTCGCTTTTCTTTTAGAATCAACTTGGTGTTCATTGTGGACCTTAAATTGAAGGAGTGTTTTGTTTGTGATCACAGACATTCTTCCTTTGTTTTCTAATCATGCTGCTGTATTATTTGATTCTGGGGCAACGCATTCATTTATTTCTATGAATTATGCCAAGTTTTGCACTTGGGAAGGTGAAATGTTGGATTTTAACTTAGTAGTCTCGACTCCGACGGGGAATTCAGTTTTTTTTCACAAAGCTCTCCGTGGCTGTCCTATATATATTGAAGGGAGAATGATGCTTGCTGAACTCATAATTTTTGACATGGTTGGATTCGATGTGATTTTGGATATGGACTGGCTGGTTTCATACCATGCCAAAATTGACTGTTTCAAAAAGGAAGTAATCTTCAGATTTGGAAATTATTGCGAGATGGCTGTCAAGGATTTTTGGCTTATGTAAAGAATGCACCAGAGGAAGAGTTGAGTCTAGAAGAGATTCCTGTTGTGAAAGAATACCCGGAGGTGTTCTCGGAAGACTTGTCTGGATTACCACCCGACTGAGAAGTAGAATTTTCTATCGATCTTGTTCCGGGCATGGCACTGTTGTCCAAGGCTCCTTATAGAATGACGTCATCAGAGCTCACCGAACTCAAAAAACAGTTGCAAGATTTATTAGACAAGGGTTTTATCTGACCTAGTGTGTTCCCATGAGGTGCTCCTGTGTTATCTATGAAGAAGAAAGATAGAACAATGAGAATATGTATTGACTATAGGGAACTCAACCGAGTAACTATCAAGAATAAATATCATTTACCCCGCATAGAAGACCTTTTTGATCAATTACAAGGTGCATAGGTATTCTTGAAAATTGATCTTCGGTCGGGCTATCATCAACTGAAAATCAAGGCGGAAGATGTACCCAAGACTGCTTTCAGGACTAGGTACGGTCATTACGAGTTCTTAGTCATGCCTTTTGGTTTGACTAACGCCCCAGCAGCATTCATGGATTCGATGAATAGGGTATTCCATGAATTTTTGGATAAATTCGTGGTCGTTTTTATTGATGACATCCTAATCTACTCCAAAAACAAGAATGAGCATGAGGAACACTTGAGGATAGTACTCAGAATACTTAGAGATAAAAAGTTGGTGACAAAACTAAAGAAGTGTGAGTTTTGGCTGGATTTAGTTATATTTTTGGGGCATGTGGTTTCAAAAGAGGGTATTTTAGTAGACCTAGGGAAGTGGAAGCAGTAGTTAACTGGTTAGCACCGAAGAATGTTCAGGAGGTTAGAAGTTTCTTGGGATTAGCGGGATACTATTGTCGAATTATTGAGGGTTTCTCTAAAATAGCAGTTCCTCTCACCACCTTTACCAGGAAGAATAAAAGTTTGAGTTGACAGAAAAGTATGAAGGAAGCTTTCAAACCTTGAAACAAAGATTTGTGACCACCCTAGTTTTGACAGTTCCCACTGCAAGAGGTGGTTTTGTGGTATATAGTGATACTTTAAGATTGGGTTTAAGGTGTGTATTAATACAATACGGAAAAGTTATAGCTTATGCTTCACGACAACTGAAGACTTATGAACAAAACTACCCCACACATGATCTGGAGCTGGCAATAGTGGTATTTGCACTCAAGATTTGGAGGCATTATCTATATGGGGAAAAGTACAAAATCTACACAGATCATAAAAGTTTGAAATATTTCTTCACCCAGAAAGAATTAAATATGAGACAGAAAAGATGGCTCGAGTTAATAAAGGACTATCACCCAAGCAAAGTGAATGTGGTAGCTCACGCTTTGAGTAGAAAGGCGATAAGTCCAGCAGTTACAACCCTTACTACTCAACACCAGTTATTAATGGACTTAGAGAGGGCTGGTATTGAGGTCATCACTAATGATACGAGTACTTTTGTGGCCAGTTTAATAGTGCAACAAGATTTGTTAGAGAGAATTAAAGTAGCTCAAAAAGTGGATTCGGGGTTGATAAAGCTAGTCGAGGAAGTTAAGAGCGGGGACAAAGCTTATTTTTGTGTTTCTAAAGATGGAGTTTTAAGGTTTAAAGATAGATTGTGCATACTGGCAAATGATGAACTAAAAATGGTAATTCTTGAGGAGGCACACTGCTCTTTGTACACTGTCCACCCGGAGAGTTCCAAGATGTATCGGGACTTGAGAGAGTCTTTTTGGTGGAACGGTATGAAAAGAGAGATTGCTAAGTTTGTAGAACAGTGTCTAACATGTCAATAGCTGAAGGCAGAGTATCAGAGACCAGCAAAATTGTTACAGCCATTGCAAATTCCAAAATGGAAGTGGGAGCACATATCTATGGACTTTGTGACAGATCTACCAAGAATTTTAAGTGGACAAGATGCAATATGGGTGATCATGGATCACGTAACGAAGACTGCTCATTTTGGGCCCATTAAAGTTTCTTATAAGTTGGAGAAATTGGCTGAGTTGTATGTGCAAGAAATCGTGAGACTGCATGGAATACCAGTTTCCATTGTATCAGACAGAGATCCCCGTTTCACTTCTAGATTTTAGCGAACCATACAAGAGGCGATGGGTACTAAGTTGAATTTCAGTATGGCTTTTTACCTTCAGACAGATGGACAATCAGAAATAACTATTTAGATTTTAGAAGACATGCTGAGAGCATGTGTGATGGACTTCAAAGGAACTTGGTTACGACATCTACCATTGGTGGAATTTGTTTATAATAACAGCTTCTAGACTAGTATTGGGATGGCACCGTATGAGGCTTTGTATGGCAAAAGGTATAGGTCCCCTTTATATTGGGATGGGGTCGGTGAAAGAAAAATCTTGGGGCCAGAGATCATTCAGAAGACTATGGAAAAGATTGACATCATTCGGGCTAGAATTAAAGCGACTCAGAGCTGACAAAAGAGTGATGTTGATAATCGACGCCGCCCATTAGAGTTTGAGGTCGGAAATGAAGTATTCTTCAAAATAACACCAATGAAAAGAGTTATGAGATTTGGAAGAAAGGGCAAGTTGAACCCTAGATATGTGGGACCCTTGGAGATTCTTGAGCGAATTGGACCCATGGCTTGTAAGTTATCCCTTCCACCGAATTTAGCCGGAGTGCATAACGTTTTCCATGTATCCATGCTGAGAAGGTACATTTCTGATCTCACACACATTATTCATTATGAGCCGCTGCAGATTCAAGAAGATATGACGTATGTTGAAGAACTAGTGCGGATCTTATAAAATAAAGCACACATGTTGCGGACTTGTAGCATTCCTATGGTTAAAGTGTTGTGGGATAATCATACAAGCAGTGAAACTTCTTGGGAACTCAAGGAAGAGATGCGAGAGAAGTACCCACACCTCTTTGATGAGGATAATGAGCTCTTGTAGCAATTTTCGAGGGCGGAAACTTGTTTAAGGGGGGCAAGATGTAACACCCGGCCCAGGCCAAGGCCCAAATCCCTTCAGCCCAGCCCTTTGTTTTCGAAAATGGCGTCGCCTTGCTTTCAGGTTTGTTGTTTTCTCTTCATTTCTTTTCTTTTCTTTTCTTTTCCTTTCTTTCCTCTGTTTTCCCCTACGGTTATTTTCCTCTGCTAGTCTTCGTTTTTAGCTCCCTAGACTCCACGTTCTCAATGGTTTTCACTCCAAGATGAGGATTAATTCCTCCCTCACTTCAAGTTACTCAGATGCCGCAGTTACTCTCACAAGTTTCGCTCTCTCTCTCTCCCTCTCTTTCTCTCGCTCTACGGCACTCATTCTCAATTTGGGACCCCTGCTTTTGCCAATTCCCCTTTGTTTTCGTCTGCCGGCGACTCTCACTGTGGGTCTACGTAGGCATAGCAGATCAATGATCTAATTTTCATAGCCTCTTTCTCCCTGAGTCGTTCTTCATTTCCTTTCTTCAGGTAAGATTTATGGATTTCAGATGGATGCTCATCCTTAGTGATTTGTTTAAGGAATTTTCTTTTAATTGCTAGATCGGTTTGAAGAGTATTTCGATGGCTGCCCAGGGATTTTGTTGACTCATTGGAAATTGTTGTATACGAATAGTGGGTTGTTTAGTGAATGAAAATGTTTTGGATCTTTTGTTTAGAAGACTCTTACAAGTTGTTTGTGGAGTATTTTATTTTATCGCTTGGTTGTTCCTAAGCTTATGAGTTGTTTGTTGAGAGGATTATTGGTGGCTGATGGTGTGAAATGAAGAAATTATTTTCCAAGGTATTTTGGAGTTATTTGAGATGAACACGTAGTGAGCTGAAATAATGAATTCGTTGGAGACAGTATTCATGCTAATAAATGATTTTGGGTGGCTGGTTGCTTGGAATTTGTCTGCTGGAGTTTATGAATTTAGGTAGGCAGCTAGTTTAGCTTATAATTTTTTAGATTAAAACCTTTTGGGGTGGTCATTAATATTAGTGAATATCTTATAAATAGTTGACGAGACTCTTAAAGGTCGGACTCAAATCTTTGATAGTTCACTGCAGGAGTCAAGTAAGCGGAATTTCTATAATAGATTTGCATAAAAAGAAAAATGATTTGAGGTTGGTTTTTATAAATGTGCATGACATGTTTTTAAAAAAAAAAATTGGAAAAAAAACCTCAATATATCTATTTATGCATCTTCTCATGAAAGTTCATATGATAGAAAAAAATTCTTTTCTAACTTGAAATGAGCAATATTTGACATACTTATGAAATGTGCAAAAGAGCGAACATGAATAATGAGGTTTCTTGTACATGTGAAATAATATGTTTTGATTTATTTTTATTTATCTGAATTGATAAGAGAGTGAAAAGCATGTGGTTTGATATTATATGAATATGGAAAATTTTTGGCATATCTATCTGTTTGGTTTTGTTTTTTGATATGGTTCTGAGATGATGATATGGTTTCACGCGATATGGTTGGTACCACCATGATATGATATGATAGGGATGCAACCACTTTGGAAACAAAGTGGTCCTTTATGTGTTTCTTTCCTGTGTGCACACTCGAGACTCCGAGAATAAATAAGGAAAAGTCTCACAATATGATACCGCCTAGTTTGGCCACTGGGGATAGCAAAACCCTACCATAGGGGTTAAACATGGTACATGTTCTGGTATGAAGATGAGATGAGATTTTACAATTAATTGTGCCAAAGCGTCTTTGTTTTGAAAAGTTGTCTTCTGTTTTCTTATAATGAAAAATTATATGTTCGCTCCACCTTCTGTTTGATAAAATGTTTGGAGACATTGGCTCTGAAAAAAATGGTTTCCGATGTATGTATACGAAATTCTTTTTTTGAAAATGCTCATGTATTACACACTAGTATAGGTGCTTTGCTTACTAAGTTGTGGTTAAACTCACTCCCTTATATATATTTTCAGATGATGTAGATGTCTTAGCTGTGGACCAAAAATAGTATTTGTGAACCAGACTAAACTATTAGAGTACCATTGTTGATGTGAAGATTGTAGACATTGAATTGACGTTATGTTTTCAATATTATTAGATTCAAGTGTTAGTAGCTTATTATGTTGGGATTTTTGGGAGGTTGTGGACCATTTGTTATGGTAATACTTTAAATTATGAATTCGTGGATGTGCTTGTAATGGATTTGGAAATGTGAATTATTTGTTTATTTTAAGAAAATCGTTGGAGACTTGGCTTGTATTCGGAGACAGATTATATCTAACAGGTTGTTTTCCTAACCCTACAAGTATGGGGTGTTACACCTAAATTGTCTATCTCGCAACTTGAAGTAATTAACTCATTTAGAGCATTCACAATAGCCTAGTTATTATTTAGCCAAAGTTTGGTTAGAAATTTCACTTTTATAAATTTTGTCTGGCCACTTTTTTACTATACCAAATAACATACTCAACAAATTAATAATTATTCTATTAAAATATGTTGAAAGAAAAATAATATATATAGTTATATATAGACTCAGCAAGTATATATCATGTATTATTTTTTAAAAAAATTAAGTATGAAATGTATATAAAAAATATAATTTTTTTAATTACAGTCATATTTTTTATAAGAGTACTGTACTATTTATGCAGTTTATTACCATATCTAGTATTATGATTATTATTTTTTTGTACGAATATCCAATATTATTAAAGTAGGCAAAGGAGAGGAGGGAAGCATATCAACGGAGTGGTTGAGAAATTTCTTTAGACATCTTTTGATAAACATGCAATCTTTAATAAATAAAAATGTCCCAACTCTTGTCCCACACGTTTCACAAGATATTGATATTCTTTATCAGAACGTGCTATGGACATATTTATTTACAAATTACAGCTCGCTTATACCCCTGTTTTAGACTAATGAAACGAGCATGAACGAGTCCACTTGCAAGATGAATGATGTCTCTAGAAACATACAAAAATAAAAAATAAAAAATCTCAGAATGATAACACAATGCAACACGAAAACCAGAAATTTCTGTCAGCTGAATATCCCTGGCCTCCGTCAGTGTCATCTTCGATTATATTAAACTCTCTGTTCAAAATACGCCTTATCTACGCCATCTAGTATAATAGCTTACAATCTGTGAAAACACTTCAACAGGCGTCATTTTGTCGTTCCCAAAGTTTGATCTCTTGTACTTTCCTTAGTTTTCGGCGCAGAAAATATTATTTTGTACGGACGATGGTTGCCATGTTGCCATCATGGTTGAGATATGCTCTAATAAGTATTCAAAACCTCCCTCTCACTCTCACCAACTTCCGAGAATGGTCAACAACGTCCCCATCCTCACTATCAGAGATGAAAGAGACGGCCTTTCGATCTGGCATCACCGCGCCCACAATTTCTTCGGCATGCTCGTTGACTTCCTGTTTAGAAACTTACCCCCCGTTCACAATATGGTACATTAAAAGTAAAGGCTTTTCTTTCTTGTAATCCTTAATTTCCTCACTTTTTCGGCACGTGGTTCTCATTCTATTCTCTACAGTTTGTGGGCGCTTTTTCTTCTGAAGCACTAAGGACGAATAATTTTGGGTGATTATCTTTGTTTTATTAATTTCCGGAATCTTGGAGCTTTTTAAATTGCTGCACTTGAATTTAAATTGTTCGACATTTCCTTGGTGTCAAAAGCCAGTATAGTGGTGCTTTGGATTCAACTTCGCAAGTTCCGATAATTACTTATTTTTAGCAGGTGAAGCTTCCGGTGTGTGTTTCGCGGGAAAATTTGAAGGTTCCGGTGCTTTTGAGTTATTAGGATGTATCAGTCAAGAGCTTGGACGTATGGAGTATATGTTGTTGTATGGTTGTGTTGGTCTTCACTACTCATCGGAGCAGAAAATCCCATCACCCATCCCCAAGAAGGTGATTTTCCTGCCGTTTGCTCTTTAAAAATTATAACTTTTGATGATTTGCAAGCTTTTTTTTGTGATACACTCTTGAGGGCTTCTTTTGCAAGCTTTTTTTTTTTTTTTTTTGTAATTTCCCGCTGATAGCGTTGCAATAGTGTTGATTTTTGTTGAAGTTGGGCTGTTTAATGTAGTTATCTTTTGACTCTATCCCCGTTTGGATTAACAAACTATCTCATCACTAAGAAATATCACCAAGAAACTATCTCATCGTCACAAATTTTTGAAATTTTTATATAAAATATAATAAATAATTTAACGTCTTTAAATTTTAACTTAATTTTTTTAATTTTAAAATAATAATAATATTAAAAAATAATATTTTAATAATATTTTATTTAATTTATAATTTATATTAAAAATTATCTTATCTCATATTATTATTAAATGAATTATGTGTTCTAATGGAGTCTGCATGCAATTTGATGAAAAGATGTTTTGTTTTTTATTTTTTAAAATAGAGTGCAGTAAGTGTAGTTTTATTAATGAAATGATGATTGACATATCTGTTTGTGTGCAGTGAAGGCGTTACAGGTCATCAAGAGAAGTTTGATAGATCCTCATAGTAATCTAAATGATTGGAATCAAGGGGATCCGTGCACATCAAATTGGACAGGAATTGGGTGCTTCAATGAGAAACTTGATGATGGATATCTACATGTTAAACAATTGTATGATTTATCTTTTCCTTTTTATTTTTTTAGAAAGAGCTACTCACATAACAGTTTTGTCTTAAATTTATTAAAAAACATTCACTTATAACAAAAAAAAATCGTGATTACAAGCCAAACCTTTAGAATTGTGTACGAAAAGGACATAAAAACCACACAAATACCAACCAAAAAAACCACAACAAAAAAACACATCCAAACAAGCCTAGAGACAACAATTCTAACAGGCTTATAATTGAGTACCAAACCAAAAACTAATAAACCAAACCAAAATCAAAAAATCAAATTAAACAAGCCTAATGTAAGTAGTACCCATTTTATCCAACATATATAACCCCTTTAATTCAAGCGGGAGATTATTATTGTCGGTGTAAAACTTAGCATCCCCTATAGCTTCTCTACAAGCCAAAGAGTCCGCAACTCTATAGCTTTTCTGTAAAAATGTTGAATAGAAAAATTCCAACCCTTAATCAAGTTCATAAGCTGATCCCAATAATCCCACAAATATCAAATTGTACATTTCTTCATCAAAACCCATTGAACTACAACTTCCGAATTAGATTCTATATCAAAATTAGAATAACCCAACTCTCTACAAAAATTAATACCTTCAATCATAACTCTTAACTCAACTTCATTATCCGAACAAGAGCCAAAGAATTTAGAGTAGCCAAAAACCATATTACCACTACCATTTCGCAAGATGCCTCCTCCATCTACCAAACATGGGTTGCCAAAGCTATTATCGTCGTTATTAAGCTTCAACCGACCCCACATAGGCTTTAACCACCGCAACACCATGTTGTGGCTTTAATGAGTTTTAGATAGCTGAATATCCAAATTTTCTAAAACTCTGATGTCCGCTTGTGTCAATCTACTTGAAATTATTTGCAATCAATCTTGCCCAATGTTTTACCGAACACCAGACCTCAGCCAAACTCTCATATCTCACCTCCATCCATGCGACACACCTAAGACGCCATAATCTCCACACAATGAGGCATGGCATCAGACCCAATAAGGTTTCCAACTCATTAGATCTAGTAGCTCTATTAAACCATGCTTGCACCCTTTCCTTCCTGCTTTGTTGGCTATAGAAAGGAATACCCAGTTCAGTTGAAGCCTTTAGCCATAAATCCCTTGCAAACTCACCTTTATAGAGAATATGCTCTAGCATTTCAGTATTCTTGTTCTTGCAACAGTCACATGCTAAAACCAAAGGGATTCCAATCTTCCTTATATTATTGTCTACAGCCAAGCAACCAAAAGAAGCCTTCCACATACATAAGGCCACTTTATTTGGCAAAGAATTATACCAAATCCACTTAGACCATTCGAACTTAGAAAGTCTTAAACAAATCACCTCCTAAGCAAATTTTGAAGAGAAATCGCCACTCTTCTCAAGCATCCATATCAAAATATCTTTCTCAGCTCTAAGTTGACCAACAGTGTTCATAAGCTCTGTTGCTTTCTGTGGGCTTATCAATAGATTTAACCTCTCAAAGTCCCACCTATTATTGACAAATACCTCTTTAACCACAATCTGTTCCAAATTTTCCACCTCATTCCTTAAAGATCCTAAACTCATGAATTTATCATGTCATAAAGAGGCATTTCCTTCACTCTCCATTTTGAGTTCTCTTTTAAAACTGGCAGGTACTCCACAATTTTCTTCCAAAAATATGAGCCTTTATTATGGTTACAGACCAAAACATTCTCCTTTTTAAGATACTTAGCTTTAAAAAACATTGACCAAAGAGAGTTTTTAGTCAACAATTGCCAACCAAATTTAATGCATAAGGCCTTTTGAACATCAACCACATCCTGAACCCCTATGCCACCTTCATCAAAAGGAACACACAATTTTTTCCAAGCTTGCCATCTCCTCTTATAATTACCTTCAACCTCGCCACAAAAGAAATTTTGCAAACAAACTCTGCATTTTAGTAATGACAACTTTTGGGGCATGCAACACAGAGAGTAGATATAAAGGCATACTTGAGAGGACATGCCTCAAAAGAATTAGTTGACCCCCTTGAGAGAGCAACTTAGCCTTTCATCTCGAGATCTTCCTACTAATTCTTTAAATTAAAGGTTCAAAATGACTCACTTTCAATCTTGCATCAACAATCGGCACCCTAGATAGGTAAAAGGAAATTTACCTTCCTGAAAACCTGTTTCTACCAAAAGCTCTCTCCTTCTTCTGTTAGACAACTGGCTAGAGAAGAAAAATAGTCGACTTCTCATAATTGATCATCTGCCTAGACCACAGTTCATACAATTTCAATGCCTCCATAAGAACCTAGATAGATCTTTTACTCGCATTCACAAATAAAATCACATCATCCGCATATAAAAGATGGAAGATAATAGGAGCTCCACAAGGATGTGAGAAAGGCAATATCTCTTTTTAAGCAATCTAGAAAACACCTCCTCCACAAGAATGAAAATATATGGGGAAAGTAGATCCTCTTGTCAACCTCCTAATTTTTCTCAAGAACAAAGAGCTCACGATTAACATTAACATCCTCTGACACCTGAATACCACCAAACTAGAGTCAACTTTATCATCTACAAGTCTTTTTCTCCCCCACCTCCTTCTACACTTTCCCCTCCCCTTTTTTTCCTACCCAACCTTCCCACCTCCCTTCATTTCAAAATTTGGCTTAGGTTTCTCCCCAACACGATAGACCACTGCCGTGCGGCCCTATCTGTAACATTTTGAGCAACAGAAACCCCTTTTTTCATACACAACCTTTTGCTATTATCAAAATTGTCCAGCCACCAATGGAAAACCCTCCACTGGATCATCTTTCAGATCCACCTCCACGCACAACCTAGTTCTTGCCGCCCTTGGTTTATAAAATGTTGCCTTACCTGTTCCCAAAAATTTACTAAATCTAGAAGCAAGAATTTGCAAGGAATCAAGTCTATATAAATGGAGTAGCAAACCTGGTAAAAATATCCTGTGGCGCAACCAATGACTCTTTTATTGACATCAAAATCCACGACCAGTTGAATAATCAAATTGGCACCCCGCAACAACTTTCCCTTCTCTGGCCCAAGCATTAAGTTAGTCCTTTTTACGAGCCAAATTAAACAGAACATGGTACTCATTCATAAAGCTGATTATCGGCACTTCAAAGAAACCTAAGTTTTAATGATCTGTCAGCGTAGAACATCAATGGAAGGCCTAGCCGAGAGGAATTTCAACACCAGAGCAAACTTGAGATCCTCTGCCACTCTGTCCATCTCCCCATCTGTAAAGAAAAACCCGAATTCACCATCAACCCATTCAAGTTTCCAGGAAGGAAGCTTGAATTTCGAGACTGGTAAAGGCCTTTGAAGAACTTGCGTAAACGAAAGACCTGTAGAACAACTCGCAGATTCCCAACACCGGACCCCCCCAACACCTCACCCTCACGATCCTGTCGAGAAATCCCAGCCAAATTCCACCCGAACCATTCTCTAAACCAGCCATAAGGACCGCCATACAGAGCAACGGCCAGAAGCCGTAATCCTCTCAGAATTGCCTCACGAACGAAACCCTAGCAAATGTGAAACTTTCGCCCAGCCACGTCAGCTTTTGCTACATATTTCCTTTCCCTTCAACTTTTATTTATTTATTTCTATTGTGCCTCCTCCCTTGGATATTATTCCACTTCTGTATAATCTCTCTAGTTGATGCCAGGGAACAAGCTTCCTTAATCTGTTGATCATCAAAGATTAACGAAAGTGGCAGTTGTATTGATTTGATTAGGATTGGATCAGATAAATACGTGTTTTTGGATTTTGCTTGGAAAGGTCACCAACGTCTTGGTGAATTTGAAAGTCGATCTTCATGATTTGCTCACGTGTCCGGAAAATCGATAACTACCCATTAAATATGTGATATGTTGTCTACATATTATCTCATGCTTAGCATTATTAATTTGATTGTTCATTGCTTCTAGGCATTTCCATTGGAGATATCTCCCATCAGAGCGTTACATAATTTTCCTTTGGGCCTATTCTATGCAGGCAGCTCATGGATATGAATCTATCAGGAAGTCTTTCACCAGAGCTTGGTTACTTATCGTATATGACAATATTGTAAGGAAAAGCATATTAAAAGCTACATTTTGTGCTACAAGCATCCTCATCCTCATATGAATCAAAGAATATTTGGATGCTTCTTTCACTAGAAATTCTGGACATTGTTATTCTCCACCCCACATTGGCATTTATTTTGCTTATCCTACTGATGTGTTTTTGGTTATTTACTCTGTCAAAGGGACTTCATGTGGAACAGCATAAGCGGGAGTATACCAAAGGAGATAGGCAATATTACGTCTTTGCAATTCCTGTAAGTGGATGAGTCTTTTCTGCTGGATTGTTATGACTTGGTATTGTTACACATGATCACATGCTTTATTAAGAATTGCATATATGTTACTATTCCATGCAATTTAGGGCAATGAATTCCTCAACATTCCTGGAGATAGTTTTTTTTTTGGATGTCAGGGAACTTCTCCAAGGCAGGGTCTGAAGGGCCCTATCCTTGTAGAGTAAACCCCGGTCCCGGAGATAGTACTTAATTAGATCAAATATATTTACTTTGATATTGCAGAGCTGTAGTACATTTACTTTTTCTTTGGATCCATTGCTAATATATACATGTTATACATGTTTCCAGGTTTCTAAATGGAAACCAATTAACAGGTTCCTTACCTGAAGAGCTTGGTTTTCTTCAAAACTTGAACTTACTACAAATTGACGAGAATAACATATCAGGACCAATACCTGTATCATTTTCAAAGTTGAACAAAGTAGTGCACATGTAAGTATGTTTTTTAGGCTATATTGTTTGCAATCAATTCTACAATGACCTGCCCTTACACCTCTATTTTTCTTTTTTGCTTTTCCCCCTTGCAAGCAGCCACTTGAACAACAATTCAATTAGTGGGCAAATCCCACCTGAACTATACAGACTACCAAGGCTCATTCACTTGTAAGTCGGTAATTGGTCGTATTCCCGTATTCCCGTATTTCCTTGTCATATGTCAATACACTCTATGGTATCAATGAATGTCATAAGCTCTACAACTGCAGCCTTCTTGATAACAACAACTTATCAGGGCATCTGCCACCAGAGTTCTCCCAAATGCCTGAATTACATATACTGTATGGTTTCTACCTTCTTGGAACCTAATTCTATTTATGTTTATCACATAAGTGCTATTACATCTAAAACAGACAAATCTGTTGAACTTTTTTTTTTGTTTCTCAAGTTGAACGAGGTGTGATTACTAAATTTATCTTCTCCTGCAATGATATTCTATTAAGTACTCTCTTGTCAAGTTTCTTAATGCTTTCATTTATTATTTTTTTTTTTGCAGTCAGCTCGATAACAATCGGTTTGATGGCACTACAATTCCAGTTTCTTACAGCAACATGTCTAAATTGCTAAAGCTGTAAGTGTGCATTAGATGCTTTGTCTATGACTTATATAGGTTTCAAAGGTAAAGGTAGCGCTAGGTGCTAGCCTTGAGCTATGGGTTGAGATTTTTTATCAACTTTAATTAATTTTTTTAGCCAAATGATTGAAGCTTTTTTTCCTTGTTTTGGTTGGCTTTCCCAGGAGCCTTAGAAACTGCAACTTGCAAGGAACAATACCTGATTTGAGCCAAATGCGAAACCTTTATTATCTGTAAGTGGCTTTCAATTGTTTTCCTTTTTATCATTTTAAAGATATCAAGTATGAGCTTCTAAATTTGAAAAATAATTGCATTAGGCCGAATAATTCTCTTTCCTCAAGGACAATTGTTCATATAAATTGTACTTTGTTTACATTTTATTGCATACAAATTTCAGAGACCTCAGTTCAAACAAGCTAAATGGCTCGATACCTTCGGGTAGATTTTCAGAGGCTATCACAACCATGTATGATTCTCCATCTTTTGAAATGGCATGTCATCTACATCGTTCTTATTTTGTATTGTCAGATATTATAAATATTTATAGTGTGCCTTACAGTTTTCAATAAAATACCCATATATTCTGAGAGCTATTCTATTGTTTGAACAATATGATTAGCTATTTATCCAACAACAATCTTATCGGACCAGTTCCTGAAAGCTTTTCGGATCTTCCTCGTCTTCAGAAACTGTGAGTCGTGGTTCTGGAGCTCAAAGCTATTATAAATTACAATGTCTTTATTTCAATGGTTATAAATGGATTTATTTGGTAAAATTATTCCCCTTGGCAGGTCAATTGCAAACAATTCATTGAGTGGCTCAATTCCATCCACCATTTGGCAAACTAGGACTTTGAATGAAGCAGAAATTAGCCTAATTGTGTAAGATCCGAATGACAATGTCACTTTTTCCCTTGGTTAAGGTTGATTCCATTTTCTGATGGAAGTATATCCTTGTGAAGTTCAAAGGTGTAAACCTCCTTGGTTGACTTTTATAAGATTTCAAGGATCTCACGTTAGATTTTCTGACTATTGCTTGTGGCTATCTGACATTTCAGGGATTTGCAGAATAATAAGCTATCAAATATTACAGGCAGTACCAGTTTACCTTCAAATGTCACTGTCTGGTTTGCTTCTATTTTTGCTTTCCGATTTGTTTCATATATAGAACTTAACATATAATGTAATGTAATATATTCAAAGTAATGTGACTGCTCGGGAAAAGGGTGTGTATGTTCTCTTTTTAATTATATAGTCATGATGTGTAACAGTCATAGCACTTGATAGTATGATCATATCGCTCTTTTTTGGTGAACTTTCAGGCTTCGAGGCAATCCCTTATGCTCAGAAACTAACCTAGTCCAGTTCTGTGGGTTTGAAAGTGAGAATATACCTAACAGTAACAGTGAGAGTTCAACAAATACTACAGCTGTTTGTCAACCGCAAAGTTGCCCACCACCTTATGAAATTTCTCCTTATAAATCTCCTGAACTTTGTTTCTGCACTGCCCCTCTGCTTGTTGGATATCGGTTGCAAAGTCCTGGATTCAGCAATTTTCTCCCATACAGATATAGATTTGGGGAGTTCCTGACATCTTCTCTTAAGTTATTCAATTTTCAGCTGTACATTGATTCGCTTGCATGGGAAAAAGGACCTCGACTAAGAATGTACTTGAAGCTTTTCCCTGTATATAATACTAATATTGACAATCCTAATATCTTCAATACGAGTGAGGTTCAGCGAATCTTTCATACGTATGTATTTTGGGACATTCGTGATCTGGAGATATTTGGACCTTTTGAAGTTCTGAACTTCACTTTACTGGACATTTATAAAGATGGTTTGTCTCGGATCTCTTATATGTTATATTTTGTGAAAGAACTTTGTTGAAGTTGGAACTAATGCTTATTTACCAGTTGAGGAATGTACAAAAATCTATAATTCATATTGTATAGTCTTTACTTTTGTTTGTTTGTTTGTTTGTTTGTTTGTTAATTCTCACAGTTTTCACTAATGCCTCAGTGATTGCCACGTCTCCAAAATCTGCTTTAAGCAAAGGTGCTTTGGTTGGCATAGTATTGGGGACCATTGCAGGTGCAGTTACATTGTCTGTAATTGTTTCTCTGCTGACACTCAGGGCGCATAAGAGAAACCACCCTGCAGTTTCGAGAAGACGTCATTGTGAGTATCTTATGCTACTGATCTTTAGATGTTTAGGTAGATATGATTTTACAATGTGCCTTCAATTGTTTCTATTCTACATCATGATTAGGCCTGTCAATCTGACCAGGCTGATGCCTATCCAAGCTCAGCCAGGCCTGCCATACTAGTTTATGGTCTTTACAGTTTATGTCCCAATGCTTGAGATATTGCACACAATATTTAGAAGCCTGCCATATTAGTTTCTTTCTCTAGCCATTGTTTTGTTTATTGAATCATTGAGACTGATGTATCATGTAGTATACATGTTTCCCTCTATTTTAGTGAGAGCTGTTCTAAATTAATATATGGAAATTCAATTTAGTAGAATTAAATGTTGTTGTTGGTGAAGTTACAAGTCAACGATAAATTAAGTTTTATATTTTTCTTAATAATATACTTCACCCAGATTATTACAAATTTCAAAAGAGAAATAATATAATGTGCATATGATTGTATTGTAATTTTCTCGAAATAAGATAAAATTGAAAAAAATATTATTGCCACAAAACTCTAATTTGATTATAAAAGGAAAGAGCTGAATAAAAAACTGCAACAATATGCAAGGATCCCCTTGCTCTTGAAGAAAACATAAAAACTAGAGAAAAGCACCAACTGTACTAATGCTTTTTGTTAAATCCTGCGCCGCCCCCCCCCCCCCCCCCCCCCCAACAACAAAAAACCCTCTTCAGCCCCCTGGCTTCGTCCCTGATAGCAATGATTATGCATCATGTTAGTAAGTTTATTTTTTACAAGTATCGTCTTGTATCTTCTTAGAATTATCATACAAGTATCGTCTTGTATCTTCTTAGAATTATCACTTGATTTAGTTTCCCTGATTTAGGACCTGTAACATGTGCATGAGTTTTCTTCTGTATATTGGCACTTGTCATTAGATTCCTACTCAAAATATTTGGAACTAGAAAGCATGACGGAACGATAGATGCATGATGGCATCAATTATTATTATATGACAAATGGGCATGCCATCTTTCTATATTTTGTGGCTATCACTAAGCTTTTCCATGTTTAACATTGGACCTGCAATTTAATATGCAGCATCTAAAGCCTCCATGAAAATCGAAGGCATGAAGCCTTTCACTTATGGGGAAATGGCTATGGCTACAAACAACTTCAACAGCTCTGCACAGGTTGGTCAAGGCGGGTATGGAAAGGTCTATAAAGGCATTCTGACAGATGGTATAGTTGTAGCCATAAAGCGTGCACAAGAGGGTTCATTACAGGGTGAGAAGGAGTTCTTAACAGAGATAGAGTTGTTGTCAAGGTTGCATCATCGGAACCTTGTGTCTTTGATTGGATACTGTGATGAAGAATGTGAACAGGTGCTTTTCCTATCTTGATTATTTGTAAAAAGAAAAATGGAAAGACTGCCCATCAACCTTACTGTCGAATCCACAAAGAGAGATTCGACCTATCAATTTAGGAAGTTCTGCAATTGAAGATTTTGATGCTTAGAAAAAGATGTAAAACCTTGTAAAAGCCTGCTTTGAATAATAGCTAATAATAGAAGAAATCAAACTCAATCAAGAGAACTACATGTGAGGTGCAGGTTTTTTTGCCGATAATGGAGATATATTCAGAGTTCTTCATAAATTAACATTATAATAATTATTCACCCATTCACAATGAAATTTCTGCCTCAAATTGTTTTCATTTCACGACAAGGACTAGTTTTTCTTGCTTTCTGTTTCTGAATCTGTGTTGATATTTTTTACCGGGAAAAGCTTCATATGAGTGATGTTGTGCATGCAGATGTTGGTCTATGAGTTCATGCCAAATGGTACTCTAAGTGATCACCTTTCAGGTACACCTTGTAACCTTCATGTTTTACTTTATGGATCTCTCTATAGTTTTTTCGGAGTGCTTTTCATTGCATCTCACTCCAAGAGACTTTGCCCCCTTCCCCGTGCCTCTTTCTGTCTTTTCTGAAGTTAAATGGAGCAATTATAATTTTCAAACTCTTACATAACGTTCTAATTAGCTTAATGGTGGTTCATGTATGTAATAATAAAGCCAAGTCTAAAGAACCTCTGAGTTTTGCTATGAGATTGAGAATCGCTCTGGGATCAGCTAAGGGCATCCTCTACCTACATACGGAAGCTGATCCTCCCATATTTCACCGAGATATCAAAGCCAGCAACATATTATTGGACTCAAGGTACACTGCAAAAGTTGCTGATTTTGGACTTTCGCGACTGGCCCCAGTTCCAGATATTGAAGGGACTGTGCCTGCTCATATATCTACAGTTGTGAAGGGGACACCAGTAAGAATCTTGCAGTTGATATTTACAACATAAGATTGTAACTTCACATGAGTTTAAACATTAAGTGTGTATCACATTTTTCAACGTTCAAAATCAAAGTGGAACTCAAACTAGATGATGTAGACTTCATTATATGTTGTTGGAGATGTAACTGATATCTTTCTATCTATACTTTCATTCATTGTTTTAATTTCGCAGGGTTACCTAGATCCGGAGTACTTCTTAACTCACAAATTGACCGACAAAAGTGATGTTTATAGTCTTGGTGTTGTTTTTCTAGAACTCCTGACTGGGATGCAGCCAATTTCACATGGAAAAAATATTGTTAGAGAGGTATGGCCTTACATAGCCTTTTGCCTTCAATTCATTTATGGGCCTAATGGTTATTTCACGTGGAAAACTGTTGTCCTATAATTCATTTGGCTGAGAACAGTCCATTGGTGAATCTCATGGGTATCAGATTCAAACACGAGCATAGTCTGAACCAAAGTCAGATATCCTTGCATTCAGTCAGTTAAATGTTATGAAACTCCTAAGACTACCCTATGATAACGTCCATATTATTTTGGTCCTCTAGATACACTAGTTGAATTTTTTGAAAGAAATGTTGTATTCTCTAATCAAACTAACTAGCATGTTATTACTTTAGTAGCTTTTCATTCAAGTGATTGACCTATAAAGTTACTTAATTGGTGTGACAACTGACGTTGACGATAAAGAGTAGCATTGTTCTACATCTAATATGATAGCCTTTTGTAATTTTCAGTTTTTATCCATTTCAGGTTAATGTTGCGTATAACGCTGGTATAATGTTTTCGATCATTGATGAGCGAATGGGTTCTTTTCCTTCTGATTGTGTGGTGAAGTTTCTGAGTTTGGCCCTCAAGTGCTGCCAAGATGAGCCAGATGCACGGCCTTCAATGGCAGATGTAGTCCGAGAGCTTGACAGTTTGTGGCATTTGATGCCTGATTCCGACAAGAAAATGGCATCGTATCCCATAGACACTGACACTAACACTGAAAAGGTTGTGAGTTTACAGTCATCATCCTCAGCAGTGGAGAATCCTTATGTGTCATTAGATGTATCTGGCAGCAACCTTGTTAGTGGAGTTGTGTCCAGCATCACGCCTAGGTAGAAAATGCTTAAAATAATTTTAGGAAAAAGGGGTTTTGTGGTTTCTACAATCTTCATAATTCGAACTGGGAAATTTTTCTTTACAATCTGGGTTTCTGATTTTGTGTAGTCTGTTTCTATATCTATTTTTCTGGTTCAAACCCTTTA
This sequence comes from Platycarya strobilacea, assembly GCA_036898215.1. NCBI lineage: Eukaryota > Viridiplantae > Streptophyta > Magnoliopsida > Fagales > Juglandaceae > Platycarya > Platycarya strobilacea. The sequence goes on from CM072550.1 coordinate 49,707,683, forward strand.
ACAACGTGATAATGATGTATAATTTGGTGATGCTGCTACAAAAACTAATGCTGTTTATATTGTATTTACGATTAATAAAAAATAAGAAACATAAATCTATCTTCCACACGTTTGATTGACATGTTGATTTCTTTTGCAATTCAGTTCTTGTCATTCAAGGTATACTCCACACTAATTTCAAAGTAGAGGGATAATTTGAATTTTAAATTACAAAGTAGAAGAGACATTGAGTAAGTAATTATAAAATGAATCAAATGGACGCTCATGTTTCTAAAGCTGTGATCCGTGGAATTTCTAGTTCGAAAGAGCAGCTGTTCTATTTTCAAACCTTAAGTTGCTGAGTGAACTCTAATATATGTCTGTATTAAACAGACTGCCACATTCTCTAACAACATTCACTAGAACATGATTCCATTAGTATTAACATTAGTTGTCAACTTTCAGAAGTCTAGGAGGTCAAAAGGTTTACAAGAGTCAATGAGCTCAGAGATCATGAAGGAATTACAAAGCTAAAAAAAAAATGGGCCAAATTTTCCTTTCATTGGCATTTAGAATCTCCTGACCCATTAAACTTTCTGAGATTGCATAGCTGAAGAAGATAATAAAGCCTTGTTTCTCTCCTAATTAATATACTTTCTATAATGTCTCGATTCCATAGGGGTTGAAAAGTTACTTCCTATCGCATACACTCACATTTCAACAATATAATTAAGACTCAAAATTCTCAAATATCATATAAAATTTAGTCTCAAAACCTGTAACACCCGGCTCCAACGACATTTTTTTTAAATGTGTTATTTAATTAATTATTTATTTAAGAAAAAACTCATTTTTGATATTCTAAGATTTATTTTAAAATTGACCACGAGTGTAAAATTGTTGTTTTAGTAAATTTCGTCCTTTTTCATTCGATTTAATGATTATTAAAAATATTTTTATGGGTAGAGAAATTCTTTTTAGACATTGATTTTATTATTATTATTTTATTTATTCGTGTGCATATATATATATATGTATATAAATATATATATATATATATGAATTTAAATATTTTATTTCGAGTCACATATCACGCACATGTATGTTCTATTTTCTTTTTCTTATAAGTTGCAGTTTTCCTCTATTACTTCATCTATCTCTAAGATTTTGTTCCTATAAATATGCATGTTTCCACATCCTGCATGCATGTTACTTCTTCCACATTCCCGACCACAACCTCATTCATTTGCTACTTTCACATGTATGCAAGCTCATTATCTTTTTCCCATTAGGGTTTTTCAACTGCGGCTATATCTATCACTATTTTTAATCAAATAAACATATATCTTTTAACAGATTTTTTTTCTTCATTTGAGTCTACATTCCCCATGACTTTTGCAATTCACCATGTGAATTCTTGCAAAATCTTGCTCCCAACAACTTTGAATACTCACGTCCTTACACATTTTCACGTCTCCGTATTTTTAGAGTTTCAATCTTCTATGTTATAGTTTCACGCCCGTCTCTTAATAATTTGGATTTTCATCAACGACTCTACATACCACAACTACCTCACGTTGCTGTATTTTCCATGCACGTATCTCCTCCCTCTATTTTCACGGCAATCGAATATCTTAACTGAAAATTAATTGGGCATTATTTCCTTTTCAAAACTAAGTTTGACTCGATTACTTCCCGCTTTTACGTTTCCTTTAGAATTCCAGTACCACTATATATATATATATATATATATATGTGCGAAGAAAGACTCACTGCCGCAATCTCTTACGCACGTTGCCTCTCCCTAAGCCTTTAGTCCCACACTCAAGTCATCCAGTGTAGCCACCGAGTGAAGCATCCCGCCTCCTCGCTTGATGGTCCCATCGCTGCACCTTGAGCCACCGTGCCCAACTCGTGATGAGCCACCTAGCTGCAACCTAGTTTTTTTTTTCCTGCGTCCAAGGCCATGACAATCACCAAACTCGCCCCGCAACCTTGCCACTCCGAAGCCAAGCCACCCTACGTCATAGCGCCCCCCCCCCCTTTCAAAGCACCACCGTAGACCTCCAGCAGTCTCCTGGAACCTCCCCGTGACTACTGCCAAAACTCATATATATGCTCTGTTTTAAACAACCCGAAACAGAGCATAATCAAGGGAAGAATGTGACTCCACGCTTCCCTATTTTCACCACTCCTTCACGCCGGAAACCACCAGAACAGCCCAGAAGAGACCGACTTGTTTCCCTGGTCCGTCGTTCAACAGGTCACGGTGAAGCACGAACGACCTCTTCGTGTTTCTCTCCCTCGGCTTTTTCTCTTGCACCGTGTCTCCCTCGGTCGTCACTCACCCTCTCTTTGTCTCTCTGTCTGGCATCCATATCTCCACCGGTTGTCAGCCCTTTTTCTCTCGCGGTGAGCCCTTGCTATATATTTTATCTTGTTTTGTTATACTTCCTTGCATCTCTTTTTACTCTTTGCATGATTTGTTTTTTTAAGACCTTCGGGTGGTTAAGAAAGTATAAGTTGTTTACATAATTCCGGTTTTGTACTTTTGTTTTTTTTAAACTAATTAGATTTTAAAGTTATATTTATTTATTGATTTGTTTTTGATGATTTGTTTCTTCTTGGGACTTTTATGGTTTTTTTCGATACTTGGATTTCTTTTATTTTGAGTGTGATGCGCTATTTTGTTTTGAAGTTAAATGTTATGTTTTGGTTCGGTGTCTCAAATTGTTTTGAACCTGTTTTCTAAATGGTTCCTTCAATTCTTATGTGTGTTAACTTAAATCTTTTTGAAGTCAAATATTTTTTAACCGGATTTGGGTTTTAAATTATTTAGACTTGGTTTGACGTTGGAATTTGGGTTAAGCATTCATTAAGTGAAATTTGAGGAATTTGAAGGTTTAGGAAAATTCCAGGTTTTGGAGGAATTTGATGATTTTTAATACTTAGATTTAAATATCAAAATACATGGATGATTTGAGAATTGATGGATGTGCATGCTTACTTTTATAGGTAACGATTGATCTGTGTTCAGCTTTATTAAGGATATTCTGAAAAGCTAAGAAGTTTAGGTAAGCGGGGTTTCTATACTTGACTTTGTACCAAATATAGACTAGGGTTGACTTTTTGAAAATTTATGCATGTTTTGTTATGAAATGAGAACTTGAGAAAAACCAACATCAGTCATTTCTTTGCATTACTCATAAAGTTTATATGAAAGAAAGAAAAATATTTCTATCATGCATTGTGCAGACATGAGCTTAGTTTTTGTCATGTTGTTTCTAAAATGTGATAGAGCGATATTAAGGATCTGAAAATTTGTGCATTAATTTTATAAAGATGATCTAACTCTGTTTTTGTTTATATAAGAAGGTTTCTGAAAATAATTTGGAACTATGTGTTATTTTGTTGACTCTAAAAATCTTTGGCATGGTATACTGGTTTCTATCTGATTCTGTCTCTGCTCTGCTCTGCTCTGCTCTGTCTCTGCTTTGTTTGGGTTGGTACCAACTTCTCTGTTTCTGAGTGCACCCATTTTGAAATCAAAATGGTTTTTGTAGACTTTCCTGTGTGCACATTCTGGGCTCCGAGAATGATTAAGGAATTGTTCCACCTCTGTCTCTGCCTGATTTGGCCATCGGGATTAGCACAACCCTACCACGAGGATTAAACATAGTCTTTGCTCTGTAAGATGCTCTGTTTGGATATGACGATGATGCTCAGTTTTGTTATGCCAAAGTACTCTGTGTTTTATATGATTTAAAAATGATCGCTCTGTTACATTTGAAAATATGTTTTATTCTGCATATTAACTCTGATGAATTGTTTCTGTTTTGCATACAGTATTTTGTAAATGCTCATGTTTGCACTCTGGTATATGTCATTCGCTTACTGAGTTGTGGTTAAACTCACCCCTTATCTCTGAATATTTTTCAGATGAATTTGGATATTTTAATAGAGAATCAGATTATGAAGCAATGGGTGAGATGATTTTAGGAATGATAGATTAATCATAAAGAGTTTAAATGAGTATTGACAAGATTTAGTAAGAAAGTATTATTGTATTTTTGTGACGTAGTATTTCCAGAATTGATGATATTGAGAAAAGTGATTTTGGAATCAAGTTTTATATAATATTGGAGAACTTTAAGTCTTTAATTATTCTGTTGAAATGTGAGTTTTATAATAGGAAGTAACTCTCCGACCCTTGCGGGACCGGGGCGTTACAAAACCCATTTTTCCAATATCATCAATTCCAAAAATGCTAAATCACCAGTATACAATAATTTTTCCTTACTAAACCTTATCAATATTCATATAAACTTTCTATGCTTAATCAACCATTCTTAAGTCATCTCACTCAATGCTTCATAATCTGATCATTTTAGCATACCCAAAAAAATTACCATGTTTAACCCCCGTGGTAGGGTTGTGCCATATTTATAACCCGTGGTCGGACCGTATACACTATTCTTATCCTTGGTTAGGCTATATCCACAATTTTTATCTGTGGTAGGGCCTTACCCACTATTTTTATCCATGGTTGGGCCTTATCCACTATTCTTATCTGTGGTTGGGCCTTACCTATTATTCTTATCCGTGGTAGAGTCGTAACAAAACAGAACATCAAAATCATCTTTTTCTTTCAAAATACATATCTGAAGTCTCATGTTAAAGTTTTCAGATGCCACATCTTATAAAAACAAAGTACTGAACAACTTCATATCACTTCACATGTTCAAAATCAAAATCAAAACTTCTTCATTTATTCACAGCAAACGTTTAGATATCATAAATAAAAACATTTCTATTTCACCAAAATAACACTCTTTCAACAAACTCATGTTCGCTATTTTTCAGTTCAAAAACAATACACAAAATTAAGTTCATGTTTACACTAGTCATGTCAAAAATATGCTTTTTTTTTACAGCTTTTTATGCACGTGCAGAACAAAACATCTGAGGTCATTTTTAACTTTCTGGTAAAAAATAAGATGCATATTTTCAAAGTCAACCTCATTGCATTTCTTTTTATGGAAAGCTAGTATATGAATACCACTTACCTGGATTTCTTAACTTTACCAAAACTTTCCTTAACAATGCCGAACCGAAATACTCGTCACCTATAAAATGATCGCGTAGTTTTCCATAAATCTCAAATCAACCATGTATTTCAATATTCAGGTCTAAAATACTAAAATCATCCTCCTTTTAATTCCTCAAAATTTCAAATTCTCGTAACCTCCAAAAATATTATCATCCTTCCAAACCCGTCCATATCCACTTAACATATTTAACCTAATTCCAATCCAAATATCAGTTTGATTAAGAAGCCAAGACCCAACCCTCTTATAAAAATATTTTACTATTTTTATTGAAAACAGACCCCTCGTTACAAAATGACATGAAAATACTCGTGCAAACTTTCAAAAATAATTTCATAATAAATAATATAATTTAAAACTAATTTATTTTCTTTATAAAATTATTTATTAAGAATAAAGTCCAGAAAACATGGGTTTAATATAAAGAGGAAACCAACCCCATGAATTAAGTGCTCCCTAAACCTGAAACCAGTGGTATATTAGAAAATTAACCATAAAATGCAAGCTTTCTTTCGGGCGAGATTCCAAATATACAATTTAAAACCATTGTAATTTGTGTTGATAACTTTGGAGACTGAACATATGTAATATTAAGTAAAAGAGCAAGATCATAATATAAAATAAAACTCTTACGAAGCTTTACGTAGAAAAAATGCAAAGCATGTTTTAGTTTACAAAAATATATATAAATTATATTTCAAAATAATAGTCAATATATGAATCATTTATATATGTAAATATATATATAAATAATCTAGTCTAAATTAGGATAAAAAAATAGGAAGAAATGAAAAAAAAAAGTAAAATTCTAAAATTTGGTATCGGCCGGTACACATGGCCAGTACGACCGAAATACTGGCTAGTATGGCCGGTACGGCCGAGATCTAGGCTGGTATGAAACAGACCCAATTTCTGTACCAGTCATTGCTCCAGTACAGTACATACCGACCGATATCGTACGAAATTCAAAATAAAGGGTGAAGTGCGTCTAAGTGTTTGAATCTGTTGAGAGGAAGAATTTTATGCGAGAAATCAAAGGGAAAACTGTAGGAATCGTGGGGAGTTGGATTCAAATGGAGAGAAAAATCATTACATGTGAGTGGGTCAATATAACATGATACTAAAACTGTTCACAGGCATATACAAACGTATCACATCCCCACCACCAACAGTGATCAAGAATATGGTAGAACCTACCCTTCCTGCAATTCCACTTGAAACCTTCCGACCTGTACTATTTTCCTCATCACTGTCAGAGTTATCTGCACCTTCTTCTTTTCCTTCCATTACATTTTTTATCATATCCTGGACGGTTTTCCCTGGTTTCAAAGCTACCAGTTTGGTTAAGAAGTTAACCTGCGCCGACAAGATTTTCAATCATGCCCAAATGCTTATTATAATATTAGAATTAAGTATCAACCAGGCATCATAAAATGGCATACAGTAATTCAATACATATAAAAAGTTTTTTTTTTTTTCCTATCTTCATTGATAGTAATACAACTTGCATACCCATATGGGATTGCACCCATGACCTTAGCTAATATGCACATGAAAATCTTGGGTAGCATGTTTCCATGAAAAGAACAAAACGACATAAGAATTGGCCATATTTAAAATCTTGAAAAAACATGCACGGACCTCTGCTTCAGGGAGAGTATTTAAACCACGGTCATTTCTCTCATCCAGTATTCCACCTCCCATCATATTCCGAGCTTCCTCTCTAATCAAAACAAGCCTTGCAAGTAGTTTTCTATCAGGAACAACAGGCCGAGTTTCCATTGTCTGCAAGGTCAGTAAGCTTGGTTAAGGGGAAAAAACTAGACTTCAACAACAATTCATGCAGCCACTTTAATCAGTGCATACAGGCAACTTCTGATTCAATCAGAGACGACATAAAGGTCTTACATTTAAAAATTTTCAACAATTAACCGCAAACTAAAGTTTCTTAACGCATCGTTATAATCATATTAAATAAGATCACAATAAGAAATCACCTATTATTGAGGTAGCAAAAGCACATTAGAAATGCAATTTGATTGTGAATGGAAAAAGAGGACAAAAACTCATTCTGTAAATGATATGGTAGATCATTTTTTTTTTACATGGGGAAACATCAACTCTGGAAAGAAAAAGAGCCCATGCTGTTTGATCACACTAGACATTGTTGTGGCTGCAGTGCTCACAAGTTTCAATCCATGTTACAAGGAAGATAACTGAGGTATAATATAGATGTGTCCTCCAAACTCTATGGTTAAGGGGATATTCTATAACATGGTTACAATTTGTATAAATCACACAAGTTTCTTGAACTTATTAAATCCAATCACATTGAATTAGGTTCATTTTCTTTGTACACAAGCTAGAAGCCACTTACCAAAAGGATTCTACGACTTTTTTCAAGAAAGAGAGAGAAGCAGAAAAACCACAAAGTTGAAGAAAAGAGCCTGACTACATACTACAAACAAATTCCACAAAAAATAGCACTCTTTTAACAACCAAATTGACAACTATAGACTAAGGTGCATGTGTGTGTTCTCCTAAATGGCTCAATGTTGAAATGCTTGAATAATGAACTAGAAGATGAGAGCATAAAGGCTCTTTCTAGGAATTACCTCCAGTAAATCATCAGCCTGGTTAGCTATATCATTAAGATTTGCCCCAGGAATATGAACTTTTGTGCCATTCTCACTTTTAAATACACCACCACCACCAGCCACTCGACGTAGTAGTTCATGTCTGCTTTCTTTCTTGGGAGTTCTGCATAGCAGGCCAACCACTTGAACCTAGGAAAGGAAAGAATAGAATCACTGAAGTACTAACCATGGTAGCAAAGGAACTAAATTTTGTTCAGAAATAGAACTAGGCATGGCTTAAGGAACATCCTTACATGCGGGGGACACTTTTTCGTAAGATGGGATAACACCGTTTCTTTGATCACCTCCAACAGTGATTTGCGCTGGACAGAAAAAAAGAGACGAATGGATATTAACATTTGCTAAATCTCATAGCTGTAAACGCCAGAAACTTTAAACCATCGGACAACAGCAACATCTGATGAAAGATAAATCGATACTGATGAAGAGCAACTAATTCCAAGCTGTTGCACAGATTAATAGTAAAACCAGCTCCTGATACAGTTCTAAACAACCATTATTAGAACATACATGCAACAAGATCACGTGTATTGATCATTTACCTGACTATTCACCTTTGTATAATGCTAAAAAGTGTTTTCATCGGATAATATAATAAGAATACAAAATAAGATTATAAACCAGCTTAATTATGCATTGACCCACAAAAAACTTCGGCTATTGACAGGGCATGACATTATGACAATTGCATTGACCCACAATTCCCACATTATGTTGGTTGCTTGGTTAAGATGGTCTAGGTTACTAACATGAGCCTCAAGTTGTAAAAGAGAGGTAGAGATGTTTTCTAGATGAATATTTATTGAAAACATTCTACATCAATGTTGAAATGAATCTTGTTATACTTGGTAAAAAAACAACTAAAGAATGACTTAGAATAGTCCACACCAATGTTCAGAATCAAAATATAAAGTTGAAATGGTGCCTTATCATCTTGGTCCTTTTCAGCAAGTTGGATCATGTAGTCTAGGGCCATCATGAAACCCGATTCCATTTCATCAACTCTCTTCCCTATAACTCCCTGCGCAGCCAACTCCACAGCTACCTCCTCAGATGCTTCATCCATGTTCATATCCTCCAACTGTACCCAAAATGTATGATAGTAATTAAACTCCAGCTGAGTCAAGATCTTGACAATAGACATGAAAGGATTAAAAAATGTAATATTGACAATGCATTCAAACTTCAAAGATTGAAAACTGAAGGTGCATTCCTTTTTTTTTTATATATAGGTAAACAGATTTTATTGATCAAAGACTTGGCATAGCCATAATACAAAGTTCAAAAAGAAAAAACAGGTGTGCCCAACACTGAAAGGCGCATTCCTTGGAAGTGATTAAGCACAGATAGAACGGACTGGGGTAATAAACAAACAAGGCTACTTGACAGAAAACTTAAATTTGATTTGGTTAAACTCGCCTTGGCTTGATACCATTATTAAATAGGACATTTTTCATAACCACAAATTAGACTCGATTATTAAATAATACAAAGTCATAAAAGTGCTCAACTTGGATATTCTTTTTATCGATAAATAAAATTTTATCAAGCATCAAATAGACACAAGCCCATATGGGACATATACAAGAGTGCAAAATTGCTTAACTCGTTTATTGTTCATGAACAAGAAGAGAAATATCATACACTCAACAACATATTCCCACCAGCCTATATAAATAGCAACTAACCATAGAATTACAGCAATTTTCTATGGAGATGAGCACAAATACCCAATCATTGAACCAAACTATGTCACAGCAAACCTGGCTAATTGAATCAGTGAGTATCTATTAAAAAAAGGATTTGAGAATAATCCTATATGCCCTTGTATTTTTATCAGAACTCAGATTTGTCATTATTGTAGTTTACGATGATGAAGAGATCACAAAGATTGCTACAAATTCAAGGAATGCATTTGAAAAAAAAAAGATCTTATTATTCAAATGCTAGATGAGTTACAAAAATTTGAGACTTTTAGCCTCATCTCTTAAATGCATTTGCTCTTCATAAAACAACATACCATCCTTATCTAAAGGATTAGGCAGTAGAAATGAAGAGACAAGCAAGAATTTTAAGTCTGCAATTTTTCTGTCAGACTCTTGAACGAGTCGTTGAAGTATGAAAACCTTCTTGTTAAACTCCTCAATCTCACGATTTTTGGATTGTAACCGGTTGGAAAAACCAACAATAGAGGAGGAGTATCGAGTGCCGAGAGTTACCAGCTCATAAATAGCTTCACGATCTGACTTATTAGTCAAATCATTCACTTGCTGCAACATGGCACCCGCAGAAAATGTAGAAATAACTTGTAAATGAGGTGATTGATACCTCATATATTGATCGTGAGAAATATTGAAAGGAAATTGGTGAGCCATTGTGAATTTGTAGAATAAGAATACAAATATAGAAGAATTATAGATATGAGAATAAATTTGATGCGAACTATATGAAGCTAAATACGGTTTTTATAGAAATGAAAATAAGAACAAGACAAACCATCATTTTTTCAAATCTCACTTAGTCAAGATTACAAGATATGCTGGATGCATAATTTCATAAACCAACGAGATTAATTGCAGCTATCCTGATTTTTTTGTAAACGCTGAACCTCTGCCGTTAGATGCTATTGTTCACTTTGTATTTGAACTCTCTCTCGTTCCAGCTATTCTCTTCGTATTTTCAGTTCACGAGAATACCAGTCTACAAATTTCTTCAACTCATTGTTTTCTTGTCTTAAATTCTTATTTTTTCTATCTTTAGTTGCAAGCGTTTGATGCAACTCAGATATTTGATTTTTAAAATGATCAACCTCATTCGTTTTCGCTAGTAGCCTCTGAGACATAGTTGTAAGAGAGGCAGCATATTAAGTACTGAGGATTCTTGATGCTGTAACAATTTCAGGATCAGTTTTACTATAAAGATATATCTCTTCTCCTATCATGGTGTTTACAGCCTCAAGAGAAAATATGGGTGGTTGAGGTATAAAAGGTTCATGGTTCAAATCTGGAACATTAGAATTTCTATCAGACATAATATCATTCTGGATGAAGAACAACTGAATATATTTAAAATGTGAGATCTTTTTGCTGGAGTAACCAATGGTAAAATGGTTATATTTAAATAACAATTCGAAACCTTCAAATCTCTTCAAGATATGCCACATGCGTTCGGATTGCTTTAACCCATATAAAGATTTTTAAAACTTTATAAAGTACATACTCCTAAATGTACTTAGATTATATGCTTCAAGTATTGTACTTAGATTATGCCACATGCGTTCGGATTACTTTAACCCATTTAATGATCCTTATAAATATGTAGTGACCACATCTATCAACCGCATATCTAATCCTTTAGTAATAACCAAGCCAATTAAAAATCTGAATGTGATTGCATTCATAATAAGGAAATATGTTTTCTCATAACTAATCTTGGGAATCTACAGGAAATCTTGTGCGACAAATTATGTTTTGTAACGCACAATTTCATTTCTCATTACACTGTCGTATAAATACTCACTTATATCTCATAGGCATTACACCCTTTACTGTTTGGACAATAGGTCCAAATACCTCTCGCTTTGCTAGCGAGTTTAATTCAATTTCAATACCTGCTTTTCATTTTGTCCAATAATTTCTACGTCGACATTTTTCAACGGCTTTTAACTCACTTTTTTCATTACTTTTGGTAATGTCAAGTGTCATCTTATATGAAAATATGTTGTCGACTACAATTTTATTTCTATCCATAATTTCTACAGCATACATGAAATGTATTAAGATCTCATTATTTCAGGTACCTGTTCCTCTCCAGGGGAAAACATTTCATGAAACACCTATTCAGGAGGTTCCCTCTTCGGGAGGATTTATACTCTTCAGGAGTTTCCTCTTCAAGAGGTTTCCTTTTCAGGAGGATCATATTTTATACAGAAAGTACGGTCTCTTCAGCAGCACTGTTTCTTTTCTCTTTTGCACTAATAGGTCTTCAACGCTTTAGGCGTATCTTAGACTCATCTATTGCTGTTTTAACAACTCGTCCTTCAGGAATTTCAATTCTTACTTAAGCATTAACAACAGTAATATATGATTTTACAATACCTTTAGTGTCAGTAAATACATCCTACAACTGATTTGCAATACAAATAGATAATTCCCTGAACTTCTGGTTCACATTCATTTGTAAGAGGATCAAATTAAACAGAGTTTTATTATCTCAAGTAATTTCTTATCGTGCTTCAGGCACCGACTTTTTATTATTTCAAAGTATGATAAAGCTTTACTATAATGTATAAAAGCTTAGTATAAGTAAATCAAGTGCTTGGTTGTACAACAGGTACGTGACCACTGTTCAGTCATACCACATCTATGACAAACATCTTCATCTTTCTATGAAGAATTATTCTAAGGGCCTTTATCCTTCTCTGAGTTGGATCACTTTTGGTGATATGATATATTTTTATCATCTTTAGTGTTGTCGCTTTTGGGACCAACACTTCTATAGTTTTTCTACCACATCTATTCCCTTGATTTCTTTGAAAAGATACACCGTTCACTTTTGGGATTGGTATAAATTTAATATCATTAATAGGATGTGACTGATGATTTATTAATAAAAACTCATTATTTAACTCAATCACTAGAAGACAAAATAAAAGTTCAGAATATTAGTTAAACTTTCGCTCTTGATATTGCTACTACAGAAGCACATTCGAGGTATGAAAAATAATATATGTCATCTTTTAAATATCATCATCAGTGACTTTCTCACTACATAATTTTAATATTGAGCTGATTTTAAAGAGTGCAGAGTATTCAATACCACTCTTGAAATTTTACAACTTCAGATGCAATAAGTCATAATGATCTTTTGAGAGGATTACATCTTCTGGTGCTCATATCTCTCATTTAATTCATTTCACACAATAAGATGATTTTTCACCATGAGATACATAGCACGGTCCTGCAAGGACACGTGATTTTCTTCTTTGATTGTATCTCCCAAATTCATCATCATATCCAAATATATCTCATCAAGGATCCTAGATAAATAACTTTTTCTAGAAATGTCAATAATAATAAATCTCAATATTTGACATTATATATATATAATCAACAAAAATAAATTTGTGAATTTAAGAAATATATTCACATAATCATGGGAATAAAAATAGAATTTTATCAAGTAATATTCAGTAGGGGTGTTCATCCGGGCCGGGTTGTGGGCCGAGTACAACCCGGCCCGGTTTAAAATTTTATTTATTTCTTAACATTTTTGAATTTTTTTTTTAAATGTTTAAGGAAATTTCAAATTCGGGTTCCGGATTTGGGAATCCGGAACCCAGATGAACACCCATAATATTCAGCAATATTACCTTTAATATTTATCTCGAAGACTGTAAATAATATATTAAAAAAATTACTTAAAGTAGAAGACCACAAGTTTCAGTATCAGTAGAATCTTGTGCTGATAACGTGTTATAAAACTAAAAAGAAACTACTACTATTGTAAGAAAAATATAAAAGAAACTCTTAAGAACTGAAACTTTTTTCGTTGTATAAATTTTTCTTATAAATTTCAGAACGAAGGAAACTCATATTTATAGGCGTTAAAATTACTATGCAAGTTACTGTACAAGATTTAAAATAATGGTGATGAGTACTCAATTTGCTTGACATTCTACTACCAGATTAATGCTTTGTATACCTAGACGCTCAAATCCGATAATGATTGTGGAAGACAAGCACACCACTCTTACAAGATTAATCTCATTGATTTTTAGGCCTCCCTTAAATCTCGTTGGCTCAAATAATTCAAATACCAGTGCATCACCATCATCAAATAATTCAACTACTTATCCACTGAACTATCATCAAGAAGTTAGCTTTAGAAGCTACGTTTAATCTATCCTTGCATATGTTGCATAGAAATTAGATTATGCATAATTAAGATAAGAAGACCATAAACTGCCTCAATTGCCACATACCAACCAAAAACAGCAATCTTACAACTTTTGATTGCGTTAATGAAGAAAACGATTCTTCTAACTATTGGATATTATTCCACACAAGTAAGACTAAATGAATAAATAACAATTACTTAATGTGAAATCCGCACCCCCATGGTTCATCTTAAACGCTATAAACAATTCCATTGATTCCTATGTTGAACAATACATACAATCGAATTATTTATACTTCAAGTCAACAAGGAAATGAAGATAACAAAATAAGACATCAAATAAAAAAATACTATGAAAAGGGAATCTAACAAAAGCATAGATCAATATCACATATCAAAATCTTAAATAAAATATATACCAAAATTAATTTCTTTTTCAAAGCAAGTCCTCACTAAAAATTACAAGCAGGACCAGCAAAAATATATATTTATATATAATATAAAATAAATGCTCTTACATGCTTTGAAATGAACAATGAAGAGTCTTTTATATGTTTAAATATATTGATAAGGAGGATAATTCCTGTTAGACATAAAAATTATTCTAAATTCTGATTGTATTGTATATATGCACACAGATATATATATTTCTCTCTATCTCTATAAACACATACACACACACACACACACACACACACACACACATACCATAGATACAAACCGAACAAAACATGAGAAAAAGGTGGTGGACCGGTTTTGGTATATTGATGAAATTTATTTATTTATTATCCTTTGTATTTTTATAGAACATTTGTGTGATTGCTTGGGTTCAACTTAATCTTTGAATTTCTAAGTTCTTAGATCATTTCGAGAAGATTTTTGGAAATAATATGCTTGCCTAGTTTAGTGAAATGATTATTTTTAAAAAATAATATTCTTTTTATATATAAAAAAAATAAAATTGATTTAAATCAATAATTTAATGCACTGAGGAAAAAAAATACAAATCGTAGCAAATATTTTTGTACATAATTAAGCAATGGAAAAAAATTAAAATCTTTCTAGAATATTTAGGAAAATAGGATCTAGAATTTGACATATTTATTATATTTTTAAGCAATAATGAAACTCAGTATAACAATAATTCCTAAAACAGTGAGAACATTGCTTCTTTGCAAAGAAAAAGAGATAAATTAAAAAGATTTGAATAAAATGTTTTAAATTATACTCTCTCTTTTTTTGGAAAGGAAAAATGTCCCAAGCATTGTTCGTTTTATCATTATAATATAAATTTTATTTTGTTTGGAATAGTGTAGCAAATTTGCTAATTCAAAAAGATAACCATGTTAGATATAGTCATGAGTTGTGAACAAATTACTTATGACATTGTGAACAAATTATTATTCATGGCATGATATTGTATAGCAAAGTGAAAGTCTCTGACAATGATATATAATTCCAACTACATTAAGGCCTGATATGCTTTTAAGATACATGTTTTCATCTCATTTTATCTCATTTAATCATTACACTTTTTTCAAATTTCAATACAAAATAATATAAATAATTTAACTTTTTCAAATCCCAATACAATATTTTATTTAACAAATCTCAACTTATGTCAACTTATTTCATCTTATCTCAATCTCATCTCTCAAAACTAAATTAATGGAATTTATTTAGTTATTTATTCATTTATTTATTTCCTTCGTGCTTTTATATAACATTTTTGTGATTGTTTGGGTTAACTTAGTTTTTGAATTTTTAAGTTGGTAGATCATTTTGAGGAGACCACTAAAAATAAAATGTGTTCAAAATAAGATAATTTAGAGTAGCATAAAAACTTAATATAAAAATTTAGATTTTTATACTAAGCAAATGATAATTTTCCAAAACCAAATGTTCAATTATCTAATAACTCCAACAATCATAAATTTAACTATAAACAGACATAGTTTTATCTATATTTTAATACTTTCTTCCAGCTCACCATAAATATTACACACATTATTAGGAAATTATCCATAAATATAGCATAAGACTTCCACAAACATATTTATAACTATAAATAAATACTTTTTACTTATACATTACAATAAATGAAAGTTAAAAAAAAAAACGTTGAAACAGTCATCCAACCCTTTTCGGCACGTTATTGATAGACAATATGTAATAGCCCAAAATTTTCTAAGGTAAATTATTTTATAGAAATTATTTTAAGGAGATTTATTTAATGTATTTATTTATTAGGAAATTAGAATGGGAGATTTAGTTGAGGAAATGTGAGATTTTACTTAATATTGAGAATTTTGCACTTTCGGATCAATCTGTCGAGTTTTAGGAAAATGATCATAAGTCAGCCATATGATGTCTAAATGAGGTGATTCCAATTGGTATAGAACCCTAAGAGATAGATCTAAAACTTTTATGTTCGACGTCTCCTGAGATTCAGAAGGGATCAATAACTTATTTGGGAATTAAGTGGGCAGCTTTAGAATGGGCTTAACTGGAACCCGAGTTGGGTAATTGAACTAGATTGGAGCATGTAACCAAATAGGCAACTGGTTTTAGGATTCTCTGGGATTAGGACAGGTGTAGGGATAGTTAGGAATGAATGGAAAGTTGATTTGGAAGTCAATTGAATAGTTGGGGTGATGGAAACTCAAGGGAGCCAAAATCTGGTTGATTGGTGACTAGTTGGATCAAAATTGGTTCTACCTTAACTAAACTATGAAGTGACCTTCTAGAACTTGTTGAGGGAAGACCTAAGGGAGTTGGGAAGGAACCAAAGGGGTAGGAAAATCTGGAAGGGGCGTGTGACTCAAGGGGGAGAGCTGGAGATGTGAGATGCATGCATGGTTAGGTGAAGTGCCACCTCACCTCTTATCCCTTTAGCTTGCTTCTCAGCCATGGATCAAAATGGGCAGCCAAACCACCTCAATTGTGAGCCCTTGGATGACTAATCCAGCTGCAAAGCCTAGGATTTGGGAGGCTTAATCCTCATCATTAGATTTTGCCTAGATGGACACCTCATCACATGCAAATCTGCCAACTAGGGCACCTTGGGTGCAATTCCTTTTCTCTCCCTCATGTTGGTCGACCATCACCATATATATAGGACCTTGAGAGCTTCCTAAGCTCCTTTAGAAGGAGAAAGCACTTGCCTTGTGAAGCCAAACCCTCAAAGCATCCCCAAACCCTCAAAGTGATCACTTGTGAGTGTAGTGAGTGTGTGTGGGAGCAAACTTGGAGAAAGTGGGTTGGATCAATTCCCTAAAGCTAGGAAGAACTTGTAAGTCCATATTCTAGCTTAAATTAAGCATGGAATTGGTTTATTGGCATGATTGAGTTATATTTCATAGTAGTGAACACATGAGAACATATTTAAGTGTAAATTGAACACATGAGTAGGGTTAATGGTATTTGTCTTGTTTTTATGTTCAATAAAATTGTGGAAACTTAGATTTAGGCTTTTGGGAAGATAAATGGAGTGTTTGAAAAAGATTGGTGTGTTTGGAGTGGAAAAACCCTTAGACCCGTAAGTTCGCTCGACCCTCGCTCGACATGTGAGTCGAGCGAAGGCAAAATGTGAACCCTCGCTAGAGTTTCGCTCGACACCCGCTCGAGCGAGTCCCAACCCGAGACTTCGCTCGATACTCGCTCGACAGGCCGCTCGAGCGAGATACCCTGTTTTGCCTAAACTTAGGGTTTCCTTGGAATAGAAGTGGTGTCTCAAATGGGAAGGGTTGTGAGTGAGATGACTCATGTGTATAAGAGAAGAATATATAAAGAAAGAAAATAATATATAAAAGATGAGTTAGTCACGTCATGACGGGGACGGCGATACGTAACGCCCGTATGACTGACGTGCCGGCAGGGACGGCGATACGTAACGCCTGTCGAGATTTAGTTAGTCACGTCATGACGGGGACGGCGATACGTAACGCCCGTATGACTGACGTGCCGGCAGGGACGGCGATACGTAACGCCTGTCGTGATATGAAATTGTGATCTCCACGGGGACGGCGAGACGTAACGCCCGTGTGATTGATCCTTGCGGGGATGGCGAGACGTAACGCCCGCAGTACTATGTGTATATATTTCGTGTCATAACGGGGACGGCGAGACGTAACGCCCGGATGATTGACACCAGACTCATCATAACGGGGACGGCGATACGTAACGCCCGGATGATTGATGAGTGTATGTGATGGGGACGGCGATACGTAACGCCCATCAGTGATATGAAAGAACAAGAATCTTAAAGGGGAAAATAATGTAATTTAATATAAGACAATGGGTGAGTTGAGAAAAGTGTCAGTTAGACAGTGGCCTGGTGAGGGGTATGTTAGGGTATATTCCCTTGTCAGTTGTGGTTTTGACTTTGTGGTTGTTTTCCCTGTTTCCTTTAAGCTGTTTATGTACTTACTGAGATTTCATTCGAAATCTCACTCTTTTGTGGCTCCATATATTTTGTGCATATTATTTTATACAGGATTCGATGACCAGCAGGGGGACAGCCCCGATGAGGCAGGAGACTTCGGGGAGTCCTGAAGGACTTTCCGATTACAGTCCCTTTTTGGACATTTCTTTTGTTTCCTTCGGACCTCCTATCAGACCCACCGGAGCTGAGAGTCTTGACGCATCCACTTTTGTCGAGGAGAGGGGACGTACTGGATGCTGCTTAACCTTAGGAGTAGACGGCTCGTTGTCCATGTGTGGAGTTTTTGTGACTCCACAGGGACAACAGCTCCAGCGAGACTTTAGTATTAGCATGGATAGGTTTCGCTACGGGAGAGAATATCCCGAGGTTAAGAGGGAAAAAGAGTGAGGTGAAGAAAAGTTTCTTTTGGGATAATGTAATATGTTTTGCTACAAATGGGGTTGTGAATATGTATAAAGTACAATGTTTAAGTTTAATGAATGTTGTATATATATTTCCGTGTGATCTTTAGAAAGTTTTATATTGAAAAACCTAATCCGCTGCGAATTTAGTAATTTATGCTTTTAGACTTGTTAAGTACGAGGGTGAGTAGCCAAGTGTTGCTCATCTAGACACCTTAATTTACGTTAAATCCCAGACGTAAGTTGGGGGCGTCACAGATTGGTATCAGAGCTAGTTGACCTGTTAGTCAAGCGGATCACTCATGGGAACTCTCGCTTGTGACTGTGTCACCGAAGCAAGACTCTCCGCCCATGGGTGACGGTGCACCGGAGACGGTGGCCGGCTAGTCTGGTAGGTACCTCTGTGAGGTGACGTAGGTCTGTGTAAGCCTATGATCAGTCACAGATTGGTATCAGAGCGATTACGTCTCTGGGTAAAACCTACGTGTCCTAGGAAAAATGGATCACATGGTACTAGTATAGGCTTGAATCTTTATCAGATTGGAGTTTGGAGTAATATGGATGAATGTTTGGATTTTAGAAATTTGGAAGCTTCTAAAGTGAGTATGGCTTATGGTGAAGTTGGGTATATTTCAGGAAAACAGTATGCCGAGAGGTCGTCCTCCCTTGAAACGAGTAGACGCAGTAAATCAGAGTCCTTCTCTGGTTACCCCTCCACGTGCTGAAGAGCAAACGGCACCAAGCTCACCATTGAGAGAAGTGCAGACACCATCGAACCCACCGTTGGGAGAAGGACAGACGGCACCGAACCCAGTATCGGGAGAAGAGCAGAGGATACGGAATCCACCCTTGGAAGGGGGACCGATGGCACAAAACCCCCCATTGGAAGGAGGCCAGGCAATAGCTGAAGCTATTCGGCAAATGACTGAAGTGGTGAAGAACCAAATAGAACAAAGCCGTTATCATCAGCAGAATGAAAACAGAAGAGAAATTCAAGGGTGTTCGTATGAGAAGTTTCTAGCGTATCGATACCCGCCCTTCATCGGAACGGAAGGAGCATTAAAGGCAGATAAATGGATCGTAGACTTGGAACGCACTTTCGAAATTAGTAGTTGCACTGAAGTCCAGAAAGTGCAGTATGCTGGACATCTGTTACAAGGAGAAGCAGGACTGTGGTGGGACACAAAGCGAAAGCTGTTAAAGTTAGAACTGGGAGAAAATGTAGTACCTACATGGGAAAGGTTCAAGAAAGAGTTCGACGATCGATTCTTTCCGGAATCTATGAAGCGGCAGAAAGCTTTGGAGTTTACTATGTTGATACAAGGCAGTATGTCGGTGGAACAGTACTCGGCACGATTTATGGAATTGGCGAGATTTGCTCCGCATCTGGTGGCTACTGAAAAGATGAGAGCCCAGAAGTTCCAAGAAGGACTGCAGCCACGAATTCGTATGCAGGTGGCATGTTTACAAATTGAGAATTTTCAAGAACTGGTAAATGTAGCAGCTATAGCGGAAGCTGAACAGAGGAGTGTTATGGTGCAAACTCAAGCATATGGAAAAAGAAAATTTCAATTTTATGGGGGAAGTAATGCTAGGAGGAAACCGAATTTTAGATCCACTGATAGAGGAAAAGGAGTAGCAATTAATCCAAACGTACCGATTTTATTTCCGCAATGTGCAAAATGTGGACGTCGACACCAAGGAGACTGTCGAGTGGACCATAGAAATTGTTATAGATGTGGTCGGCCAGGACATCTGATCAGAGACTGTCCTCAGAATACCTCTCAAGGAGTAGCTCTACCCGGAGGAAAAGCCAAAGCTCCTGCGAAAGCGAAAGTGTATGCTATCACGCCTGGAGAAGTAGATATGGAGGCAGACGAGGCAATAGATGCTAACGTCATTACTGGTAAATTTCCAAGTCCCCTCTTTTAGTTAATAAATGGATTCTTTGGGAGTGGTAATATAATAATAGTAGAATAAAATTTTCTTTAGGTAAGCTTAAGCTGAAGCAATGCATGGTCTATACCTTGTTTGATTCGGGAGCAACAAGATCCTTTATTTCCTATGATTGTGTCCAAAAGTGTGGTTTAGAAACGGAATTGTTGACCCAAAAAGTAATAGTAGTCATACCCAATGGGAAGGTAACAGGATGCCACCGGATGGTGAGAAATTGCCCCTTGGAAATTGGAGGTTCACAACTGGTCGCTGATCTGATACTATTCCATTTGATGGAGTTCGATTTAATCTTGGGAATGGATTGGTTGGCCAAGTATTATGCCAAACTGGACTGTCGCAGAAAGGAAATAGTTTTTAGCTTACCTAAGGAAGGGGAATTTTGTTACAAGGGGGAAATGTTGAAGGCAGTTTCCTCCATAGTAACTGCTAAGCGAATAAAGAAAAGTATTAATAAGGAGACTAAGGGTTACTGGGTAATCATGTTAAACTCCTCAGAAGTTGTTAAAGGTATTCAAGGAATTCCCGTGGTGGAAGACTTTCCGCAAGTCTTTTCTGATGATCTACCGGGACTACCTCCTGATCGAGAAGCCGAATTTGTTATTGAATTGGAACCGGCCACAACTCCAGTTCATAGAGCTCCGTATAGGATGGCACCGGTGGAATTAGAGGAATTGAAAGTGCAGATCGAGGAACTTTTGAGAAAAGGATTTATCAGGCCTAGTTCATCCCCATGGGGAGCACCAGTGTTGTTTGTGAAGAAGAAAGATGGGACAATGCGGATGTGCATAGACTATCGAGAGTTGAATAAAGTTACCATTAAGAATAAATATCCGTTGCCACGGATAGATGACTTGTTGGATCAATTGAGAGGAGCAACTGTGTTTTCAAAAATAGACCTTCGGTCTGGCTATCATCAGTTGAAAATCAGGGAGCAAGATGTACCTAAGACGGCTTTTCGAACCCGCTATGGGCACTTTGAATTTTTGGTTATGCCATTCGGAGTGACGAATGCACCAGCAGTATTCATGGATTTGATGAACCGGATATTCAGACCATATTTGGACAAGTTTGTGGTGGTTTTTATTGATGATATTTTGATCTACTCTCAGACCGGCGAAGATCATAAAGAACATTTGAAAATAGTAATGGAAGTTTTGCAAAAACACCAATTGTATGCCAAACTTAGTAAGTGTGAATTTTGGCTGCAAGAAGTTAAATTTTTGGGTCATGTTATTTCAAGTGAAGGAGTCTCTGTGGACCCAGCAAAAGTAGAAGCAGTGATGGAGTGGCAGCAACCAACCAATGCACATGAAATACGAAGCTTCTTGGGATTAGCTGGATACTATAGAAGATTTGTGGAAGGATTTTCCAAACTGTCCGCACCTCTGACAGCATTGACTAGAAAGAATGCTAAATACGTTTGGAGTGAACAATGCGAAAGGAGTTTTCAAGAGCTAAAGAAGAGATTGACTACAGCACCGGTTTTAGCCTTGCCAGAACCTCATAAACCTTATGTGATATATAGTGATGCCTCAAAAATGGGATTGGGGTGTGTGCTAATGCAAGAAGGAAGAGTAGTTGCATATGCATCCCGACAACTTAAGGATCATGAACAGAATTATCCCACGCATGATTTAGAGTTAGCAGCTGTAGTGTTTGCTCTAAAGATTTGGCGGCATTACTTATATGGAGAAAAGTGTGAAATATTTACGGACCATAAGAGTCTCAAGTATCTTTTTAGCCAGAAGACCTTGAATATGAGACAGAGAAGGTGGATAGAGACTATAAGTGATTTTCAATGCGAAATCAAATACCACCCTGGAAAGGCTAATGTGGTAGCCGATGCCTTGAGTAGGAAAGTTCAAACAGAAGAATTTTCAGTGCTGGCGGCGATGCGAGAAATTCTGGTAAACCGATTATTGCAGGACCTTAGGTTAATGGAGATTCAAGAAATTATTCCGTTAACAGACAGAGAAATTAAGGAAGAACAACAAAAGGATGCCAAGCTGGAGAAGATAAAACAGCAAATACTGGAAGGAAAAGGGTCTCCACACTTTATGTTTTCAGGAGATGGAATGTTATACTTTGGGAGAAGGAAGATCATTCCGGATGCCCCAGAATTGAAAGAAAGGTTGATGAAAGAAGCTCATAGTACACCATATACTGCTCATCCTGGAAGTACTAAGATGTATCAAGATTTAAAGGAAAAGTTTTGGTGGAAAGGAATGAAGAAGGACATTGCGACTTTTGTAGCCAAGTGTCCAGTATGTCAGTTAGTAAAAGCTGAACACCAAAGACCAGCCGGTAAGTTGCAACCCCTACCAATTCCTGAATGGAAGTGGGAGGATTTATCTATGGATTTTGTGGTAGGATTTCCAAGAACATCTACGGGAAAGAATTCGATTTGGGTGATAGTGGATCGATTGACGAAGAGTGCTCACTTTTTACCTATTTCCAACACGGATTCTATGGAAAAGTTAGCAAAAATTTACGTGAAGGAAATAGTTCGTTTACATGGGATACCCAAGACTATAGTATCAGACAGAGATCCTAGATTCACGTCTCGATTTTGGCAAAGTTTACAGAAGATGATGGGTACCAATTTAAATTTCAGCAGCGCATACCATCCTCAGACAGACGGGCAAACAGAAAGAACCATTCAGACCTTGGAGGATATGTTGCGAGCCTGCGTGTTAGATTTTGACAAAGATTGGGAAAGTCTGTTACCATTGATTGAATTTGCATATAATAACAGTTTTCAAGCTACTATACAGATGGCACCATATGAAGCACTTTATGGGAGGAAATGTAGGTCTCCTATTTATTGGGATGAAGTGGGTGAGAGTAGTGTTTTGGGACCCGAGTATTTACAAGAAGTTAAAGAGCAGATCATCAAGATCAGAAATCAGATAAAGACAGCGCAAAGTAGACAAAAGAGTTATACAGATAATCGTAGAAGGGCTTTAGACTTCATGGTAGGAGACTGGGTATACTTGAAGATTTCGCCACTAAAGGGAGTCATGCGATTTGGTAAGAAGGGGAAATTGAGTCCTCGTTATATTGGACCTTATGAAATTCTGGAAAAAGTAGGTCCAGTGGCTTACCGTTTAGCCCTACCTGATGATTTGCAAGGAGTTCATAACGTCTTCCATGTATCTTCTCTGAAAAAGTGTTTGAATGATCAACCAGTGGCAGTAATGGATCCGCGTCCTAATAATTTACGTTCCAATTTAACTTATGAAGAGTGGCCTGTACGAATTGAAGATCAGAAAGAACAAACCCTTCGGAATCGTACCATAGTGTTAGTGAAAGTACTCTGGAACAATCCTGTTTTTCAAGAAGCCACTTGGGAACGTGAGGATGTAATGAGAGATAATTATCCCCACTTGTTTGAAACATAGTTGTAATGATACACTTTATAAATTGAATTAACTGTCTTGCATTTGTATGATAATCGTGTTTTCTTTTATATTTATATTCATTAATATTTAACCTTATACAGGATTATGGCTCCTAAAAGAACCGCACGCATGTCGGTTACCCCCGTAGATCAGTTAAAGAAAAGATCTGAAAGAATTAGGGAGAGATTTCGTAGAGAAAAACTGAAACTGTGGAAAGCTGAGAGATTGAGCTGGTTAAATAAAAGTGAGAGGCACAGAACCCACATTATGGACATAGACAAGAAAGGTAACCCTATAAGTAGAAAAGCGTTACCAGGTGAGGAAAGACAACCCGCCAGAAAATGGTTGAGAGCAGAGAAAAGATTTTTGAGAAGAGAGGACAAAGGAAAAGCTGTCATGATAGAATCATCTGATGGATCTGAAGAGCGTAAACGCCAGTGTGAAGAGGGACCTATAATAGAAAGGACAGAGGAAGAGAGATTCCGTAGATTGCAAGAGATTAGTGTGAACATGTACTATGATCCCGATGTTGACATGATATTTTATCACTCTCAGGATTCACTAATTAATGAGGAAAAAGTACCCACCTCTTCAGAAGAATCTACCGCTAGTCACCGAGGTATAGATTCCTTAAACCCTTAATTATTTTTATCCTAGCGATTTCGGGGACGAAATCCTTTTAAGGGGGGGAGGATGTAATAGCCCAAAATTTTCTAAGGTAAATTATTTTATAGAAATTATTTTAAGGAGATTTATTTAATGTATTTATTTATTAGGAAATTAGAATGGGAGATTTAGTTGAGGAAATGTGAGATTTTACTTAATATTGAGAATTTTGCACTTTCGGATCAATCTGTCGAGTTTTAGGAAAATGATCATAAGTCAGCCATATGATGTCTAAATGAGGTGATTCCAATTGGTATAGAACCCTAAGAGATAGATCTAAAACTTTTATGTTCGACGTCTCCTGAGATTCTGTGACGCCCCCAAATTCCCCTTAAAATAATAGGGGAATCGAGGCGTCGGGATGATGACAACCTGGGTCACACATCCCAACGACAAGTGCCAAACGTGTGTGCACACGTGACATACATAAATAAAAGTCGCAGCGGAATAATTAAAGTCAATATCTAAGTACCAGAATTTTAGAAATATATACAAACCAAACCAAAGTAAATTCTCCAACCGGAGATTTAATACAGTCATCCAAGGTCAAAATAAAAAAAAAAAACACAACCATCAGAATTAACTGAATGGCATTCAAGAAACTAATTACACTAATTCATTCCAACGGTGGAGCCGCCTCCTCTGACTCAACCTCCTCGTTCTCTGCATCAAAATCTACGATACCAAAAATGGTACCGCAGGTAAGTAAAATCCCAAACAAATCCAAGATAATAAATACATTCATGCACAACCATAAAAGACAT
Source organism: Platycarya strobilacea (assembly GCA_036898215.1). NCBI lineage: Eukaryota > Viridiplantae > Streptophyta > Magnoliopsida > Fagales > Juglandaceae > Platycarya > Platycarya strobilacea. The sequence continues at coordinate 49,732,957 of CM072550.1, forward strand.
GAACAAAATACCGTATGCATGTGACTTAAATCATTCTTCTCAAAATTAATTTAGATAACCACACACGTCAAAACCTCATTTTAATCCACAATAAAAACCCAAATAAAATCACCCATCCTTTTCCATAAAATAATATCCTCAAAGCCGATCATAATGGGCGTTACGTATCGCCGTCCCCATTACGATCCACACACACTCATTTCATACCGGGCGTTACGTATCGCCGTCCCCGATATGAAATGCACACCCGATGACCATAATGGGCGTTACGTATCGCCGTCCCCGATATGTCATCCACACACACACACGCTGATCACAACGGGCGTTACGTATCGCCGTCCCCGTTATGACTCAGCCCAAAACCAATAAAATCCGCGAAACACAATTTAAATCTCATTTTCCATTCTCAACACATGAATATCCGAAATCATGCAAAAATCCACTTTCCAAATATTTTCATGAGCATGCGCGTAAATACACAATGCAGACAACCATGCAGCAAATATCCAATATTTAAATAATCCAATCAACCAACAAATACCAATATCAACCAACACATAGATGTTAATGCAAAAATATATTTAAATCTTAAAATTTATTTGGAAAATACTTACAGTACGCTCGCTAATAATTTCCGAAGTTACCGAAAATGCCCAACAGCGATTTCGCGCTTCCACTCGCGTACTCACCGCTACAATCACGCCCAAAGCGCCAACGCATATAAATCATTACAAATAAATAAATATTAATATCGGGAACAACTAAAATAATTAAAAACCAACTTAATTAAAACCCCAATGAATTATAGTAACATCCATAAAACCAATAAATAAACCTAACAATTTAATTAAACCAATAACATAAATAAAACAATATTCATATATATCTAACCAACTCAAATAATTATTCCGAATATTATAGCTAATTAAATTAATCATCTCAATGCAAATAAATAATAAAAACAATTATCATCCAACTAAATTAAACACTTAATCATTAATAAAATCATACCACAAAATAAATTAAAATAAACACATAAATAAATTAATCCATTAAATTAGAGAAATTACTTACCGAGCGTATCGCAAATGTTGTAAAATGGTGGTTTTACAATCAAAAATACCCAATAAAACAACTGTATAAATTCCGGATTTCAAAGGGGTTTTGAGGAGGAGATATTCTGGTTGAAGAAAGGAAGAAGAAGAACGGAATAAAAATAGAAGCTAAATGTTCGTATTTATAGCTGAGAAAAAGAGCTGCGGATGCATTTTATGGGCATGAAACCGAACATTAGGGAGTGAAAATGAGGGGAAAAACTCATGGTTTTTCGAGTGGATTGATAGACGATTCCGAGCACGTGACCTGCTGATCTTGACTGAAAATGCAGGCGTAACACCAACAAATTAATGTGCTTCCGTAGAGGAGATGCGTGGCTGAGGAAAGTGGAAGAAGAGCTACAAAATCCAAGCTTTGGACTGACGGGCTCCTGTCAAACACATAGGAAAAAGAAGATGAAGGATAGAAAGGGAGAAACGGCGACAACGAACGAGAGGAGAAGAGAAGGCCTGGGTTTATTAAACCTATGATGAAACGGCAACGTTTAGGCATGAGAAAGAACCAGCACATGAAATAAACACGTGGCCTGGAATTATTAACTCACATTTGCTACAAAATGAAGGGGCCGACGTTTGAGAATTTAGAATGGTCTGGGTTCACTTATGTAAAGACACCGAACGATGTCATTTGAAGCAAGGGAAGGGCTGGCCTCATGGGATTTACGGCTGGGCCTCAATGGATCAAAACTCACTCACACAATTAAAAACCCAAAAGAAAATCTTCTAAAATAAAATAAATTACAACATTTTAATTTTAATACCAACATAATAAAATAATAAGATTAAATTCCAACATTAAATTAAATGCGTCACAATAAATTTCATAAGAGAATATAATAACTTACAATTATTCATGAAAATAATATCTTCAAATGATAAAGAAATATATTTAAATATTTAAACACAAGCACAATAAAACGATATTAATATTCACTAACTCAAAACACATAATATTCATATTAACAACAATACATATTTAATATTAAAATAATATATTACAAAGATAGTAAAATTACGGGTTCTCACATCCTCCCCCCCTTAAAAGAATTTCGTCCCCGAAATTTGTACAAACGATCCAACAAGAGAGATCATTTACTGGTCTTCAAATAAATACGGGTAACGTTCCCTCATATCTGCTTCCTTCTCCCAAGAGAAATCCTGAGCCAGAGGATCTCCCCACGACACTTTAACTAAGGGTATCGTTCTGGACCTCAACTGCTGTTCTTTCCAATCTATGATCTGAGTTGGCGCAACTTCAAAAGTCAAATCTGGCTTAAGTTGAATACTCTCAGGATTAACGAAGCGCGGTTCTTGCTGACCAAAACTCTTCTTCAATGACGACACGTGGAAAACATTGTGAACATCACTAAAGTAGTCTGGCAGAGCGATCCGATAAGCGACAGGTCCAATCTTCTCAAGAATCTGATAGGGACCGACGTATCTCGGACTAAGCTTCCCTTTCTTCCCAAAACGCTTGACACCCTTCATAGGAGATACCTTAAGGTAAACCCAATCTCCTTCTTCAAAGGACAAATCTCTTCTTCTCGTATCAGCGTAACTTTTCTGACGACTCTGTGCTGCCGCCATCTTGTCTCTGATAATCCGGACTTGGTCTTTCATTTCTTGCAAGATCTCAGGTCCAAGCAACCGACTCTCACCAACTTCATCCCAAAACAGAGGTGATCTACACTTTCTTCCATACAGGGCTTCATATGGGGCCATTTGGATGGAAGCGTGAAAGCTATTATTATAGGCAAACTCTATCAGTGGCAAGTGGTGCTCCCAGCTACCCTTGAACTCCAAGACGCAAGCTCGTAGCATATCTTCGAGAGTCTGAATGGTACGCTCTGACTGGCCATCTGTCTGAGGATGATAAGCGCTACTGAACTTCAATCTGGTGCCCAAAGCTGAATGTAAGCTCTTCCAAAACTGAGACGTAAACCGAGGGTCTCGATCCGACACTATAGTCCTAGGTATTCCGTGAAGACGCACGATCTCCTTAACATATATCCGAGTTAATTTTCCCAATGTATCAGTATTTGTAACTGGCAGAAAATGAGCACTCTTAGTCAAGCGATCAATAATCACCCAAACTGAATTCTTTCCACTAGGTGTCCTTGGTAAACCAACTACAAAATCCATGGCAATGTCGTCCCACTTCCACACAGGTATAGGAAGAGGTTGAAGAGTACCGGCGGGTCTCTGATGTTCAGCCTTAACTTGACGACAAGTGGAACACCTTGCCACGAACAAGGCAATATCCCTCTTCATCCCTTCCCACCAGTAGCTTTTCTTCAAGTCCTGATACATCTTCGTGCTACCAGGATGAACTGAGTAAGGAGCAGCATGGGCTTCCGCTAAAATCCTTTCTTTAAATTCTGATTCTGATGGTATTACCCGCCGATTCTGAAATCGGAGAATTCCCTCTCCATCCAGACTGAAATGTGCGGGTCCTCTATCTTTTCTAACTCTTCTTCGGATGTCGAGTAGTTTCGGATCCTTCCTTTGAAGAGTCTTTAATTCCGCAAAATCCTCAACACGAACACTAAGAGTTGTAACCAGAACTTCCTCGTCTTGCTGCGAACTTTCCACCAACAATTTCCTCATGCTATAAAGAAGGGAACCCAACTCCAATGACTCTGACTTATCTGCCAAATAAGACTTTCGACTTAAAGCATCGGCGACTTGATTTGCTTTACCCGGATGGTACTTGATCTCACACTGATAATCACTGATCAACTCCAACCATCTTCTCTGTCTCATATTAAGATTCTTCTGCGAAAATAGATGCTTCAAACTCTTGTGATCAGTGTAAACTTCGCAAACTTCACCATACAGATAATGTCGCCAAATCTTAAGAGCAAAGACTACCGCGGCCAATTCTAAATCATGCGTAGGATAATTCTTTTCATGATCTTTCAGCTGACGAGACGCATAAGCGATGACTCGTCCCTCTTGCATAAGGACACATCCCAAACCAAATTTGGATGCATCGCTAAAAACCACATAAGGCTTGTGCTGTTGGGGAAGTGCTAAGACAGGTGCTGAAGTCAACCTTCTCTTCAACTCCTGAAAATTCTTTTCACACTTGTCAGACCAAATGAATGCGGCACCCTTTCTTGTCAAAGCAGTAAGGGGTGCAGACAAGCGAGAAAATCCTTCCACAAACCTTCGATAATAACCGGCTAAACCCAAGAAACTTCGAATTTCGTGTACCGAGGAAGGACGTGGCCATGCTAACACAGCTTCCACTTTGTTAGGATCAACCGTTACTCCTGCCTGAGAAATAACATGACCAAGAAACTTGACCTCTTCCAACCAAAACTCACACTTACTGAACTTCGCATACAACTGATGCTCTCTTAGCTTCTCCAAAATTAGACGAAGATGATAAGCATGTTCTTCAATACTTCGAGAGTAAACTAAGATGTCGTCGATAAAGACAACAACAAAAGAATCCAAATAGGGTCGAAACACCCTATTCATCATATCCATAAAAGCTGCTGGAGCATTAGCTAATCCAAATGGCATCACTTTGAACTCATAGTGCCCGTATCTTGATCTGAAAGCTGTCTTCTGTATGTCCTTATCTTTTATCCTCAGCTGATAATACCCTGATCTTAAATCAATCTTTGAAAATGCTGCGGCTCCCTGAAGCTGATCAAATAGGTCGTCAATCCGAGGTAAAGGGTATTTATTCTTGATAGTCACTTTATTAAGCTCTCGATAATCTATACACATCCTGAGGGTTCCATCCTTCTTCTTTACGAATAACACCGGCGCTCCCCAAGGTGACGAACTGGGTTGAATGAATCCTTTATCCAGCAAGTCTTGCAACTGAGTCTTCAATTCCTTCAACTCAGCAGGTGCCATACGATAAGGAGCCTTGTGCACTGGAGCTGCTCTAGGTTCCAAGTCGATAGTGAATTCCACATCACGAACAGGCTGTAATCCAGGTAAGTCATCTGTAAACACATCGGGGAATTCTTCTACTATAGAGATGCCAACTATTGACTCCTTCGCAGATGGAGAAGATACCAATTGAACCAAAAAGGCATCCGCCCCGCAAGCAATGTCTTTCTTTACTTGAATAGCAGACACAACTGTAGGTCTCTCTTTCAGTTTACTGCCTGCAAATTCCATGCAATCACCTCCAGGAAGTTGGAAACTGACAACTCTACTCCGACAATTTATACTAGCAAAATGTCGATACAACCAATCCATTCCAAGGATAATGTCGAAGCCAAGCAGCTTAAATACAATCAAATCTGCATCGAGTGTCCAATCTCCAAGACTCAAAGGGCAACCCAAAGCGATCTTAGAACAACACACCGTCTCACCATTAGGTAGAGCCACCACCATAGACTGAGATAGAGACTCTACCGCAAGATTACAAATCCGAGCAAACGTAGCCGACACAAAAGATCGCGACGCACCCGAATCAAATAAAGTGCAAGCATGAAATTCATACAAACGAACCATTCCTGACAAAATTAGAATTTGCCAACTTGAAACTAAAATTAAATCAAGCAATGCAACAAACCCAAAAATGAGATCAAGACATACCTGTGATGACTCCTACATCTTGTGCCTCGGGGGCTTCTGCGTCATAATCACCAGGCTTCAAAGCGAAAACTCGGGCTTGCACTGGTTGCTTCTGTTTAGCTTTGCCACCACGATGTCCTCCAAGACTTCCCTGACCTGTGTTTGGGCATTCCCGAGCATAATGTCCCGCCTGGCCACAATTGTAACACCGATAATCTCCCTGACGACACATGCCCTCATGAGCTCTGTTGCATCTTCCACAAACTGGGACTCGTCCTCCTATGCGGACTCCGGTAGATGGTTGAGGACGGGCTCCGACCCTTGACACAAACTTCTGAGGCGATCCCGAACTGCCCTCTCCAAAGCTTCTTCTCTTCTGACTTGGGGGAGAACCAATGGGAATAGCGAACTCTCGTTCAACAATAGACGCAATGTCGACTAGCTGTTGAAAGGTGGTCACCTGATGACAAGCTACATGCCGACGGATCTCTGTGCGCAAACCTTCTTGGAAACGTTCCACTCGCAACTCTTCAGTAGCTATAAGGTGACTAGCAAATCTCCCAAGCGCCATAAACTTGCGAGCATACTCCTCAACGGTCATACTTCCTTGAATCAAATTGGTAAATTCCCGAGCCTTTTGGCGCCGTACTGATCTTGGAAAGAAGCGATCATCAAATTCCTTCTTAAACCGCTCCCAAGTCACATTAGCAAATGACTCAAGTTCTTCTACCAGAAGTTCTCGTTTTGTTTCCCACCAAGATGCTGCCTCGCCCTGAAATAAATAACTTGCATAAAGAACCTTCTGAGCTTCTGTGCAGTCACAAATCTCGAATGTCCTCTCAATATCTTTAATCCATCTATCAGCCCTCAACGGATCTTCCTCGCCTGAAAAATGAGGGGTACGATGTGCCAAAAATCGCTCATAAGAGCATCCTTCCTGTTCGACCCTAGGTTGCGATCGGGAACCCTGCCGTAGAAAGTCAGTCATCCGGTTCAAAGCTCTGGCCAAGGCAAAATTTCCATCACCTCTTGGCAATTCATCATCTGGAACAGTTTGCGGTACCCGTGGTCTCACCATTGTCCTGCCAAAATGAATCTTCAATCCTGCTCTCCCAAATTTAAACGAATAGAACAAAACCACAAATAATTAAAACAACTAAAATTATCTGGTACTGTCCCTAGGTACGTATGGATTTACCCAGAGCCGAACTGCTCTGATACCACCTGTGACGCCCCCAAATTCCCCTTAAAATAATAGGGGAATCGAGGCGTCGGGATGATGACAACCTGGGTCACACATCCCAACGACAAGTGCCAAACGTGTGTGCACACGTGACATACATAAATAAAAGTCGCAGCGGAATAATTAAAGTCAATATCTAAGTACCAGAATTTTAGAAATATATACAAACCAAACCAAAGTAAATTCTCCAACCGGAGATTTAATACAGTCATCCAAGGTCAAAATAAAAAAAAAAAACACAACCATCAGAATTAACTGAATGGCATTCAAGAAACTAATTACACTAATTCATTCCAACGGTGGAGCCGCCTCCTCTGACTCAACCTCCTCGTTCTCTGCATCAAAATCTACGATACCAAAAATGGTACCGCAGGTAAGTAAAATCCCAAACAAATCCAAGATAATAAATACATTCATGCACAACCATAAAAGACATGAACAAAATACCGTATGCATGTGACTTAAATCATTCTTCTCAAAATTAATTTAGATAACCACACACGTCAAAACCTCATTTTAATCCACAATAAAAACCCAAATAAAATCACCCATCCTTTTCCATAAAATAATATCCTCAAAGCCGATCATAATGGGCGTTACGTATCGCCGTCCCCATTACGATCCACACACACTCATTTCATACCGGGCGTTACGTATCGCCGTCCCCGATATGAAATGCACACCCGATGACCATAATGGGCGTTACGTATCGCCGTCCCCGATATGTCATCCACACACACACACGCTGATCACAACGGGCGTTACGTATCGCCGTCCCCGTTATGACTCAGCCCAAAACCAATAAAATCCGCGAAACACAATTTAAATCTCATTTTCCATTCTCAACACATGAATATCCGAAATCATGCAAAAATCCACTTTCCAAATATTTTCATGAGCATGCGCGTAAATACACAATGCAGACAACCATGCAGCAAATATCCAATATTTAAATAATCCAATCAACCAACAAATACCAATATCAACCAACACATAGATGTTAATGCAAAAATATATTTAAATCTTAAAATTTATTTGGAAAATACTTACAGTACGCTCGCTAATAATTTCCGAAGTTACCGAAAATGCCCAACAGCGATTTCGCGCTTCCACTCGCGTACTCACCGCTACAATCACGCCCAAAGCGCCAACGCATATAAATCATTACAAATAAATAAATATTAATATCGGGAACAACTAAAATAATTAAAAACCAACTTAATTAAAACCCCAATGAATTATAGTAACATCCATAAAACCAATAAATAAACCTAACAATTTAATTAAACCAATAACATAAATAAAACAATATTCATATATATCTAACCAACTCAAATAATTATTCCGAATATTATAGCTAATTAAATTAATCATCTCAATGCAAATAAATAATAAAAACAATTATCATCCAACTAAATTAAACACTTAATCATTAATAAAATCATACCACAAAATAAATTAAAATAAACACATAAATAAATTAATCCATTAAATTAGAGAAATTACTTACCGAGCGTATCGCAAATGTTGTAAAATGGTGGTTTTACAATCAAAAATACCCAATAAAACAACTGTATAAATTCCGGATTTCAAAGGGGTTTTGAGGAGGAGATATTCTGGTTGAAGAAAGGAAGAAGAAGAACGGAATAAAAATAGAAGCTAAATGTTCGTATTTATAGCTGAGAAAAAGAGCTGCGGATGCATTTTATGGGCATGAAACCGAACATTAGGGAGTGAAAATGAGGGGAAAAACTCATGGTTTTTCGAGTGGATTGATAGACGATTCCGAGCACGTGACCTGCTGATCTTGACTGAAAATGCAGGCGTAACACCAACAAATTAATGTGCTTCCGTAGAGGAGATGCGTGGCTGAGGAAAGTGGAAGAAGAGCTACAAAATCCAAGCTTTGGACTGACGGGCTCCTGTCAAACACATAGGAAAAAGAAGATGAAGGATAGAAAGGGAGAAACGGCGACAACGAACGAGAGGAGAAGAGAAGGCCTGGGTTTATTAAACCTATGATGAAACGGCAACGTTTAGGCATGAGAAAGAACCAGCACATGAAATAAACACGTGGCCTGGAATTATTAACTCACATTTGCTACAAAATGAAGGGGCCGACGTTTGAGAATTTAGAATGGTCTGGGTTCACTTATGTAAAGACACCGAACGATGTCATTTGAAGCAAGGGAAGGGCTGGCCTCATGGGATTTACGGCTGGGCCTCAATGGATCAAAACTCACTCACACAATTAAAAACCCAAAAGAAAATCTTCTAAAATAAAATAAATTACAACATTTTAATTTTAATACCAACATAATAAAATAATAAGATTAAATTCCAACATTAAATTAAATGCGTCACAATAAATTTCATAAGAGAATATAATAACTTACAATTATTCATGAAAATAATATCTTCAAATGATAAAGAAATATATTTAAATATTTAAACACAAGCACAATAAAACGATATTAATATTCACTAACTCAAAACACATAATATTCATATTAACAACAATACATATTTAATATTAAAATAATATATTACAAAGATAGTAAAATTACGGGTTCTCACAGATTCAGAAGGGATCAATAACTTATTTGGGAATTAAGTGGGCAGCTTTAGAATGGGCTTAACTGGAACCCGAGTTGGGTAATTGAACTAGATTGGAGCATGTAACCAAATAGGCAACTGGTTTTAGGATTCTCTGGGATTAGGACAGGTGTAGGGATAGTTAGGAATGAATGGAAAGTTGATTTGGAAGTCAATTGAATAGTTGGGGTGATGGAAACTCAAGGGAGCCAAAATCTGGTTGATTGGTGACTAGTTGGATCAAAATTGGTTCTACCTTAACTAAACTATGAAGTGACCTTCTAGAACTTGTTGAGGGAAGACCTAAGGGAGTTGGGAAGGAACCAAAGGGGTAGGAAAATCTGGAAGGGGCGTGTGACTCAAGGGGGAGAGCTGGAGATGTGAGATGCATGCATGGTTAGGTGAAGTGCCACCTCACCTCTTATCCCTTTAGCTTGCTTCTCAGCCATGGATCAAAATGGGCAGCCAAACCACCTCAATTGTGAGCCCTTGGATGACTAATCCAACTGCAAAGCCTAGGATTTGGGAGGCTTAATCCTCATCATTAGATTTTGCCTAGATGGACACCTCATCACATGCAAATCTGCCAACTAGGGCACCTTGGGTGCAATTCCTTTTCTCTCCCTCATGTTGGTCGACCATCACCATATATATAGGACCTTGAGAGCTTCCTAAGCTCCTTTAGAAGGAGAAAGCACTTGCCTTGTGAAGCCAAACCCTCAAAGCATCCCCAAACCCTCAAAGTGATCACTTGTGAGTGTAGTGAGTGTGTGTGGGAGCAAACTTGGAGAAAGTGGGTTGGATCAATTCCCTAAAGCTAGGAAGAACTTGTAAGTCCATATTCTAGCTTAAATTAAGCATGGAATTGGTTTATTGGCATGATTGAGTTATATTTCATAGTAGTGAACACATGAGAACATATTTAAGTGTAAATTGAACACATGAGTAGGGTTAATGGTATTTGTCTTGTTTTTATGTTCAATAAAATTGTGGAAACTTAGATTTAGGCTTTTGGGAAGATAAATGGAGTGTTTGAAAAAGATTGGTGTGTTTGGAGTGGAAAAACCCTTAGACCCGTAAGTTCGCTCGACCCTCGCTCGACATGTGAGTCGAGCGAAGGCAAAATGTGAACCCTCGCTAGAGTTTCGCTCGACACCCGCTCGAGCGAGTCCCAACCCGAGACTTCGCTCGATACTCGCTCGACAGGCCGCTCGAGCGAGATACCCTGTTTTGCCTAAACTTAGGGTTTCCTTGGAATAGAAGTGGTGTCTCAAATGGGAAGGGTTGTGAGTGAGATGACTCATGTGTATAAGAGAAGAATATATAAAGAAAGAAAATAATATATAAAAGATGAGTTAGTCACGTCATGACGGGGACGGCGATACGTAACGCCCGTATGACTGACGTGCCGGCAGGGACGGCGATACGTAACGCCTGTCGAGATTTAGTTAGTCACGTCATGACGGGGACGGCGATACGTAACGCCCGTATGACTGACGTGCCGGCAGGGACGGCGATACGTAACGCCTGTCGTGATATGAAATTGTGATCTCCACGGGGACGGCGAGACGTAACGCCCGTGTGATTGATCCTTGCGGGGACGGCGAGACGTAACGCCCGCAGTACTATGTGTATATATTTCGTGTCATAACGGGGACGGCGAGACGTAACGCCCGGATGATTGACACCAGACTCATCATAACGGGGACGGCGATACGTAACGCCCGGATGATTGATGAGTGTATGTGATGGGGACGGCGATACGTAACGCCCATCAGTGATATGAAAGAACAAGAATCTTAAAGGGGAAAATAATGTAATTTAATATAAGACAATGGGTGAGTTGAGAAAAGTGTCAGTTAGACAGTGGCCTGGTGAGGGGTATGTTAGGGTATATTCCCTTGTCAGTTGTGGTTTTGACTTTGTGGTTGTTTTCCCTGTTTCCTTTAAGCTGTTTATGTACTTACTGAGATTTCATTCGAAATCTCACTCTTTTGTGGCTCCATATATTTTGTGCATATTATTTTATACAGGATTCGATGACCAGCAGGGGGACAGCCCCGATGAGGCAGGAGACTTCGGGGAGTCCTGAAGGACTTTCCGATTACAGTCCATTTTTGGACATTTCTTTTGTTTCCTTCGGACCTCCTATCAGACCCACCGGAGCTGAGAGTCTTGACGCATCCACTTTTGTCGAGGAGAGGGGACGTACTGGATGCTGCTTAACCTTAGGAGTAGACGGCTCGTTGTCCATGTGTGGAGTTTTTGTGACTCCACAGGGACAACAGCTCCAGCGAGACTTTAGTATTAGCATGGATAGGTTTCGCTACGGGAGAGAATATCCCGAGGTTAAGAGGGAAAAAGAGTGAGGTGAAGAAAAGTTTCTTTTGGGATAATGTAATATGTTTTGCTACAAATGGGGTTGTGAATATGTATAAAGTACAATGTTTAAGTTTAATGAATGTTGTATATATATTTCCGTGTGATCTTTAGAAAGTTTTATATTGAAAAACCTAATCCGCTGCGAATTTAGTAATTTATGCTTTTAGACTTGTTAAGTACGAGGGTGAGTAGCCAAGTGTTGCTCATCTAGACACCTTAATTTACGTTAAATCCCAGACGTAAGTTGGGGGCGTCACACAATACATAAAGCTTATTTTGACACAATCTTTTAGAGTTGCTTATGTGTTATCATACTAATATTACAAATTTTATATAATTAGTTAATTATATATATATTGTATATTTATCATCTCCAAAAATAGATAAATATTGCATTAATTTTAAAATTATAATGTGTGTCAAGTTGAGGGGATGGGTTGAGTATTAGAGTTTATGTGTGCCAGTCAATCAGAATTTTCTAAAGATCCTCTTTTTTTTTTCTTTAGAAAATCCAATTTGTTTCTTTGTGAAAAAATATATGGCTTTATTTTATTTTTTTATCCATTTTCTTTCTTTGTCTGAAAAAAAATATATTAGTCAGAGCCTTATACTTAACTTCGGTGCTACTGTTGGTTGCTATTTACAACTCTAGGAGATCAAGTTGGGATTGTGTAGATGCAGCAAGCATTGACCGACCATCTTATCATCGCGGTCTGCAGCCCAATCCGAGTCAGAAAATGCTTGAAGATCAAAGTTTGGAGCTTTGGAGATGAGTAATCTTGTTGAAACTGAATATTTAAGATAACGAAGAATTCGCTTTACTGCTTGCCAGTGTGGTTCAAGAGGATTATGCATGAATTTGCTAACTTTGTGAATGGCAAAGGCCAAGTCTGGCCGTGTGAAGGCAAGGTATTGCATGCTTCCAACAATACTTCGGTAGAGATTTGCATCGACACAAGGCTGACCATCCATGGATAAGATGGCATGTTGACGCCATTGGGCTGGTGCAAGGCTTAGCTTGAGTCATGTTGCTTTTCATGAGTATATCAACAATATATTTTCTCTAAGTGAGATAGATTTTGTCGCTACATCTAAGTGCTTCTACACCAAGGAAAAAGTTAAGAGGTCCAAATTCTTTGATAGCAAAACCCTTCTTTAGGTTGTGAATGACATTGTTAATAAGAGTGGAATTTGATCAAGTAATTAAAATGTCATCCACATAATTAAAACATAAATAGTCATTGTTTTAGAGTTAAGAACAAACAACGAAGTATCAGCTTTGCTTTCATGAAAATTAAAGGACCTGAACTTGTTAGAGAGCTTTGAAAACCAAGCTCGCAGAGCTTGCCGCAAACAATATAAAGACTTGTGCAACTTACAAACATAGTTTGGAAATTGAGGATGGGTGTAACCTTGGGGTTGGGTCATAAATACTTCGTCATGTAGATCACCATGCAAAACAGCATTTTGCACATCAATTTGTTGAATAGGCCAATCATAAGTTACTACAAGTGAAAGAATTTAAAAAATCGTGGCATGCTTGATGATTGGCTAAAAATTTCAGAAAACTCAACTCCCTCTTGTTGTTAGAAACCTTTGGCGACTAGTTAAGCTTTGTGATGCTCTATAGTCCCATCTGCTTTTCTTTTGATCCAATAGACCCAACGGCAGACTACAATATTTTTACCTGGTAAATGTGGAACCGGGGACCAAGTGCTATTTTGAAGCAAAGCATTGAATTCTTTGTTCATTGCCTGGCGCCACAAAGTGGATTTGGAAGCTTCAATATAACAACTAGGTTCCTTATTTGATGGAGAGGTCTCGGCTAGTAATGCTTGAGGTAAAGGATACCGGACATAATCATCAGAGTGCTTGTCCGGCTTGTGGATGTTATTCTTGGATCTTGTTGTCATTGAATGAGTGTTTGACACTTGAGTTGAAGTAGCATGACTAGGAGGCAGAGCCGAAGGAACATCTGATACTTAAGGCAGATCAGTAGTGGTGAGGCCAATGATATCAACATTGGAACCTGTAAAGGGAGAAACACAAGGCACAACAATTCTAGGAGAAATATGGTTAGATTGCAATTCAGAAAAATTGGTTGGAGGCGAGACACAAATGTTAGGAGGATGGGAAATTGCTTGCAGGTCAGATGAGGGAGATGGTTGTGCTTTGGCATAGGGGAAGAGATCTTCATAAAAATTACCTGCCTTGAAACATAAATCCCGCCAGTTGAAAGAGCAAGACATTTGTAACCATGATGAAAAAGATTATAGCCAATGAAAATGCATGTTTTGGAGTGGAAGTTGAGTTTGTGTGGATTGAAAGAGCGGAGATTAGGCCAACAAGCGCAACTAAAAACACGAAGAATAGAAAATTCAAGCATACATTGATATAAAATTTCATAAGGTGACTTTTGCTTTAATATGGGTGTGGGGGGTCTATTTATTATGAATGTGGCAGTTTGAAAAGCTTTTTCCCAATAAGCCATTCTGGGAGTTCGAAAAGACTTTTGCTTTAAGCATGCTCAATCCGACTTCAACTATTTGGCGATGCTTTCACTCAATGGAGCCATTCTGCTGATGAGTGTATGGACAAGCAAGTCTATGATGGGTTTCGGGTTACTTAAAATAATTATTTAAGCGGCAAAACTCACCACCACAATCAGGTTTAAATGGTTTAATTTTACATTCAAAGTGCTTTTCAACATATGGTTGAAATTGAAGGAATATTGATTCAATATCAGACTTGAATTGTATTGGAAACAACCAAACAAATTCAAAAAAATCATCCAAAAAACTAACATAGTATTTTGCACCAGTAGTAGAGACAACAGATGTTGATCCCCATAGATCAGTGAAAATTAAATTCAAAAGCGAAGAAGAAACATAATTTGAGGATTGAAATGGCAAGTCATGACTTTAAGTCATTTGACAATCGGAGCAAACATTGGGCTTTTTATTGCTGTTGACGCAGACATGGATGGATGAGAGAACTTTGTTGAAAACCGTTGTGGATGCATGACCAAGACGACAATGTCATTCACAAAGGGATGTAGAATGGAGGAAAAAGCTTGTGGACAGCAAGCTGGAGAGGTAAACTAGTAGAGGCCATTATTGAGGTGGCCTTGATGAAGGACATTCTCCGAGTAATCCTTCACAAGAAAGAAAGTAGCATGAAATTCAAAATAAACATTGTTACCTATAAAAAAGCGTTGAATGGATAACAAGTTTTTATGAATTTGTGGAACAAGAATAATTTGTTTAAGAACAAAAGTGGAGTTGACAGTAGTAATTTTAGAAGAACCAGTTTTAGAGATATGCAAACCTTATCCATTTCCTACTTGAACACGATCAGTACCCTAATAATCCTCAATCGGAAGAATCAAATTGTTGAGATCATTAGTCACAGGGTGTGTTGCACCAGTGTCGACATTCCATTCTGTTTCCCAATTTCCAGCTGGGGTAGCAAGAGTGCTTGTTTATTGTCTAGTTTGAAATCCTGATAAGAAATATCAAAACGATGATAGCATTTGTGAGCCAAGTGGCTGGATTTATCACAAACTTGATTGATCACTGTTGCGTGGATTGTTAGTGTAGGCACCACGATTGCCATGCTCCCTTCCTCGAGGACCACCTCTGCCATGAGTAGGTGATTGGTATTGCCTTTGAGCAGCATTGATAGAGGTTGGTGGTGTTGGAGAAGAAAGTTGATGGCAAGATAGGCGAGCCTCTGCTGTGAGTAAAAGAGAGTAGATTTCTTCAATGGTGATGGTGTCAATACAGGCTAAGATTGAGGCAACAAAGCTGTCGTCGTCATCGTCGAGTCCTACAAGTACATAGGTGATAACATCTTCACAGCTTATTGGTTGTCTTGCAACAACCAATTTAGTAGTAAGTTCTTAATAAAGAGAAAGTATTCAATGGCAGACTTGCTGCCTTTTGTTGCCGTGGCCAGTTGAGTACAAATTTGAACAATTTTTGCACGAGACCGAGAGGAGAAAGTGTCATCAAGTGCACGCCAAACATCAGATGAAGTAGTGTGATTCACTACTTAAGCAAGAACCCCTTCAGTAAAGGAAGACATGAGAGTACTGAGAATGAAATTATCTTGTCGCATGCAACGAGAGTATGCAGGGTTGGTATTTCAGAAATAATATGACTTTTGGGGTGGGAGACAGAGATGGTTTTGGGAGGTTTAGGACCGGTAGCATCAAGGTATCCAAAAAAATCTTGGCCACGAAAGTAGGGCACCATTTGTGCCTTCCATAAGATGTAATTGTCGGGACTTAATTTGACCGTGACCATATTTGACATGGTGAGGTAGATTAAGAGTTTTGAGTGTTGGTAGTAGTAAAAGAGGTGGGAGATGAGGAAGACATTGTGTAGATGTTGGTCTTTGGGTGGCTAAACTGATACCATGTAAAGAAATATAAGGCAAATATGTTGCGAGAATTCTCTGTTTTGTTATTTTGTTGTGCATAACATGCATGTAGTATATATAAGAATATTTACAATAGATTTTGCTAAATATCACCAACATTTGAATGAGTAATTTAAACTAAAACAACAGTACAAAATAATCCTCAAAATCATATCTTCCTTAGTATAACAACTTGAGTTTTGGTATTTGAAGGATAGTAGCAAATCTATTACAGCGACAAGATCACTTGATTTGATTTTCGACCAGATCATTTTCCTAATCTTCAATGATTCCCACTTGTTTTTCTACAGTGTGTCAGTCAATTAGTTTGGTTAAGTCAATTTTGTAACTTACTAGATTTCTTTGCATGTTCATACTATTCATGTCTGGTTTGCTTGTCTTTACAATCTTATAACAAAAACTTTTTTTTTTATCTTTCGATTTATATGTCTGAGGCTTTAACTTTTTTAAAGGGTCTCAATAAACATAATTTTTTGGGTATACGAATCAGCTTATAGGTTTGTGTGTCAGTGTGTTAGGTTGAGGGGATGGATTGAGTATTTGGGTTTATGTGTGTTAGTCGATTAGAGATTTTTAGCTAAAGATCTGTCTTTTTTTTTTCGTTAGCGATCTAAATTGTTTTTTTTTATTTTAATTTTAATTCAGGTTCACATCTATTCACTTGATTTTAATTGAGAAATATGGTTTTGTTTTTTCGAGTTTTCATTTTGGTTTGAAAATTATAGCTTTCTTCTTTCTCTTTTTTGCATCTTATGGTAGACAATCCGTTTGTGTAAATCTATGCATTAGCCCATCAATCAGTCCATTAATTGTGTGGTCAGTTTGATTTTGTAATTTTTTTTTTTAAATACATCTTTTTTACTGTTTGTCTCAATTTGTGTTTGTTTTTTTTTTCTTTTTTTTTTAATTTTTAAATCAAGCATGCTTTCATTAATAAATATATAGGAAATAAAGATTATAAGCTAGGGAGGAGATCCTTCCCAGTGTCCCCACGCTTATATAAATGGTGACGCGTCTTTTGAATTTACACGCCTCTTCTCTTTCTTGTTTTAATAAAGATTTTTTGCGGCGACGTACGACTATATGTCGCCGCAAAAAGTGAGAAGCTACGTAATGCTACATTGTTGGTCGTTTTGTGCCTAAATGGGCTGGGATATTAATCTCGTCTTCAAATAAACCCAATAGACTCGAGATTCCCTCTTATACCAAACAATACCACAACTACTCTCCCATTTCATCAGATTTCCATCTCAGAACCCCTAGCTCGTCGATTCAGCTTGCTTACTGTCCGTCGAATTCTTGGTCTCGTTGGCATAGTTGCAGCCAGTTGAGCCTCCCTTCGCTGCCCCTTAGCCTTGGAGTCCAAGTGAAAGACGTTCTTTCCCTTGAAATTATTTTTTTATTTTTGTTGTCATAAGTTTCTCCAAAATATTTGAGCCCATAACTTGATTCGTGTTTCCCTTCCTCTCGCACTTTCCCCTTTTGCATATATTTGCATATTGCACGATGTATTGATTTGATATCAAGTTTGTTGGTATTTACATGTTTTGATGTTTCCCAAGTCTTTGACTTTGATGAAGAAACCTATACAACTTGTACTTTGATGCACACTACATGCCTACTTTCGGATTTAGCCTATTATGTGGCTAGATTGACTTGTTCCGCGAGTGTCCTGCACATATGCGTGTAATCAACTTCACCATGTAGGAATCTGTAAATATTCAAAACAAAATATTGTTCTATAGTTATAGAATATGGTACAAGCTATCTCATGCATTTTCTTGAAAACAAAGTGAAGTTGATTTGATACTCATTTAAAAGAAACTACGGAAAGGTATTAATGAATGGTATTTTTGCTTTGTTGGAATATGTAAAACATGCATGTTACCACCTGGATTTCATGTATCTAACATGTATGTTAGACCCTTTGACAACCAATCTAATGATTTTAATTAAATTATAAAGGCCATACAACAACAGTTCCACTTAGGTCGTAATCATCCAAAATGTGAGATCCAGTTACTTTTATCACCCTTGTATTTATATATATATTATTTGTTGGACCTATTATATTATTATTGTCATTATATTCATTTTCTTTATTTTATTATTGTGGTGTATCTAATTTTAATGTTTGGATTTAATTTATTGTATTTTATTAAGTTGAGTTTTATGTTAACCCATGATCTGTCCACCCCCCCCCCCCCCCCCAATTTACTACTTACAATCCTATTACTACCCATTTACTACTTATACTATTTAAAAATTTTATTTTTTTATCATTTTATTTTAAGTATTTTTTTAACATCCTTAATCATTAGGAAAATATTAAATATATATATAATCTTACTAATAGCCACTTCCTTAATCATTAAATAAAATATTTTAAAAATAAATAAATACAAAATTGGTAGTAAATGAGTAGTAAACAAATTGTAACTCTATTATTTCCCTAAATGAAACCCTTCAGCCCCATCGCTACACGCCTGCCACCCCTTCTTCATCTTCTTTCTTCTTCTTCTTTTTATTTTCTGTTCTTTTCCTATGTTTTCCTACTACAGAACCCATGAACTCCAAGCCCCAAGACCTTTGTCACCACCGTACCCTCTCAGCCCCGTGTCCACCACTTCGAAGCCCACCACCATGCTGGACCATCCCCTATGTTTTTGTTCCATTTCTGCCAATCAAGTACCCTGAAAAACCCTCTCTTTTCTCACAAAACCGAGTGCCGAGCCCCTAATTTTCTCCTCCATTTTGGTCTGCAAAAGTCGAGCTCTAGCCATGGCAATATACCACTACTCTAGGCGAGTCCTAGTGTGCTACGTGGTGGCCATTTCTGCTCAACCACAAGGTCTGAGAGACCCTCTTTGGGCTATAAATAGCTCGAGTTCCACTCTTTCTAAGTCACCCCAAAACTGAGTTCTCCCTTCCCTTAGTGTTCGGATTCGAGATTTTCCACTCTTAAAACCATCCTAAACTAAGTCTTATTCTTCTAGTAGGTGTGATTTTGATTTTTCCCCTCTTGCCATGTTGATTGTTGGAAATACATGTGGTGCATGTGTGTATCACGACCCCAAATCGAGATGGGGCATTATCCTGGTGGAGTTATTCTGGTCACTTGGAAACATATAAAATTGAGTGACGTCGCCTGGGTTGTCATTGGGCAACAACAAGATCGGACAAGATGGTAATAATCTCATGCCAACTCTAAGGCTGATCTGCTGGCGAGGATTAGGGGATGTCTAATCATGGTACACGCTGGTCGCGGAGCTAGACATCGTCCCTTACGAAGTCACATGCACGGTCGTTACCCGTGGTGTGACGAAGGGAGCCAAGATGTATGGATAGTTCCTAGGGGAAACCATAGTATACACTTAATAAATAAAATGGCTTGTTAGTGCTGTAGGTCAAAAACTGGATTTTTGGCGTATACGGATAGATGCACTCTTTTATGGGAAATGACAGATTGGTTATGTGATAGATGCGTTCCTTTTTGGGAAAGGACGAATTGGTTATGTGATAGATGCATTCCTTTTTGGAAAAAGATGGATTGGTTATGTCATGGATGAGTTCCTTTCTAGGAAATGACGGATTGATCATGTTTATTTATATGTATTGAGAACATGTTGATTTCATTACTTGAATGTTGTTTTTTTTTTTTTTTTTGCTTGGAGTGTTGTTCGACTGCTACTCACTGAGATTTCATCGTCTCATAGTGGTTTTTCTCTCATCTACGATTCCGTATTATAGAAACCATAGATTTTGATGTAGAGGAGGAGATTGAGCCCGAGGGGTAGGCTTCGCCAAAAGAGTGATTTTTTGTTGATAACCATGATTGTGGGATTTAAATCCCTTGATGTTGTTAATTATCTCTTTATTTCTTGCTTTCTTTTTATTGGATGACTGTACAATCTCCTTCTGGAGAATTATTTTCGATTGGATTGCAAACCTTAAATTTTTGGTACTAGATTCTATACTTTTATTTTTCCCCTACGATTATTAATTTCACACCTTATGCATGTCGCACACATGCTTGGAGCACTTGTCAATGGAGTGCGTGATCTGTGCGGTCATCATCATAGTGTCGCGAGTCCCACCAAATCACAAGTGGGAGTAGTGGGTGCCACACAAACAATAAGGCATACCCATTTAACCATACTGGTTTAATAGTATGGAGATTCAATAGTTTATATATGCCCCATAATTTATTATCATATATAATGGAATCAACACATTTGACAAGATAGTACACATGCATCATAAACATACATACACACATGCTTCATTTTCCACCGTAGATTTTACATGCAAAGAGGCCATGCAGACTACAAACAATCTGATTACTTATATAAAGAAATATCCTGGGGTTCGGTCGGACCGAACTCCCCCTCTCCATTGCAGCCCCCGTCGTTCCCGGCGGCGGTGGGAGACACATATTTTTGGGTTTAAGGCCGCCAGGGGCACACCGGAGGTCTCCGGGGCTCGCCGTCGCATGGATGGGGTCGCCGGCTCCCTCTGGTCCCGATTGGATGGGCGGTGTCGCCCACCGCCACCGGCGGCGGCGGGGGCTGGGCTGGGCTAAGGCCAAAACTCCTTAAAAATTCATTTTCAATTTATATTTTCTTGTATTTTTTATTATGTTTTTTATTATATTTTTTCATTTTATTATTTTATTATATTTTTTATTGCATTTTCTAAATTTCTTTTTTGTATTTTTTATTATTTTTTTAATATTTTTTATTGTATTTTATAACAATTATAAGAGTTTAGGAGGTGGGCTGCAATACGCTAAGGTGTAGCCTAACCGCACCCCAGCATCTCTCATATATAAATCCCCTATTTGATACACATATAACATTTTTACCACTTACTTCAAATTAAGGATTGTAATTCATTAAGTATTACACTACTGGTCTATCTAGAATATATATGTTGGGCATGCTCACAGTGCAAGCAGCACTTTTTGACTATTTTTTTCATACACCTTTTTCAAACATGTTTACGTAATTAAAAGAAATACACTATTAATAATAGTACTCATCATTGTCTTAACCATTAAGGTGAAGGAAAACATTAATATTTTCTAATCTGCATACAAGCATTTAAGCATGGACAAAAATAGAAGAAAACTATGTGAGTGTTTGTAATTGTGCCGCTTTGTTAATGTTGTACTTTTTGATTTTATATAATTATTCTCTCATTTACATAGCACTGAATAAACAATTGTACAAAACTACATGTAGGTCTATTTTAACTACAAAAGCATGCATAATGCATGCATGCATGCTTTTGCACTTTTTTTTATCTATTTCTTTTTTAACTTAGTTAAACTTGCATATTTAAATATTTAAAAGAAATAAATAAATACAAATACCTATGACAACAAAAGTTTTTTAAATATAATGTAACTTTCTTATATAGAAGTGAATAACAAAGAGAAAGCAACATTGGAGAAGGAAATATTAAATATATATATATATATGATAATCACCACGTGGCCTGTAAATCATAAGCATACCATTTCTCTCCGACATCCTTGGTGAGCAAGCTTCCCCCAACCCTTAAGGCCAGTCAATTCTATATTTCCATGGAATTTTTCAAAATAAGCATGCATAGCTATTTAAGATGGCATGGCTGATGGATACCTTAAGGCCAATCAATTCTATATTTCCATGGAATTTTTCAAAACAAGCATGCATAGCTATTTGATTATATATATATATAGTATACACACACATAGCACTGGGATTTTAGTTCTTGTGGTTTAATGTAAAGAGCCAAATATAATGGCACCAAACTTTACAACAACAGTTACCTAGCCAAATCAATGTCCTAAAGTCAGGCGAAAAAGTGAATTAATAAATTAGAACAGTGAGCAGTGGGAGATGATGCCCTACTTTAAAATTAATATAGCCTACTCATAATTCAGAACTTTTCATAACCCCATCTTTTTGGCATAAAGATCAAGTCCACTCATAATGGGAGGAAAAACATATTCAAATGAAAAGTCTAGATTTAGAATGGGTGATCCTTCCTCTCCTAGTCTCTGAGATAATAGTCTAGATTTCTTTTTGTTTACTTCTTCCGTAGTAGTATTTACAATAGATAAAGTAAAACTAGTATTCTACAAAAGATAACTACACGGCCCTCCATTCAATCATTACTCCCTTTCCTTCACTCATTCTTTAATAATCTCTCCCTAGATTGGGGTAAAAATGTGTTTTATTGTTACCAGTAGCCATAATCTTAATTAAAGTGTATATTTTGGTCTCTTATGCATTAAAAAGATCAGTGTACAAATCTAGGGAGAAGAAGCCATTACTTCAATGAACATTTTTACCACTTCAATCACAGTACAAACCGAATAAAGCAACAAAATAGAGCCAAATTGATAAGCAATAATTTGAAAAACTCAGCAAGTTAGATTTAGATAGAAAGCCTGACCTCTGGATGAAACATTAAAAGAATCGAGGGGTCGTGGGAAGGATGGTGAACCGTGGGCATATCAGTATGACTATTAAGTAGTGCTCAAGCACATGCAAGCTCCACAAATATGATTCCCCATTACTAAAAACAAGATAATCCCAGCCATCATATTTACCAACATCATTGTCAACTTCATAAAAGTCTGGAATTAAAAATTACTGCTTATCAAAGAACAATAAAAATCATAAATAGTTATCAGTCATACGAAATCATGCAAGCTGTAAAAATCATGCTTTCAAAAAATAATAATCATATAAATAATAATTAGATTGACAAAAAATAATTACCATTCCCAACCAAACAAGGAGACAAGAGATAGAAATCAAGTAGCAAATAACAACATATATGATTAGCCTAGCCTGCAAAAGCAGCACTTTCGTGTATATAGATGGAGACAAAAACTGATTGTTGTTGTTGCTCAAATTTTCCCAAATCTTCTTTTCATATGCCACCAATATATATATATGATCAATCTGTCTCCTTAAATACAAATGTCTTATTATAAAAATAAATACAACATCTTGAAATTAGCAGCATTACACAAGTTTCACCAACCCACTTACAATAGCCGAAAAGGAAGAGGAAGAAACAACACAATCAAATAAAAATATAGTGTAGTTGCCAAAACAGATTTGTTGAAAGAGGACTTCCAATAAAGTACGTAGAAAAATGATTAGAAGTTGAGGCAGGTCAAATATAAAATGTTATTCAATCCCCACAAACGTAGGAGTAAGATCAATTGACCTAGTTTCGCACCATTTATTTAACAACATTCTTCAACATGTGCTTTATGGTTTTCCCTTACGTTTGTGACTAAATAGAATAACCCAAGCTAGAGCTAATGTGCTAAGAGAATCTATTTTGAAGCATGATGGGTAATGTTCAGTGCTAATTATTTAACTTGTTTGCTGACTTAATAATTGAGGTTAGCATAGAAGAGTAGTTCCATGATGAGTGTTAAGTTCTATAAGTGTTGTCAATTTGTAAATATTTAAATAACGTTTTGATTATCAGTTTGTAGTTTTTATCTTTAAAGGGTCAATTTCTAATTTTAGCTTATTAAATTGTATCTTTGTATGAGATCTGAAGTAATCCTAACATTGTTTATCACTTCTTACATCGCAACAACCACTGAGATTATAGGCAAAAACTGAAGTACTAACTTCCAACTTACTCTTAAATCAGATAAGTTTGTTTATGTATAGATGCTTTATGCTCATGGCATATGTTCTATTTATTCCAAGCCGTGTGCATTCCATGCTTGTTATATATGTTTTGATTTCTTCAAACCATTCACATGACATGACATGACATTCTTAAATGTCATCATCAAATTTCCCATGCAATAGATTCTACTATGTATTTTCGTGCTTAGTTGGTAATTACGACCCATGGGGCACTATGTGTACCAATTCTATGTGTAGTTGCACTATACATCAACTACACATAAAGCCTACATTCTCAGTGTACTCGTACTAGTACCCACATGCTTGTTTACCAAATTTACCAAATACTTGTGCAAACACTCTCTATTCAAGGTTACGCACATGCAATTCACTATATTGAGCCAACTATTCCAATGAAATTGTTTTGGCATGTGCGTATTCTCGTGCCTGACTGTGTACTTCAATTATATAACTTCGTCTTCTATGCTAGATGGATAAGGCCTAAATATATATTGAAAATAGACTGTAGTCGAGTGATTATGCTTCTGGGATGAAACGGCTCTTGAATATAGCAAAAGTCCATGCACCTAGTGTAGATCATATTAGGTTTTCTTGTGGAAGATGTCGGAATAGATCTTTCGACCAAACTTTTTCTGTCATTAAAGATCATTTCTTTATCATTGGGATGGATACATCTTATACAGAATGGATTTTTCATGGTGAGGAGGAAGTTTTACCCAACACCCCTTAATCAAATGACGAACATTTTGAGAAAACTCATAAAGTTGACTATGTTGATAATGTTGATGACTTGTTAGACGACACCCTCGGAATGTCAAACTTGGTCTAGCAAGCAATGAATTTAACCCATTTAATAACATGAGCAGGCCTTACAGCATCTGGTTAGTTTTGCTTGTACCATACAACTTGCCCCCATGGGCTTGCATGAAAGATCCGTACTTGATGTTGTCGTTATTAATTCTTAGACCTAAGGCTCCAAGAAATTATATCGATGTCGTCCTACGACCACTAATTGATGAGCTTAAGCAGTTATTCATAGAGGGGGTTCAAACGTACAATGCATACAAGAGAGAGACTTTTATGCTGCATGCAACGTTGCTCTGGACCATCAACAACTTCTCTACATATGCCAACCTCTCAAGATAGAGTACAAAGAGCAAGATGGCCTTCCCTGTATGTAATGCTCAAACTGATTCGTATTGGCTTGTGCATGGCCGTAAACACTATTATATGGGTGATCGTCGATAGCTTCTGCCCAACCACCCCTGGAGATGCAAAAAAAATGCTTTCAATGGTATGGAAGACCACCGCTAACAACCTCAACGGATTAAGGGTTTGGCCCTTCTGGATCAGTTAAACGAGGTCTCAGGTGTGCAGTTTGGTAAAATAGTAAAGAAAAGGAAATGTACGCTTACTGAATTTAGTTGGACCAAATAAAGTATCTTTTTTTAGCTTCCTTATTGGATAGACTTGGGGGGACGTCATGCATATTAAAAAGAACATTTGTGATAATGTGTTGGGGATGTTGCTGGATATTAAGAGTAAAAGTAAGGACATTGCCAATGCACATCGAGATTTGGAAGAACTTGGATTAAGGAAATATTTGCATTGCAGCACGGTAATCATCATACGATGATGCGCTTTAGATGTTTACGCTAAATCCTACCGAGATACAAACATTTTGTACATGATTAGGAAAGGTAAAATTCTCTGATGGATTTGCATTAAATATTTTCCACTGTGTTAGCAGCAATGACGAAAAAAATAGTGGGAATGAAGAGCCATGATTGTCACATATTCATGCATTACTTGTTACCTGTTGTCATTGGTGGGTATCTACGACCTAATATCCGAGACGCTATGATGGAGTTGAGCTCAATTTTTAAACATTTATGTTCCAGAAATCTGGAACTTTCGATGTTAGACCGACTTCAAGCTAATATCCCCATCATTCTTTGAAAGCTCGAGATAATATTTCCACCTGCATTTTTTGACATCATGGTCCATCTTGCTATTCATCTAGTTAATGAGGCCTCACTAGCAGGCCCTTTACAATACCATTGGTTGTACCCTTTTGAAAGGTATTTGGGCAAGTTCAAGTACTACCTCTGTAACAGAGCGTAGTTAGAAGGATCTATTGCTGAGGGATATGTTCATCTAGAGTGTCTAACATTTTGTTCTATGTATTTTCATGATATCGAGACCAGGTATAACCAAGAAAAGTGCAATGCTGACATTCAACGTGTAGACCTGCAAGAAATCTTATATGTTTTCTCACAAAAGGTTCGCCCATTAGGGGAATCGGCTCTCTATACATTGCCAGTTGGACTTTTGGTGAAAGCTGAGTGATATGTGCTTAATAATTGCACAAAGATTGAGCACTACATTGAGTAAGTAATCTCATTTTATTTTTTGTTCAATACCTAATCATATGTGACTTCATACTGAGCAAACTTCTCAAACATAATTGAAATTTAATGTAGTGAACACTAGCAAGATACAAGCAGAAGGTACAACTAATCCAGACAGTGTGCATAGGGCTCAATTTCCTACATGGTTTCGCACACGCGTAAGTCTAAGTGGATATATATATATATATGTAATTCATAACCAATAGGGTAACATATATTGCATACCATTTCTCTCTAATAATCCATTTCTGATCCCTTTCTATTACTATGCGAGAATTAAGCTACAGAGCTACATGGAATGAGTCCATCTCAGGTAACTGAAGATATCTATGCATTATCATGTGAGCCAGATCCAGTCGTTACATCTTACTCCAGATGTATCATGAATGAAATCCGGTTTCACACATCCGAGTTAATAAGGGTTTAACAAGTGTAACATTATTTAGCAACTTTCTAATAGAACTCAAATGTGAATAAATCAAACTACCACTCTCTGTAAATAATCCAGTAGCATATATTCATGCATAGCTAATGCTATCTGTTTGGACTAACCTTGTTTTTTGTTTTCTACTATTTTATCCACTTGTTAATAGGTCAAGTTAATAAGGTTTTAACAGCTGCAATATTATTTAGCAACTTTCTAATAAAACTCAAATATGAATAAATCAAACAACCACTCTCTGTAATTAATCCAGTAGCATATATTCATGCATAGCTAATGCCATATGTTTGGACTAACCTTGTTTTTTGTTTTCTACTATTTTATTCGCTTGTTAATAGGTCAAGTTAATAGGATTTTAACAGCTGTAACATGATTTAGCAATTGTCTAATAGAACTCAGTCAAACATAAATCAAACTATTTTTTTTAGAACCAGGTTTTGTATTTAGTAATTCAAGGGAGGTGTATTTATTTTTAAGGTAAATACTATCTTTTTCATGGGGCTTGGGTGTTGATTTATTGCACATCATACCAGTTGTCTACCCAACAAGTTCAAATAAGTTGGGTAAATACATCACATTGGGGTGGGTTTCTATATATTCATGTGCGTTAGACATATCAGTCCAAATTGCTTTGACCTTATAAACATTTCCATCTCCATGGGTGAATAGTGAATTTGCATTTAATCAAGCAATGGATTTCATGACTGTCTATATACCAAAAAAATATATATGGGCAGTAGGGTAATAACAGAAAACAAAAAATAGGGTTTTCGAACACTAGCATAATGTGGCCCACCCTTAAATATTTTTCTCATACCATAAATTAATATGTTATTGATACCAATCATAGTGAGTTTCTCTGAGACATTTAATCAATTAATTAACATTGTAGGGAAATGAAGATTATACGACTCGCAAAAAGAGGGAGGAGAAGACATGCAGTTGCACGTCTCAGATCATGCAGCCCCACAGAGGATCAAGAGGCTGCATTGCCACCTGCAATGGACCTAACATATGAAGTGGACCCTCAACCCCTACCTAATGACTCTACTCAAGCAAACCCAACCTAATGACTCTACTTAAGACAAATATGATTACTACCAGTTTTGCTAATTGCTTTTGTTTATTGCAAGGGTGAGGATGTGGAAAATATGATTGCTCTATTGGTCTAAAAAGAAGAGGGAATTTATAAATGCGGCAATAAAACACAATCATGTGAGTATGTCCATATTTGATATTTTGTTCACTATAATAGCCAACTATTAATAATTAAAATGCAAGGTATATTGCACATCCTTAGTACTAAATTATAAGCCTTTTTTAGAACCTCATGCTAGAGAGGATGCATGCGAATGAAACCCAAGATTATCTTGATGAGGCTAACTTGTCTGTGTTCAAAGACACACTAGGATTCAAATCTGGTTATGTTCAGGGAATGGGACACTCCTTGATTCCTAAGTCATCGCCTTTAATGGAAAAGAACAAGGCATATCTCTATATGGTTGAGGACAATGAAAGGAACAAGAACTAAGTTGAGAACTCCAAATTCAAGTGGAGAAAATGGCGAGTGAGATGGAGGAACTATGGAAAGCTTTGGTTGACAAGGAAAACAATTGAACATGATTACATCTCAGCTTGTGGGAGGTAGGGAGTCTCAAGAAAAGACTCCCGAAAAGGCTTAGCCTTTTTCCTAGCTACAAAAATATTTTTTTGGTGAAGGGGACTATACTCCATTTTGTGTTTTGTTAATAGATAACGATTGGTAAAATCATTAGACTATCTATCAATTGTTGACACAGCTTTTGATATGCCTAAATAGTGGCTTTCTTGGGAGGTTACATTTTGATAATATGGGCTCGTTTCCTTTGGGGTTTAGCTGATTTTTGTGATAATGGACTGGTTTTCATAATCTGGGCTAGTTTCCAACAATGACACAAGGGTTCGCATAGTACATAGTGATAACCATTTTCAATATACATTCCTATAGAAAAGTAATTGAGAGGAATTGTATGTGTAAATTCTAACATTCAGATTTGTTGTTGTTAGGGATCACATATAATTACATGATGTGAGGTTGCTACAAACGAGATGTTGATCCAAACAGAGAGCTTAAGCAATTTTTTATTGAAGAGCATATATTGCTACACTACTAGTAAGTTCCTGATGCTTTCACAATATAAACAGTTTGTATTTCCACATTGTTGCTAACTTGTGTGCACATCCATTTGAGTAAAATATAATTTTATGGTCATTTTTGTGTTTTTTATAATGAGTAGTTTATGATAGTAAGGCTAGATTTTATTTGGATAATGAAATGGTAACATAGTGTGAAAATAAGAATAGATTGCACAAGAACTGATTGTGTATATAACTAATTTAAGGTTGTATCTCTCTCTACTCTGTGGTTATGACAAGGTTGATATACTCCATTATGCATTTAGTCAATTAATTACATCTACTAATAGTCTTGAGAAAAGAGGAAGATTCATGACCTTTAGGAATATGCCCCCTTCATCACAAAATGCTATGAGATCAACCGTTATAGGTAGATCCTTCATGTAGCGTACAAGCGTTTTTAGAGACTTTTATGCTAGTACCAATTTGAATTTATTGGCAAGAATTGGGGTTAAATTGATGTCGAGAGTTGCATGCAATATTGTTAAATTAACTTAAATGGCTGAGAGGATCTTGGTAATTCACTGTTGAGGGTAGAGATAATCACTTTCTTGTCATATTGGGAATTGACTATGCCTATTTGTATTAAGGTTAGATTAATTTTGTAGTGGTTGAGAGTGTCTATGTATATTCACTGTTAAAAGTAGACACTTATCATAATTTATTGTCATATTGCGGATTGACTATTTCTATTTGGGTTAATGTTAAATACATTTTAGGTAAGTGGCTGAGAGAATGGTATTTTATTTTGTATTAAGATTTGCTTCCTTAGGTTACCCATGTGCATTACATGGATAAACAAGCCAATAATAAGCATATGTTTACCCATTTTGCAACAGTCTATACCCAAGCCCTCCATGCATTCAAGTCCAGGTAAGGATGAGACAATGAGTAATATGTAGCTGCTCTTCTGTTGACACCCATAGGGCATGCATGGTCCTACTACCAACCTAGATATTCTTGCCCAACAAACAAGGCTGTAGTAGCAGATGATGTAATTGCTATGCTAGGTTTATGTCCTAGCAAGCTATAATGAGCTTCCATATCTACATTTGTTCATGTTTGCACAATATCATTTCAAGATACATTGACATCCCATATGTTTAAATAGGATGTCAATGTATGGTGAAGTACTTTAAATTGATGAATGTTAATTTATAACTAATTTGGATGACTCTACTTTGTTTGCTAATGCAAATATGTAAAAACATCTTAATTCTATATTCCTCAGACCATGTGCTAGATTACTTAATAAATGCTATTAAAAATATATTAATGTATATTCTGTAAGGCCAAGAAATTGCAAGATCTACGCAGGAGCTTATCTAGGCATATATTCGGCTTTCAAAGCATCCAATTTGTTTTGGCCCAATTTGTGTATACATAGCAAGAATTAGCCATAGTTGTTGGCGAAAGGTTTTTTTGCCACAAGTTCACATAATGGCAACTAGTGCTACACAAAAAAGTAATTGGTATTCTTTAATTGTGTCCTGCCAAGACTTGTTGCCAAGACTACATTCGTGGCAATTTTTTAATTGGTAGAGGTGGATGTTGTGGGGAATATGTGAATTGCCCACCAAAATAGACCTCAATAACTATGGCCCAAGTAGCAGGAATTTCGATATCCACATAAACCAAACTCATGATAAAACAGTATCAGCTGCAAGATTGATGAGTCTATGTTGGTGACAAGTTCCGTTTAACCTCAATTGGATTAGGGGAAAACAAGTTTTCCCCACGCCATGATCTCGTGGAAATAAACTAATGACCACAACAAAGTAGACATTTGGAATTCTTTTTTACACGAACAAGGAAGGCTTTCACCAAGAAGCCTCTGGCAGCAATAAGTCATACTTTGTCGCGGGAAAACAAATTCATGCCTAGAGGTATTATTTGGAGCGAGTTTTATACCACGAACGTCCCACTGACCAATTTAGTGGCAAGTGTTTTATTTCTACAAAACAAACACTTTTAACTACAATAACCCTCATTGGCAAAAAGCAAAAAATGTTGTAGTGTACATCATCATCTCTTTAACATCCTTGATCACATTTTCTAGTAAAGAAGTTGATAACACTTTTGTATCTTGAATGCTATTATCCAAAATCAAAGAAGTTGTCTTCACTTCCAGATTTGGGTGGATTGTTAATTGGCAATTCCTTCTTGCTAGATGAAAACAACACCTCTCTCATTTCATCTCTTAATAGTACCCCAGCACCAGCTATTTGTTGATTGCAAAAATGGACCCGTCCACATTTAATTTTAGAAAGCCACCCTTAGGAGCATTCCATCTACTTGATTCATTCTTCCCATCAACCTTGACAAGTTTCTGATCAAACCATAATGCATGGTTGATAGCTTCTGATGGCCACACCTCCACATTTTCAAACAACTTATGATTCCTTCCTTACCAAAAACACCAAGCTATCAATAAGATCTTATCAAATTCCTCTATTTTGTGTTGCAGCCAATAAATCTACAAAATATGTATATTGTGAACCTAGATTCAACTCCTTTAGGCTCTAACCAATTATGATAAATTGTCTTGTAATTATAAATTGAACGCATAATGTAACGCCCCAATGGAAGGCCCAAACCACATGACCTATTCTTCAAAAGGACTAATCAATGATACAATTGAAACTTCATTGAAACGTTATAAAGAGCAAGAACTTCTCATTCCCAAGCAATGTGGGATTTCATACACCACCCACCCTTATTTTTATCATATGGGATATCACAATCTACCCCCCTTAAATGCCCGACATCCTCGTCAGGCTTGTTCCTCGTAGGTGGCACGGCTCAAGTCCCACAATTTTTGTTGGGATATGCTCTAATACCATTTGTAATACCCTAATGGAAGACCTAAACCACATGAACTATACTCCAAAATGACTAGTCAATGATATAATTGAAGCCATATTGGAACCTTATAAAGAGCAAGAACTTCTCCTTCCCAAGCAATGTGGGATCTCATACACCACCCACTCTTATCTTTATCATATGGGGTATCACACATAATGTCCTCCACCTTTGTTCCACATGAAGCATACCTATTATCAGAATTTTGTTTCCTTAGATTGTCCTTTGTATGTAGACCATTTTTGCATGCCTTCTATCCAAATATCTTCACCTTGTTGGGGATTTGTAGTTTCCAAAGGCCTTGCAGCAACCTTTGATTTTCATTGACAAAATGTTTCGCCATTGCTATTCCTTTGTTGAAGAGACTAAAATAATTTATAAACACTCTTTATGGTAAAGTATCCATGTTTCTCATATTCCTAGATCAGCTTATCAACACTCCTTCCAGAATTTAACTTTTTTAAACAATTCTACTACCACATGAGGAGGTAGAAGTTGATTAACTTTTTTTGCATCCCACCAAACAGTATTCTTGTCAATAATATCTTTAACAATATGATTAGAAGAATCCACTGCCACAGGAGCAAAAGGAAGTAACTGACTAAAGTTTGGTAACCAATAATCAAGCCACAAATTAATTAAACCATCATTTCCAACTCTCCATCGACATCCCAACTTTAACTGTTTGATAGTCCCCCAAATACCTCTCTATGCATAAAATGGGTTATAATCCAATTTTGCTTCAAAGAATTGTGTGTTTGGGTTATACAACTTACGTAAAAAAATATTCTTTTCACATATGATCGTCTAACCCTGTTTATCAATAAAAACCATATCAAACAACTTTAGATCTTTAAAACCGGCCATCCCATCCTTCTTCATCAAATTACCCATTTTGCTCAAATTCACCTAATGGATTTTCTTCTCATCTTTTTTTTTGGTTCTATCGAAATTTAACCATCATTCTCTCAAGATCCCTACATAATCTATCTAGCAACTAGCTCATTTAGAGCATTCACAATAGCCTAGTTATTGTTTGGCCAAATTTTGACTAGAAATTTCACTTTTACAAATTTTGGCTAGCCACTTTTTATTAGAACAAATAAGAGACTCAACAAATTATAATTATTCTATTAAAATATTATTTTTCAACTTTATATTTATTTTAATTGTAATTGTAATTTGAATATTGATTTGTTATTATAAAATACACATTAATTTTCTAACTTTCAAATTATTTCTAACGGATAAATTTTTTTAAGAGTCATATTTTTTAATGGTTATATTTTATAAGAATGAAGATCGAACACCTAAATATATCTAAGAGTCTGCAGTCGAAAAGGTCAAAGTAATGAACATTAACTAATACTAAGAATGAAAAATAATGCATGTAGAAGAACAAGATAAATAATTAAAAAAATTGACATGGGTATCATGTTGCAACAATTTTGGATGTGGGTTTGATTTTGAGATGAAAATGAAAATAAATATTGGATGAATATTTTAATCCCAAAAAATAATTTGGCTAACTCAAAGGGCTAGCTATATTTGGAGAGTTAGGAGAGAGAAAGCTAAATCTATTCTAGAGGTGGAGGCTGTTGCAACATGTTTTTAGTATTTCTTAGCTATTATTTGGCTAAATAATGAATTTAGTTAGTTCATTGTGAATGCTTTTAATAAGTAGATACAGACAAAGCAACTGCCTTTACCAATATTTTTTTTCCTCCTTGTGAAAAAACTTTTTTCTAATTAATTCCAAGTCTTTAATTTTTGCCGAACCTTGTACGCAAGACATCACTTCCATAGATTGATTTTGAAGATTGATAGCCCGTTGGATACGATGATAAGTTACATGTGACAATCATAAAACATTTTGGAATTACCTGGTTCGACTGACCCCTTTAAGAAAAGCAGCCCGCCACCAGAGGTAGTGGTGGGCAACACCGCCCACCGCCACCGGCAGCGGCTCTACTCGGCTGAGGATCGAATCTCCATAAAATTCATCTTCATTTTATTTTTTTATTATATTTCTATTTTTTATTGTGTTTTTTCATTTTATTATATTTTTTATTATATTTATTATTAAAATGCAGCCCAAAACAGTTGGGCTGCTTTTGACGCTAGGAACAACCCGACTGATCCCCAGCATCACTCAAAGATTTTCTAACTTGGCGGGGGAAAGAATAAAGAAAAACGAATAATACCATATTTATTGGAAGAAAAATAATAGTTACAGTTATATATAGACTCAGTGAGTATATATCGTGTATTCTTTTTTTAAAAATTAAGTATGAAATATATATAAAAAATTAATTTTTTTAATTATAGATCTCATTTTTTAAGAGTACTGTATTTATGCAGTTTATAACCATATCTAGTATTATTATTATTTTTTTGTACGAATATCCAGTATTATTAAAGTTGGCAAAGGAGAGGAGGGGAGGATATCAATGGAGTGGTTGAGAAATTTCTTTTGACATCTTTTGACAAACATGCAATATGCATATTTATTTCCAACTCTTGTCCCACACGTTTCACTAGATATTGATATTCTTTATCAGAACCTGCTATATACATATTTATTTCCAAATTACAGCTCGCTTATACCCCTTTTAGACTAATGAAACGAGCATGAACGAGTCCAAGATGAATGATGTCTCTAGGAACATACAAAAATTCAAAATAAAAAACCTCAGAATGATAACGATGCAACAGTACGGTAGCCAGAAATTTCTGAATATCCCTGGCCTCCGTCAGTGTCATCTTCGATTATATTAACGCTCTGTTCAAAATAGTACGCCTCGTCTACGCCAACTAGTCATAATAGCTTACAATCTGTGAAAACACTTCAATAGGCGTCATTTTGAATTTTGTTTGTTTCTAGAGGCATCATTCATCTTGGACTTGTTCACACAACAACAAAAAGGTCCTTTTGCAGCGAAATTAAAATCGCCGCTAATTAATTCGCAATACAAGATTTTGTGCTTTTTGCCATGAATGTTTTTTCTGCAGCATACTGTCGTGGCAATAAGTCATCTTTTGCCACAAAAATGACTAGAGGAAAGAAATATTGACTTTTTCACGATTTTGTCATGGTCAAAAATATTTCATGGAAAAAACTTTTAACTGTGATATAACTATTTTTTGCCATCAAATTTTATCATGGGCTATAAAAATAACTAGAACCTAAATTAATTGTAAAAAAAAAAAGTTATTGTGTCGAGTTCAATTACATTTTGCCACAGAATCATTTAGCCACAAAAATTTATACAAATGAAAAATTTTCTATTGTGACTTATACTTTTTTACAACAACTCATTTATCAATTATCATGAATGTGTTTCGCCACAAAAAGTAAAAAAGAATTACAAAATATAGAAAAGAATTATTTCCACGAGAGCATCTCATGGCATAGAATCACTTTTGTCATGACTTCATATCCCACGATTTCAAAATCGTGGGTAAAACTTACTTTTGAGTGATATCTTCTTATGACAAATAAGTATTTTGCATTACTATACATTTTATTTAATTTTTAAAAATAATATAATTAAAATAAATATTACAAGAAAACAGCCATTTTGGAGTGTTTTAATTTAGCCGTAATATTTATTACCGCAAAAGGTTGGGCATTCTCCATTTATTTAACTTAATTGTTACTGGTTTATATTTTTTGCCGCGAGTTTTTTGTGTATTTGCGGCGAATTTTAAGCGCCGTAAATAGTCTTTTAAAAATTTAAATCCCCCCAATACTATCGTCTCCCCCAATCCCTAATTCATCTTTGTCTCTCTCTCTCTATCTCTCTCGCTCGCACTCTGTTTCTCTC
This sequence comes from Platycarya strobilacea, assembly GCA_036898215.1. Taxonomy (NCBI): domain Eukaryota; kingdom Viridiplantae; phylum Streptophyta; class Magnoliopsida; order Fagales; family Juglandaceae; genus Platycarya; species Platycarya strobilacea. The sequence goes on from CM072550.1 coordinate 49,768,670, forward strand.
TCTCTCACGCCATGCTGCCGCCAATCCCACGCCATGCCTCCACCCCTTCCCAAGTTGTATCACTACCAAGCCGTCTCGCGCTCTCCGAGCAAGTGAGTGTGTCTCTCTCCTTCTCTCTCTTTGTTCGTCTCTGTCTCTCGAAATCACGATCGCAACCTAGGGTTGCTTTGTCTCTCGAAATCGAAACCGCAACTTAGGGTTAGTCTTCATTCCTCTTGCCTCTCTCTCTATTCCACTATCTCTGTAAATCGCAACCTAGAGTTGTTCTCTCCATCCGTTGATACCGTGCCATCGATATCGTGCCATTGCGTCGATACTCAAAACCCAAAACCTTCATTGATACCGTGTCATTGCCGTTGCCGTTTCTGTCTCGCTTGGCAGGTGAGTGTCCTTCGTCGAGACCCAAGACCTTAATTTTTATTTTTGGGGATTTTACTTCTACACGAAATTACCTAATTATTTATTTATTTATTTTTGTTATCTTCGTGCGTGGGATTGTAGCTAAATAGTATAAAAATGTAGTGGTCGTTGGCTAATTTTACTCAAATAATCACTGGCACATTTTTCTGATTTTCTTTTGTTAATTAGGTCGGATTGTAGGTGGTATTGGCTATTGAAAACTAGTGATGGATTTAATGTTAATTAGGTCTGATTTTCATTTATTATTGATGTATTGCAGTTTTTTGTGATGGAGTTATTGTTATTAGTATTTTTTTTCCCTATTGAAGACTATCAACTTCAGAGGGACCAATTATTGTACTCAGTTTATATATAATCTGTTAATGCTTTGGTTTGTGTCTAATCTGTTAATGCTTTGGTTTATGTCTTTACATTTACAAATAATGCTACATTATAGCTATTTATTTCTTTGGTTTCTTCCTTCTCAAGATGAATAAATAGATGCAAGCAGTGGCTGAATTGTACTCAGTTTAGTAAGTGTTCTTGGGCTTATGCCTATTTGTTTGGGAATAAAATATTTTATTACTAATTAAAAAAATTGTATTCAGTTTATGAAGGTTTAATCTGGTCCATTTTCTTACAAAATTGTACTCGGTTTATTTTTTGTAGTTAATCTGGTTTTATGTCTTCATTTTGGCTAAAAAATTGTCTCACAGAGTTTTTGAAGCACATTGAGTGAGTTCCTTTGAGCTAATGTCCGTGACATTGGAGGATCTTCTCTAGCTTGTTTGATATGGTTTTGTTGGTTATATTTTGTTTAGTTTTGGACCTGAAATGTTGGTTTTATTTTGTTACTTTTTTTCTTTATAATTGTCTTGTTATGTATGTATTTTATTATTTCATCACATTTTTATTATTGGTATTGTAAATCCACTTGATTTTAATGCTAAAATTTAATCAATAGTTTCAGTTCCTTAGTTTTTAATGTGCATTCTCTGATGCAACTTACTACCCCAGACAAGCTATTTTCAATCTTTTTGGGACTAAGTTGGGTGATGCCTAGAAATGTGGTAAGAGTTTTTAGCATGCTAGAAGAGTTGGTTTGCACTAGCATCGTGAGACAAATTTATGTGTGTTCCTACTGATGTCTCTCTCTCTCTAGTTTTATTTTTTAAGTTTTCTTTATATTTGCTCTCTCTCACTATGTGCATTTGTTTGTATAGCCCTTAGGTTTCCTACCATGGCTATTCTAAACCACACTTTTAACTCACTCAAATATGATTGAAGAAACAAGTTTTTTTTTTCTTTCATTATATTGTAATGCATTTTACTTTCAATCTATTAGTCAGGAAACATAAGACCGGCTGCTGTCTAAAATTAGACATGAACATAAGTATTTTCTTCATTCGAAAATTTTAATTTGAATTATGTCAGCTCTTTCATGTCAAAACCATGCATTTTAACTGCTTTGCTGTTTTATTTGTGGATCTTTATCAATTTGAGGCAAATTAGATACTATTGAGGCAATTGGTAATGGTAAATCTACATAAGTGTAGCATTTGAATTCTATTAAGTTCTCATGGTTTATATTAATGTGCTTATACAACAATCATTATGTGAGAATAACAGATTTAGATTTGTGGATGGTTGTTATTTAGGGGTAGCATATAACGTTAATTGTACATAATTAGAAATTAGTTTTATGGATGGTTTATATTAATGTACTTATACCCAATTATTTAATTTTATGCAATTAATCATAGAAGGACTTCACATGTGAGCATCCTTTGTTTCTACACCAAAAAACTTTAACGTAAAAAATAGACCTTATGTTGATATTATGTAAGTTCTTTGATGTCTAACTAATAATGAGTTTGTGTATGAGTAACTCTTTGCTATACATGTAGCTTTTCTTTCATGTCAATTTGTATATGAGTTACTCTTTGATATCCTCTTATGGATTCAACATCTTATTTCGGCAGGTATAGGCTATTTTATTGCTAGAGTGATGGTCCTTGATATCTTCCAAGACCATGTAGTCATGAGTAACTCTTTGCTATACATGTAGTCATGCATTTTTATTTTTTTAAGTTTTGATTTATGTGGTTTAGTTTTTGTTTCTTATTATCTGAGTACAGGAAAAGAAAGTAGAAAACATGCCTATATAGCTAAACTTAGTTTGGTTCATAATTTCTTGGCTCGTTATGTATATTTTAGCCTATATAGTTAAACTTAATTTAATTTATAAAACTTGTATGAATTAGGTATAGATTAATTTTGTAAAAATAAATATATATTTCAGCTTATATTAGAGTATTTGTTATGATTATTTTTTGCTTAAGTCGCATTTTTTTATTTTCTAATTTTTTTTTTCTAAATTCTCTTAGTATTTGCCATGAACATAATTCATGGCAAATACTTTTTTTTCATAATATTATTTATGGGAACAAGTTATATGCCATCAATATATTTGTGGGTAAAAACTTTTTTCGGCCTATTATCTTCATGGATAATATCATCTTTGGCACATGGAAATGTTATTTGCCACCAAATAAAATTTTGGTAGAGAAGGTTTTTTGTTAATGGATTATATGCCACCAACATCCCACCAACAAATTTGGCGGAAAAAAAAAATATTTCCCACTTAACATATATTTTTTTCCACTATATAGTTTTATGGCAAAAAGTACAAAATCTTGTAGTGTGAGGAGAAGAAAATATTGTTTTGTCCGTACATGCTGTGCCTACTATTGTTGCCATCATTGTTGAAATATGCTTTAATTAGTATTCAAAACCTCCATCTCACTCTCACCAACTTTTCAAAACCTCCATCTCACTCTCACCAACTTCCCAAAATAGTCAACGTCCCCATCCTCACTATCAGAGATGAAAGAGACCGCCTTTCGATCTGCATCATGACCACGCCGGCCACAATTTCTTCGGCATGCTCGATGACTTCCTGTTTAGAAACTTACCCCCCCGTTCACAATATGGTACATTTTAAAAGTTAAGACTTTTCTTTCTTGTAATCCTTAATTTCCTCACTTTTTGTGCCCGTGGTTCTCATTTTATTTTCTACAGTTTGTGGGCGCTTTTTCTTCTGAAGCGATGCGGGTGAATAATCTTGGGTGATTGTCTTTGTTTTATTTCTCGGAATCTTGGAGCTTTTTAAATTGCTGCACTTGAATTTAAATTGTTTGATATTTCCTTGGTGTCGAAAGCCAGTATAGAGCTGCTTTGGATTCAACTTCGCAAGTTCCGATAATTACTTATTTTTAGCAGGTGAAGCTTTCGGATACTACGAATATTCCCAGTGTTTGTTTCTTGGGGAAATTTGAAGGTTCCCGTGTCTTTGAGTTATTAGGATGTATCAGTCAAGAGCTTGGACGTATGGAGTATATGTTGTTTTATGGTTGTGTTGGTCTTCACTACACATCGGAGCAGAGAATCCCATCACCCATCCCCAAGAAGGTGATTTTCCTGCCATTTGCTCTTTAAAAGTGAAACTTTTGATGATTGCAAGCTTTTTTTTGTGATACACCCTTGAGGGATACTCGCTAGAGCTATCTACTAGTTTGTAGTAGCTTCACATGATATCCAATATTCACAACCATCAACACTACAGTAATTTCCCACTGATAGCGTTGCAATAGTGTTGATTTTTGTTGAAGTTGGGCTGTTTACTGTAGTTATCATTTGACTCTATTTGAATTAAGAAACTATCTCATCTTCAAAAAAACACTCTCATTATTATAATTTTTTTAAATTTTCATAAAAAATATAATAAATAATCTTATATTTTGTAATTTAAATTCATTTTTTATTTTAAATAATAATAATATTAAAATTTTATTTTTTTATTTTTTATTTTTTATTTTTTATTTAAAATTATCTTAATTCATCTCATTATTTAAACCGCCTATATGTTCAAATGGGATCTGCTTACAATTTGATGAGAAGATGTTTTTTTATTTTTTATTTTTAAATAGAGTGCAGTACCTGTAGTTTTATTAATGAAATGATGATTAACATATCTGTTAGCGTGCAGTGAAGGCGGTGCAGGCCATCAAGAGAAGTTTGATAGATCCTCATAATAATCTAAATGATTGGAACCAAGGGGATCCGTGCACATCCCATTGGACAGGGATTGAGTGCTTCAATGAGACACTTGATGATGGATATCTACATGTTCAACACCTGTATGATTTATATCTTTCCTTTAATTTTTCCTCTTTCTAATTTTTTTTAAAAAAATCTATTGGGGAGCATTATCAATATAAATAATGTGCATAGCAAGTTCATTCTAAATTTATAAAACAATAATCATTTATAAAAAAAAAAAAATCATTATTACAAACCAAATCTTTGGAGGTGTGTACAAAAAGGACATAAAAACTACCCAAATACCAACCAACAAAACCACAACAAAGAAACACATATAAACAAACTTATAGACACAAATTCTAACAGGCCTATAACCAAGCACCAAACCAAAAACTAAACAACCAAACCAAAATTAATAAAAAAAAACCAAACAAACAAGCCTAATGTAAGGGGTACCCATTTTATCGAACCTATTAACCCCTTTATTTCAAAAGGGAGATTATTATTATCCGTGTGAAACTTAGTATCCCCCATAACTCCTCTACGAGCCAAAGAGTTTGCAACTTTATTACCTTCTCTGTAAAAATGTTGAATAGAAAAATCTCAGCCCTCAATCAAGTTCATAAGCTAATCGCATTAATCCCACAAATATCAAATTGGACATTTCTTCATCAAAACCCACTGAAGCACAACTGCTGAATCGTATTCTATATCAAAATTAGAATAACCCAACTGTTTACAAAAATTAATGCCTTCAATCAAAACTCTTAACTCGGTTTCATTATTCGAACAAGAGCCAAAGAATTCGGTTTCATTTTCTAAGACCCTGATGTCCGCCTATGTCAATCTCTTACCTACCTTGAAATTATTTGCAATCAATCTTGCCCAATGTTTTACCGAACACCAAACCTCAGCGAAACTCTCATACCTCCCTTCCATTCGTGCGACTCACCTACGACGCCATAATCTCCACACAATGAGGCATGGCATCAGACCCAACAAGGTTCCCAACTGATCAGATCTAGTAGCTCTATTAAACCATACTTGCACCCTTTTCCTTCAAGCTTTGTTGGCTATAGAAAGGAATACCCAGTTCAGTTGAAGCCTTTATCCATAAATCCCTGGCAAACTCACCCTTATAGAAAATATGCTCTAGCATTTCAGTATTCATGTTCTTGCAACAGTCACATGACGAAATCAAAGGGATTCCAATCTTCCTTATATTATTGTCTATAGCCAAGCAACCAAAAGAAGCCTTCCACATACATAAAGCCACTTTATTTGGCAAAGAGTTATGCTCAATCCAGTCAGCCCATTCGAACTTAGAAAGTCTTAAAAGAATCACCTCCCAAGCAGATTTTGAAGAGAAATTACCACTCTTCTCAAGCATCCATATCAAAATATATTTCTCAGCTCTAAGTTGACCAACAGTGTTCATTGTAAATGCTGTAATGCCAGTAATTGCTAGGTTTATATATTCTCGTATATATATATATATATATATATTGTTTACAACTTAAACTATACAATTAATGAAAGAATATACAGCTAAGGAAAATTACAGAGGTAACGTAAAGTAACGTAAAATACAATACAAATGTATTTGAGAAAATAAAAGAGCCGTTGTATCCGTTTACATAAGAAAATGTGTGCTAATTTTGTTCTGCAATAAATCCAAGATTAATGGAGAGATTCTTGATCTGTTATCCTATCATTCCCCCTCAAGTTCAAGTCGGTTTCAATAGATGTAGAGCTTGTCACGATTTTGTACAAATTGTGGATAGCATAACGGCTTTGTAAAGATGTTGGCTACTTGTTTTGATCTAGGAATGTGTTGAAGTTGAATAAGACCATTTGCTACTTTTTCCCCAACGAAATGTATATCAATTTCAACATGCTTGGTTCTTTGATGAAACACTGGGTTTTTGGCCATGCTAATTGCACTGCTATTGTCTAAATACAACGTGGGTGCCGAGAGCTTGTATCCCAAATTCTTTAATAAATTCATGAACCAAAGTATTTCAGCAGTAATGGATGCTAAACTTCGATACTCTGCCTCTGTTGTGGATCGTGCAACTGTATTTTGCTTTTTAGCTCCCCATGATAATAAACTCGATCCCATATAGATTGCAAAACTTGAAGTGGACCGTCTGTCATCAGTTGATCCTACCCAATCCACATCACAATATCCTTGTATTGTCGAGATTGATGATTTTTTAAATTGTAAGCCAATATGAATTGTACCTTTAAGGTATCGAAAAATTCTCTTTACAGCTTGCAACTGAGGTTCATGAGGTGCGTGCATAAATTGGCAAACAAGATTAACAATAAAAGCCACATCCGGCCTTGTCAAGGTGAGATACTGCAGTGTGCTGACCATTTCTTAATGTATGGAAGGATTTTCCAAGAAAAACACAAGAAATGGACTTTGGCTGAAGTTTGTTTTGACCAAAAATAGTAAGAAAAGGATAACACATGCACCCAAAAACGTGAAAAAGATCATAGATGCAAAGAATTAAAGACCAAGGAATATGGACTTTTTTCATGAAGAACTGGAGTTGGCAATATTTATAAGATAAATTGAATTTGTAAAAGCCGCAGACCAGAACTTTGTGGGAGTCGAGAATTGTTTCATGAGAGCAAGGGCTATTTTTATGATATGATGATGGCGCCTTTCAGCTAGACCATTTTGCTCGGGAGTGCCTGGACAAGACAATTTTGAACAATCCCACATGAGGCAAAATAACTCATTAAAACATGATTAACAAATTTTCCACCACTATCACTTTGAATGCATTTGCCATTCATGTTAAATTGATTTTCAACCATTTGAATGAATGATAGGAATACATTTATGACATCTAATTTTCTTTTTAAGAGAAACATCCAGGTATATCGTGAAAACTCATCAACTATCACAAGATAATACCGATTTCCATCAAAGGATGTTATAGGGGCTGGCCTCTATACATCCGTGTGGAGTGTATGTAGAAATTGCGATTTTGGAAAGGTAATTATGTTTACTTTCCCATTACACAACTTTCACAAAAACTGACATGTTTATTTGATATAGATAGAGATAGAAACAAATTTTAGAGAACTCGAAAATTTGGATGGCCAAGCCGACTATGCCATGTGTTTGCCGAGACTTTGTTGGTGATGAAAGCCATTGGATCAAAACTTGTAGATGAAGACAAGGGGTGTAAGCCATGATGCACGGTTCCTTTAAGCATCAATTTGTTCGTCTATAGGTCCTTTATTAGAAATCCCCAAGGATAAAACATGAAACAATATTGATTGTCAGTTGTGAACTTTAAAACTGATAGAAGATTTTTTTTAAAGTAGGTACTATCAAAGTATTTTTCAACTGCAATGATGTGTTTGGAATTGTAAAATTTGTCATTTTAGTTATCGATAAATTAAAACCATTCCCTACCATTACCATATCACTTCCTACATATGATGTGATACCTTGAGCCTCATTTGTTGTTGGGGTCATATGATGATTTGCTCCTTTATCCGAAATCCAGGATTCATCTACTTGATCACCAATTTGAATGGCAAGAAGAGCTTGATATTGATCAGCCTCTTCATCTGATGCACAACACGCATCAACTTTGTGGTTTGGACCACCACAACGATAGTAGGTAATACGTGAAACTCGTCCTCTACGAACCGAATCTAGTCATTGTAGCCACGATTTGATGGCTGAGAATTTTGACCTCCTGTTGAGCGCTCAGTTAGACGAGGACCCCCACGATTTCCTCTTCCACAAGCATTTGAATTTCTGCCACAATTGTTCTTTTGTGTAGTAGGCTTGAAAATAGAGGACTTGTTTGTATACAAAGCAATAGCTGTAGAATTTATGTGAGAAGCAGAGGAAATACGCAACTCAAAATCTCGAAACTTACCAATTACATTTTCCAGAGCAGGAAAATTATCTCATACATTTATTGCGGCTACAATTGGATCGAATCCAAATCCAAGTCCACGAAGGATACAATTGATAAATTCTTCATCATCCATTGGTTTGTCAGCACCACGAAGAGAAAGAGCCAATGACTTGGCTTTCTGCAGAAAATCCTCCATCAATGAGGATCCTTTGGTGAGAGTTTGCAGCTCTCCACACATCTGCTGTACACGATCACGTGTATGTTTGCCATACAAAGTCTCAAAAACTTCCCAAGCTTCATAAGACATCTCACAATTTATTACTTGTGAAAGGGGTGCTTCCGAAAGCGAGTTGTTGATTCAACCACGTATCAACCGGTCCATACATATCCAGCGAGTTGCTTCTAGATTTGATACTAACTATCAACTGTCATCAGGTATCATTGTGGGTGGACAGGGCATCTCATTTGTTAGATATCCCAAGAGTCAATGGCCTTGTAAAACAGGAAGAACTTGAGCTTTTCCATAACAAGTAATTGTTAGATGCAAGTTTGGTTGGGATATCTGGTAAATTTGTTTTGGTGGAAAAGAATTCAAATGAGTTTTCTACATTTGAGTTTTGGGAGGTGGAAGATGAAGACATGATTTTTTTTTTTAATTCTCCTAGGCTCTTAATACCATGTAAATGTTGTAATGCCTGCAATTGCTAGGCTTGTATATTCTCATATATATATATATATATATATATTGTTTACAACTTAAACTTTCCAATTAATGAAAGAATATATAGCTAAGGAAAATTACAAAGGTAATGTAAAGTAACATAAAATACAATACAAATGTATTTGAGAAAATAAAGGAGCCGTTGTAGCCGTTTACATAAGAAATTATGTGCTGATTTTGTTCTGCAATAAATCCAAGATTGATGGAGAGATTCTTGATCTGTTATCCTATCATTCATAAGCTCTGCCGCTTTCTGTGGGCCTATCACCATATTTAACCTCTCAAGATCCCACCTATTATTGACAAACAACTCTTTAACTACAATTTGTTCTACATTATCCACCTCGTTCCATAAAGTTCCTGAACTCAAGAATTTATCATGATATAAAGAGATATTTCTTTTCTTCACTTTCCATTTTGTGTTCTCTATTAAAACCAGTAGGTAATCCATAATTTTCTTCTAGAAATAGAAGCCTTTATTATGGTTACAGACCAAAATGCTCCTTTTAAGATACTTAACTTTAAAAAACCTTGACCAAAGAGAGTCTTTAGTCAACAATTGCCAGCCAAATTCCATGCACAAGGCCTTCTGAACATCAATCACATCCTGAACCCCTATGCCACCTTACTCAACAGGAACACAATTTTTTCCAAGCTCACAATCTCCTCTTATAATTACCCTCAACCTCGCTTCGAAACAATTTTGCAAAAAAACCCTTCACTTTAGCAATGACAGTCTTTGGGGCATGCAACAGAGAGAGTAGATGTAAAGGCATACTTGAGAGGACATGACTTAAAAGAATTAGTCAACCCCCTTGAGAGAGCAGCTTAGCCTTCCATCTCGAGATCTTCTTACTAATTCTTTGAATTAAAGGCTCAAAATGACTCACTTTCAATCTTCCATCAACAACCAACACCCCTAGATAGGTTAAAGGAAATTTACCTTCCTAAAAACCTATTTCCACCAAAAACTCTCTCCTTCTCTTGTTAGACAACTAGTAAGAGAAAAAAATAGCCGACTTCTCATAATTGATCCTCTACCTAGACCACATTTCATACAACGTCAATACCTCCATAAGACCCTAGATAGATCTTTTACTCGCATTCACAAATAAAATCACATCTACCGCATATAAAAGATGGGAGATAATAGGAGCACCACAAGGATGTGAGAATGGCAAAATCTTCTTCTCCAAAATAATCTTTTTAAGCAATCTAGAAAACACCTCCTCCACAAGAATGAAAAGATATGGGGAGAGTAAATCCCCTTGTCTGAGCCCTCTCTTAGACTTCATAAATTATTTATACGTATCATGCATCATAATTGAAAACCAAGGAGATTGAACACAATTAGAACAAGTCGGCAAAAAGAATCCGGGAACCCAAAAACAGTCAAACAATGTTGCAAAAACTTCAAATTCACCCAATCATATGCCTTACCCATATCAATTTTCATCAATACATTTCCACCACTAATCTTTTTATGCAAGTTCTTGGTCATTTCTTGAGAAAGAGAAACATTTTCAAAAATACTCTGACCTCTAACAAAGGCCATTGTTCATCTGTGATAATATCATCCAGCACCAACGCCATCTTACAAACCAAAAGCTTGAAAAAAAACTTTATAAATAACATTACAAAGGCTTATCGGCCGGAATTTATCAAAACTCCGAGTTTTATTGATTTTTGGGATCAACACAATGTAAGGAGGGAAAAATCTAGGGAATAGCTCTCCTTTGAAAAACTCCTTCAGCGGAGCCATCACCTCATGCACCCTTTCCATATTATCAAGGCACCATCCGGTTATTTCATCTACGAAAGACAAGCATTCCGCCTTCTGTTTGAAATTATGGCATGATAAAATTTTGAATTTCAACCCCCTTTCAACCAATCAGGTTTTCATTGCTTGTTGCGCCAGTTTGTATCCTCCCTTTTGTACCATAAATCCAGCTCTACCTTTGTAACTAAAAATTCATCTTCAAGCTCCTCAGAAAAAGAAGCTTGTAATTGGACTTCCAAATTATCCAACCTTTCCTCCAACTTCTTTATAATATTCTCTACTCAGCCAAAGGATTCCTTATGCCACAGCCTTAAATGTTGTTTTAAACATTTTAATTTGTCAGCCAAGATACATAAACCCAACGCCCCTTCCACGGGTTCACTCCACGATTTTTCAACTTCCATAAAACCCTCATGAGTTAACCACATATTTTCAAATCTAAAAGGTCCAGGTCCGTATCTTTCACGATCAACAACCAATCTCAAAAGAATAGGAGAATGATCCGACGTCCTTCTACTAAGCAAAGTGGTAGTAGCTTCACTAAACATATTCATGAAATCTTTGTTCATTAAAACACGATTGAGTTTAGCCCAGCTTCTAGCCAACCCCTATTGACCATTGCACCATGATAGTTGTCTACCTTCAAACCGAAGATCCATCAATCCGCAACGATGAATACAATCATTAAAGTCTCATCCACTGACTTCCTTTTTTCAACCAAGTCAACCTCCTAACTTTTCTCAAGAACAAAGAGCTCACGATTAACATTAACATCTTCAAACACCTGAATACCACCCAAACTGGAGTCAACTTTATTATCTACAATTTTTTTTCTTCTCACCTCCTGCCACACTTTCTCCTCCCCCTTTTTTCCTACCCCTTTCCATCTCCTTTTGTTTTGAAATTCGGCTTGGGCTTCTCCCCAACACGACAGACCATTGCCGTGTGGCCCTGTCTACAACATTTTGAGCAATAGAAACCCCTTTTTCCATACACAACCTTTTGTCATTTTTGAAATTGTCTAGCCACCAACAGAAAACCCTCCGCTGGATCATCTTTCAGATCCACCTCTGCACACAATTTAGCTCCTGTAGCTCTTGTTCTATACAACACTACCTTATTTGTTCCCAGAAATTTACCAAATCTACTAGCAAGAAATTGCAAGGAATCAAGTCTATATAAATGGAGCGGCAAACCTGATAAAAATATCCACTGTGGCGCAACCGATGGCTCTTGTGAGATCCTAGACTACATGTATTTTTACATATTGTTTTATTCTTATTGTTGATTATTTTAATTTATTTTTAATAATATTATCGGTTGTGTTTTATTTATTTAAAATAATTGTTTGAGCTATTAATTAGTTAATATTAGTTTTACGTTGTTTTCCTTATTAATTTTAATGTGAGGTAATTATTTTTAATTAATGGAATTAAATTCCTTTATTTTATTATATGATTTTAATTGATGTGCTTTCTTTATATAAATTATTATTTTGTAATTAAATTGTGCTTTGGCTTAATTTATTGTATTTGTGGGGCCTTAAATATTTTATATTATTGATTTTGAATTATAGCATTTTCAGTTGGCTTTTATTTATTTTATTGTGTTCTTTATTTTAGTTAGGTTTTATTTCTTTTCTCTTTTTTTCTTCTTTCCTTTTCTTTCTTTTTCTTTTTATTTTCTTCCCCTCCCCCCCCCCCCCCCCCAGCCCCGTGCAACACCAGGTTCCAGCCCCCCTTGTGTCCCATTCGATTCTCAACCCCAGCGGCGCCACCGCCAGCGGCCAGCCCTCACCGCCCACGTCGCCAGCCTCCCCACCCTCCGGCGAGCTCCCCTGCACCAGTGATGCACTTCACGGCGACTCATACGCCGTGCGTGAGCCACATACCCAAAATGGGTTTCTTTCCCTTCCAAGCCACACCGCCACCACCCACGACCACCCATGGCGCCAACAACCTACCAGCACCATTCCCCTTCACCGGCGAGCATAACCCACTACTGGCGAGCCTCCATCTCCTTCTCTTCCTTCCACCCGAAATGGGTGTGAAACCCACGGGTTTTGTGCCGCCGCCGTCCGCCACCTTCCGGCGTCACCGCCACCACCAAAACGTTCCCCCACCCCAGCCGACCACCCCCCTAACTCAGTTTCTCCATACACGGCCCCACCTTCCTTGTACAACCCCAAATTTGAAAATGGGTTTCCACCCATTTGAACCCGATCCGCTACCTTCCGGTGGTTGCACCACCACACCATCACCTTCTTGAGATTCCCCACCCTTCATTGAGTATTTTCCTAAATTTTGGTGTCAAGCCGAGCACTCTAGCCCAACATACAAAGTAACTCACTATGAACACTGTGGATCAGCGTTTGCTCAATGATCCAGTTTTTACCCGCTATAAGTATTTTTCAAATGAATTTTAAGATTTAAATATATTTTTACATCGACAGATATTGTATTTGGTTATTATTGGGATTTATTAGTTAATGAATATTTTGTACATGGTCGTCTAGATTGTGTATTTATGCACATGTTCATAGTTATATTTAGAAACTGGATTTTAGCATAATATTGGATTTTCATGTGTTGGAAATAGAAATTAGGTTTTCATGTATTTATAGTTTTCGGGTGCGTGTGTATCACGACCCCAAGCCGAGATGGGGCATTATCCCAGTGGAGCTCCTCTGGTAACTTAGGAGTGGAATATACTGAATGACGTCCCCTGGGTTGTCGCCGGGCGACAATGGGATCGAACAGGATAGTAACGCTCTCGTACCGACTCTGTGGCTCCTCTACTAGTGGGAGCTAGGAAATGCCTAGTTTTGGTACGTGCTAGGCGCGGTTAGCTAAGCATCGTCCGTTCCGAAGTCACATGCGTGGTTGTTACCTTCGGTATGATGATGAAAGCCAGGATGTGCGGATGATCTCTAGGGGAGATCATGGTGCATACGGTTAATAAAAAGGATGTTAGGCCATTTTCTGGGGTGGCAGGTTTTGATTATTGGTTTAACGTGGACTATTTTCTGGGAAAATTGTTGTTATTTTAATAGTTTTACAGACATCATTTTCTAGGAAAATGATGGATGTTTTTATGGAGTTTTATTGTAGACCAAAATAGGATTTTGGTGTGCGGTTATTTTATTTATTTTGAGGAAAAAAGTTTCATGCATATGATGTCATGTTCATGTGTATTGTTGTTGCATGAGTATATTTTATATCTTGTGGTTTGTTTGGGTTGTACTTACCTGCGATGTCATTTCTGGCGTCGTAGTTTTTAGATGCAGAGTTTTGTAGAGGCTGAGCCTGAGGCAACTCTGCTGTTAAAGTATTCATATTATAATTTGTTATCTTGAAATATTGTTTTCCCCTTTTTTATAAATAGGTATTTGTATAATTTGTATTTCGGATGACTGTATTAAATCTCCTTTTGGAGAATTTGTGTTAAAATAGTTTGTAAAATAATTTTAAAAATTCTGGTACTTATATATTGATTTCAATTATCCGCTGCTTTTATTTATACATGTCAGGTGTTCACACACGTAGCACTTGACGATTGGGGATGTGTGACCCATATTATTATTATCCTGACGTCTCGATTCCCGTATTATTTTAAGAGAAATTTAGGGGCATCACAGCTCTTTCTTGATATCAAAATCCACTAACCAATTAAATAACGAAATTGGCATCCACAACAACTCTGCCTTCTCTGGCCCAAGCGTGAAGATAGTCCTTTTCACATGCCAAATTCAGCAGAACATGATAATCATCCATTAAGCTAATCATCGGCTCTTCATAGAAACCCCAAGTCTTAATGATCTCTCGGCGTAGAACATCAATGAAGGCCTAGCCGAGAGGAATTTCAACACCAGAGCAAACTTGAGATCCTTTGCCACTCTATCCATCTCCCCATCCATAAAGACAAAGCCCAATTCACCATCAGTCCATTCAGGTTTTTGGGAAGGAAGCTTGGATTTTGAGACTGGTAAAGGCCTTTGAAGAGCTTGCGCAAACGAAAGACCTACAAAACAACTCCCAACTTTCCCAACACCGGACCCCCCCAACACCTCACCCTCACGATCCTGCCGAGAAACCCCAGCCAAAACCCCACCCGAACCATCCCCTGAACCAGCCACAGGGACCGCCATACAGAGGGACGGCCAGAAGCCGTAACCCTCTCAAAATCGCCTCACGAACGAAACCCTAGCAGAGGTGAAAATTCTGCCCTGCCATGTCAGCTTTTTCTACAAATTTCCTTTCACTTCAAATTTTATTGAGTAATTCTATGTGGAGTCAAATTTCTTGTAGTCGGATGAGAGTCGGCTGACGTAGAATTTCTCTCTACATGACGTTTCTCTCTCTTCAGTGTTGTCTTCAACTCCATTTTCTGAGTTTTTTTCAAAAATTAATTTTTTACATTGGTCGGGTTACGTGGTGTGTTGTTATATCAGTCGACTCTCATTCGACTATAAAGAATCTGACTCCACGTAGAATTATTGAATTTTATTTATTTGTTTCTATTATGCCTCCTCCCTTGGATATTATTCCACTTCTATATAATCTCTCTAGTTGATGACAAGGAACAAGCTTCGTTTGTTCTATTGTTCATCAAAGATTAAAGAAAGTGGCAACTGTATTGATTTGATTAGGATTGGATCAGATAAACAAGTGTTTCTGGATTTTGCTTGGAAAGATCACCAACGTCTTGCTGAATTTGAAAATCCATCTTCAAGATTTGCTCACCTGTCTGGAAAATCAATAACTACCTATTAAATATGTGATTTGTTGTCTACAGATAGATCCAATCATTATCTCATGCTTAGCATTACATAATTTGATTGTTAATTGCTTGTGCGCATATCCATTGGAGATATCTCCCATCAGAGCATTACATAATTTTCCTTTGGGCCTATTCTCTGCAGGTTGCTCCTCAATATGAATCTATCAGGAAGTCTTTCACCAGAGCTTGGCTACTTATCGTATATGACAATATTGTAAGGAAAAGCATATTAAAACTACATTTTGTGCTACAAGCATCCTCATCCTCATATGAATCAAAAAATTGGATGCTTCTTTCACTAGAAATTCTGGACATTGTTATTCTCCACCCTGCATTGGCATTTATTTTGCTTATCCTACTAATGTGTTTTTGTTTATCTACTTTGTCAAAGGGACTTCATGTGGAACAACATAAGCGGGAGTATACCAAAGGAGATAGGAAATATTACGTCTTTGATACTCTTGTAAGTGGATGAGTTTTTTTCTGCTTGATTGGTTATGTAGTTGGTATTGTTACACATGATCGCATGCTTTATTAAGAAATGCATATATGTTCCTATTCCATGCATTTTAGGGCATTCAATTCCTCAACATTCCTGGAGATGGGTTTTTTTTTTTATTTGAATGTTAAGGAACCTCTCCAAGGCAGGGTCTAAAGGGCCCTATCCCTGCAAAGTAAACCCTGATCCTGGAGATAGTACTTAGATGAAATACTTGTTACTTTGATATTGCAGAGCTGCAGTACATTTACTTTTTCTTTAGATCCATTTCTAATATATACACGTTTTCAGGCTTCTGAATGGAAACCAATTAACAGGTTCCTTACCTGAAGAGCTTGGTTTTCTTCAAAACTTGATCATAATACAAATTGACCAGAATAACATATCGGGACCAATACCTGTATCATTTTCAAAGTTGAACAACGCAATGCACTTGTAAGTATGTTTTGTATGCTATATTATTTGCAATCAATTCTACAATGACCTGCCCTTACATCACTATTTTTCTTTTTCGCTTTTCCCCCTTGCGAGCAGTCACTTGAACAACAATTCAATTAGTGGGCAAATCCCACCTGAACTATACAGATTACCAAGGCTCATTCACCTGTAAGTCGGTAATTGGTCGTATTCCCGTATTTTATTGTCATATGTCAGTACACTCTACGGTATCAATGACTGTCATCAGCTCTACAACTGCAGCCTTGTTGATAATAACAACTTATCAGGGCATCTACCACCAGAGCTCTCCCAAATGCCCGGATTACAGATACTGTATGGTTTCTACCATCTTGGAACCTAATTCTATCTATGTTTATCACATAAATCTTATTACATCTAAAACGGACAAATCTGTTGACCTTTGGGTTTTTTTTTTTTCTTCTCAAGTTGAACGAGGTGTGCTTACTAAATTTATCTTCTCCTGCAATGGTATTCTATTAAGTACTCTCTTGTCAAGTTTCTTAATTCTTTCATTTATTTTTTTTTCCAGTCAGCTCGATAACAATCTGTTTGATGGCACTACAATTCCAGCTTCTTACAGCAACATGTCTAAATTGCTGAAGCTGTAAGTGTGCATTAAATGCTTTGTCTAAGACTAGGTTTCAAAGGTAAAGGTAGAGCTAGGTGCTAGCCTTGAGCTATGGGTTGAAATTTTTTATCAACTTCAATTAATGTTTTTTGGCCAAATGATTGAAGCTTTTTTTCCTTGTTTTGGTTGGCTTTGCCAGGAGCCTTAGGAACTGCAACTTGCAAGGAACAATACCTGATTTGAGCCAAATGCGAAACCTTTATTATCTGTAAGTGGCTTTCAAAATTCTCTGTCCTCTCTGTCAAGGACAATTTTTCATATAAATTGTACTTTGTTTACATTTTATTGCATACAAATTTCAGAGACCTCAGTTCAAACAAGCTAAATGGATCGATACCTCCGGGTAGACTTTCAGAGAATATCACAACCATGTATGATTCTCCATCTTTTCAAATGGCATGTCATCTACATCTTTCTTATTTTGTACTGTCCCATATATTCTGAGAGCTATTGTTTGAACAATATGATTAGCTATTTATCCAACAACAATCTTACCGGACCAATTCCTGAAAGCTTTTCGGGTCTTCCTCATCTTCAGAAACTGTGAGTCGTGGTTCTGGAGCTCAAAGCTATTATAAATTACTATATATGTCTTTATTTCATTGGTTATAAATGGATTTATTTGGTAAATTATTCCCCTTGGCAGGTCAATTGCAAACAATTCATTGAGCGGCTCAATTCCATCCACCATTTGGCAAACTAGGACTTTAATTGAAACAGAAAGCCTAATTGTGTGAGATCCGAATGACAATGTCACTTTTCCTTTGGTTAAAGTTGATTCCCTTTTCTGATGGAAGTATATCCTTGTGAAGTTCAAAGGTGTAAACCTCCTTGGTTGACTTTTATAAGATTTCAAGGATCTCATGCAAGATTTTCTGACTCTTGCTTGTGGCTATTGGACATTTCAGGGAGTTGCAGAATAATAAGCTATCAAATATTACAGGCAGTACCAGTTTACCTTCGAATGTCACTGTCTGGTTTGCTTCTATACTTGCTTTCCGATTTGTTTCATATATAGAACTAATTAACATATAATGTAATATATTCAAGGTAATGCGACTGCTTGGTAAAAAGGTGTGGATATGCTCTTTTTAATTATAGAGTCATGATGTGTAACAGTCATAGCACTTGATAGTATGATCATATCTATTTTTTGGTGAACTTTCAGGCTTCGAGGCAATCCCTTATGCTCAGAAACTAACCTAGTCCAGTTCTGTGGATTTGAAAGTGAGAATATACCTAACAGTACTGAGACTTCAACAAATACCACAGCTATTTGTCAACCGCAAAGTTGCCCACCCTCTTATGAAATTTCTCCTTATAAATCTCCAGAACTTTGTTTCTGCACTGCTCCTCTGCTTGTTGGATTTCGGTGGAAAAGTCCTGGATTCAGCAATTTTCTCCCATACAGATTTAGATTTGAGGAGTTCTTTACATTTGCTTTTAAGTTATTCAATTTTCAGCTGTACATTGACTCATTTGCATGGGAAGAAGGACCTCGACTAAGAATGTACTTGAAGCTTTTCCCTGTATATAATACTAATATCGACAATCCTAATATCTTCAATACGAGTGAGGTTCGGCGAATCTTTCATACCTATGTATCATGGGATATTCCTGATCCGGAGATATTTGGACCTTATGAAGTTCTGAACTTCACTCTACTGGACGTTTATAAAGATGGTTTGTCTCTGATCTCTTATATGTTATATTTTGTGAAAGAACTTTGTTGAAGTTGGAACTAATGCTTATTTACCAGTTGAGGAATGTACAAAAATCTCTAATTCATTTTACCTCTGCATGCAAATCCATTTTTCTTCCAAATCCTTCATCACGTGTAATTACTCTGTGTGCATACCTGTTTCTGTGTTCTTAAGTTTGCCTAATTCTGTCACTCTGAATAACACATGATTTGTTTCTGTGAGTGGCACATTTAAGTGGAGGTAATCCAATGCTTTCCCCATACTCATGCTCTGTTAAGTGGTATCGCAGATACAGTTACACACTTACACTACCGTGATCCAGCACATAAGCGAGTAACTACAATGCTCTGTTAAGTGGTATAGAAATTAAGCTGTGTTCTATAGTGATCCAGAAGGAAGCTTCAAATTCAATCCATATGCCAATCAGGACTTGACCCCACAAATAGATGAACTATGCATCAATCATTCTTTTTTTTTCTTTTTTCTTTTTTTTTTAAATTCTCACAGTTTTCGCTAATGTCGCAGTGATTGCCACCTCTCCAAAGTCTGCTTTAAGCAAAGGTGCTTTGGTTGGCATAGTATTGGGGACCATTGCAGGTGCAGTTACATTGTCTATAATTGTTTCTCTACTGATACTCAGGGCGCATAAGAGAAACCACCCTGCAATTTCGAAAAGACGTCGTTGTGAGTATCTTATGCGAATGATCTTAGATGTTTGATTTTACAATGTCCCTTTAATTGTTTCTAATCTACATCATGATTAGGCCTGTCAATCTGGACAGGCTGACCAGGCTGATGCCTATCCAAGCTCAGCCTGGCCTGGCATATACGATAAGTCTCTCAGTTGAAGAGAAAATGGTTAGCCGCTATGTTGACAATGTTGTTAGCTTGTAAGTTGCAATATATGTGTGCGCGCGTGCGCGTACGTGTGCCTGGAGTGAAACATTATGATAATTTTACATGCATAGTAAAATAACTTAGGCTAGGAAAAGTTTGGGCTGACTTGACCTCTGATCTCAGCCTATATTTAATGAGTAATTCTAGGGGAAATCGATGTTAGGAAGTTGAGGGGAAGTCGGTTTTAATTTAATTTTTTTTTTCTTATTTTCAATCTTGTTTTTAATTCCTATATCAAAAACAAACCAATTAAATTCATTAAATACATGAAAACAAAGTTAAAAATGAGAAAAACAAAATTAAACTAAAAACAAGGTAAAAAATGAAGATAGAAGAAAAAATGTCAAAAATAAGGTTCATTTTTCCTCATTTTCAATCTTGTTTTCACTTTCTATACCAAAAATAAATCAATAGAATTCATTAAATCCATGAAAATAAAGTTGAAAATGAAGAAAAAAATTTTAAACAAAAGTCAACTCCCTCTCGACTTTCTAAAATCGACTCTTTCTAAAATTATTCATGATTATGCACCTATAACATGCTTTTTGTCAAATTAGGGTTTATTTTTAACAAAGTATGGTCTTGTATCTTCTTAGAATTATCACCTGTAACATGCGCATGAGTTTTCTTCTGTATATTGGCACTTGTCATTAGATTCCTACTCAAAATATCTGGAACTTGAAAGCATGACGGAACAATTATTGACCTATATGCATGATGGGCATGCCATCATTCTATATGCTGTGTCTATCACTAAGCTTTTCCATGTTTAACATTGGACCTGCAATTTAATATGCAGCATCTAAAGCCTCCATGAAAATTGAAGGCGTGAAGCCTTTCACTTATGGGGAAATGGCTATGGCTACAAACAACTTCAACAGCTCCGCACAGGTTGGTCAAGGCGGGTATGGAAAGGTCTATAAAGGCATTCTGGCAGATGGTACAGTTGTAGCCATAAAGCGTGCACAAGAGGGTTCATTACAGGGTGAGAAGGAGTTCTTAACAGAGATAGAGTTGTTGTCAAGGTTGCATCATCGGAACCTTGTGTCTTTGATTGGATACTGTGATGAAGAATGTGAACAGGTGCTTTTCCTATCTTGATTATTCGTAAAAAGAAAAATGGAAAGAACTGCATATGAGGTGCAGGTTTTTTTGCCGATAATGGAGATATATGCAGAGTTCTTCATAAATTAACATTATAATAATTATTCACCCATTCACAATGAAATTTCTCCCTTAAATTGGATTCATTTCACGACAAGGATTAGTTTTCTTACTTTCTGTACTGAATCTGTGTTGATATTTTTTACTGGGAAAACTTCATATGAGTGATGTTGTGCATGCAGATGTTGGTCTATGAGTTCATGCCAAATGGTACTCTAAGGGATCACCTTTCAGGTACACCTTGCAGCCTTCATGTTTTACTTTATGGATCTCTCTATAGGTTTTTTTTTAGTGCTTTTCATTGCATCTCACTCCAAGAGACTTTGCCCCCTGCCCCGCGCCTCTTTCTGTCTTTTCTGAAGTTAAATGGAGTAATATACTTTCCTTACTCTACGTAACGTTCTATTGAGCTTAATGGCGGTTCATGTATGTTATATTAAAGCCAAGTCCAAAGAACCTCTGAGTTTTGCTATGAGATTGAGAATTGCCCTGGGATCAGCTAAGGGCATCCTCTACCTACATACGGAAGCTGATCCTCCTATATTTCACCGAGACATCAAATCCAGCAACATATTATTGGACTCAAAGTACACTGCAAAAGTTGCTGATTTTGGACTTTCGCGACTGGCCCCAGTTCCAGATATTGAAGGCACTGTGCCTGCTCATATATCTACAGTTGTGAAGGGGACACCAGTAAGACTCTTACAGCAGAAATTTACATCATAAGATTGTAACTTCACATGAGTTTAAACATTAAGTTTATATCACATTTTTCTATGTTCAAAATCAAATTTGAACTCAAACTAGATGATGTAGACTTCATTATATGTTGTTGGCGACGTAACTGATGTCTTTTTCTCTATTCTTTCATTCATTGTATAAATTTGGCAGGGTTACCTAGATCCGGAGTACTTCTTAACTCACAAATTGACCGACAAAAGTGATGTTTATAGTCTTGGTGTTGTATTTCTAGAACTCCTGACTGGGATGCAGCCAATTTCACATGGAAAAAATATTGTTAGAGAGGTATGGCCTTGCATAGCTTTTTGCCTTCATTTCATTCAGGGCCTAATGGTTATTTAAGATGATTGATAGGGCGGGAAAACTTTTGTTCTATAATTCATTTGGTTGAGAACAGTCCATTGGCGAATGGTATCAGATTCAAACATGAGCATAATCTGAGCCAAAATCAGATATCCTTGCATTCAGTCAGTTTAAATTTTATGCAACTCCTAAGATTACTCTATGATAACGTCCATATTATTTTGGTCCTCTAGATACACTAGCTGAAGTTTTATGACAGAAATGTTGTATTCTCTTTTCAAACTAACTAGCAGGTTGTTACTTTAATAGCCTTTCACTCAAGTGAGTGACCTATAAAGTTACTTAAAATGTGCCACATTAACTGGTGTGACTGAGGTTGACGATAAAGAGTAGCATTGTTCTAAATCTAATATGATAGCTTTTGTAATTTTCAGTCGTTCTTATTTATTTCAGGTTAATGTCGCGTATAACGCTGGATTAATATTTTCTATCGTTGATGAGCGAATGGGTTCTTTTCCTTCTGATTGTGTGGTGAAGTTTTTGAGTTTGGCCCTCAAGTGTTGCCAAGATGAGCCAGATGCACGGCATTCAATGGCGGAGGTAGTCCGAGAGCTTGACAGTTTATGGCATTTGATGCCGGATTCCTACAGCAAAATGGCATCATATCCCATAGACACTGACACTGAAAAGGATGTGAGTTTACAGGCATCATCCTCAGTAGTGGAGAATCCTTATGTGTCATTAGATGTATCTGGCAGCAACCTTGTTAGTGGAGTTGTGTCCAGCATCACGCCTAGGTAGAAAATGCTTAAAATAATTTTAGGAAAAACGGATTTTGTGGTGTCTACCATTCTTCAAAATTCGAACTGGGAAATTTTTCTTTACAATCCTGGTTTCAGATTTTGTGTGTAGTCTATTTCTATATCTATTTTTCTGGCTCAAACTCTTTAACAACGTGATAATGACGTATAATTTGATGATGTTGCTACAAAAACTAATGCTGTTTATATTGTATATACGATTAATAAGAAACATTAATCTAACTTCCATACGTTTGATTGACATGTTGATTTCTTTTATAATTCAGTTCTTGTCATCTTAGATATACTCCACACTAATTTCCAAGTAGAGAGATAATTTGAATTTTAAAATCCAAAGTAAAAGAGACATTGAGTATGTAATTATAAAATGAATCAAATGGACGCTCATGTTTCTGTCCGTTTGTTAAGGGTGGTCATTGGGATAGTGTCAAAGTTGGATTTTCAGGAGTGAGTCCAAAGGACCCTACTTTGGAGAGATTCTCCGATTTAAAAAAAAAAACAAAAAAGAAGAAAAATTAAAAATTTTAAAATAATAAAATAAAAAAGATATGACATTAAGTCTTGGGGTCTTTTAAGTCTTCGATAATAAATAATGTGAAAGAGAACACAAAATCCTTGTTATGAGGATAGTTGTGATGGTTTGTTTCTGCTTGGTCTTACAATATGTGGAGTAAATTTGCAAAGAGATTAAAAAGGATGCAATGGGAAGTGTTCCTTGATGGTCCTTAATCCATAGCCAGGGGTTAGTTAATGTTTGGTTAGATCCCAAGTTTCAGTTGTGTTGATATTTTTTTATATGAAGTAATAATGTATAGAGTCACCACATCAAACCTGATCAGAGTCTGATGCAAATTCTTTCTGCAGACCTGTGGTGTAACCGTAAAGAGGTGGCTTATTATAAGACGCTTGATCTCATAGAGTTGAGAATCATTTAAAATTGAGATTTGTTATTGTGATGACAATATGGCAATGATAGGCGGAAATGTTCCAAGGGAGGCTCAAGTCACATCTGTGACTATTTTTAATTGAGATGGTCTTTCATACTATTTCTAATACTTGATGGGAGATACAAGCCACATCTGCACCTATATTTCAAAAAAAATAGTCAATGGTATAATTGGAATCTCATTAAAATTATTATAAAGAACGAAAACTTCTTCCTCTAAAATAATGTGAGATTTCTTACATCACCTATCTCCATCAATCAATATGGAGTATCACATATACAATTTAGGACCGAACCTAATGAAATAGCTTATTCGATAGTGAATGCGAATTAAACATGTGGTTGTTAACTGATGCAGCGGTAGAAGTTTTTGTTCTGATTATTGATGTCTATATATCCTTGGATTCTCTCTCTTGAGCTCTCGGTGGTTGTAAAAGAAAATTCTAGAACCAAAGAGACAAAACAAAGTCAAATGGATAAAACTCGATCAGGATTATTGAAATGGTAAATAATGCATGGTGTTTTTTCTAAAGCTGTGATCTGTGGAATTTCTAGTTCGAAAGAGCAGCTGTTCTATTTTCTGAGTGAACTCTAATATATGCCTGTATTAAACCAACAGCCACGTTTTCTAACAACATTCACTAGAACATGATTCCATTAGTATTAACATTACTTGTCAACTTTCAGAAGTCTAAGAGGTCAAAAGGTTTACAAGAGTCAAAGAGCTCAGAGATCATGAAGGCATTACAAAGCTGGAAAAAAAAAACAAAACAAAAAAACAAATTCTCCATTCATTGGCATTTAGAATCTCCTGACCCATTAAACTTTCTGAGATTGCATATCAGAAGAAGACAATAAAACCTTGTTTCTCTCCTAATTAATATACTTTCCTTCTTAAAAGCTTTGGGACAGGTTTCTTTCTAGTTCTCCCAGAAGCACAATTATCAGTGTTCTCAACCATTTCATGCTTCTTGATTTCAGTACTACTCCCTGCTGATTTACCTTTCTTTTGAATTCTTTGAGAACCAAATCCATTCTTTTTTAGTAGATTTTCATCTCGTGACTTGTCTTCGCTATTTGTTTCACTCTCTGGTTGAAGCTTTTGAAGATGTGCCAAGTCATTATTTGCATTTACCACAGCTTTCCTTGACGGTTGTGTCCGATTTGGCTTCCTGCATGTCTTGGATGTTGTTTGAGCAGCTGAAATACCTTCTTTGTTCATTATGTCCTCACTTTGCTCTTGAGCTGAATCCGGAAATGCTTTAACTATGTATATCTGCAGTGGTTTTACAATATAATTTTAGATCAAGAAACCAAAAGGAAAAAAAAATGGTACAATTTTATAATAAATGCACAAACTGATGTTGCATTTGCCTTTTCATGTCATAATTTTAAATACAGAAATAGGAATGCCGACTTTACATTCAGCAATTCAGAAAAGCCTTTAGAGTCAAGATAGCAAACCGGATACTGTAAAAAACACAAACTCAGGCTGACATTCTGGCCTACCTAAAACAAGTCTATATGGAAAGTTGAAGCCTCTTGGGATACAAGAATAATTCTGCAGTGGTCTTGCTATCACAACCAGAGGATAGAATGTGCACACCTATAATGGTATTTTTGTATAGAGTACTGCTATAGACACAAAAAGATTACACAAAAATAATCTCACAAACTAACACAGCTTCATAAGAATGTGCACATACATGAGTACATGCATTTGTATTGCAAGCCAACATAGAAGATTTATGTAATGGGTCTAATTTGTCCTGGCAGGTAAAAGCCTAAAACGTATATGCCATGACTCAATTTGCTTGACATTCTACTACCAGATTAATGCTTTGTACAGATACCTAGACGCTCAAATCCGATAATGATTGTGAAATACAAGCACGCCACTCTTAGAAGATTAATCTCACTGATTTTTAGGCCTACCTTAAATCTCGTTGGCTCAAACAATTCAAATACCAGTGCATCACCATCATCCAGCTTATGCTCCAGTGCAAATGCTCTCCAGCCACCACTAAGCCCAGCTCTTTTTCCAATGTATACAGCCTCGAATTCCACTCCATTTTCATCCACTAATACCATGTCCAACAATGTTTTTGGAAGATGATCCTCACAGAATTTTGAAGGAAGGCCCTAGAAATAGAAGCAAAATATACAATTCAACTGCTTATCCCCTGAACTATCAAGAAGTTAGCTTCAGAAGCTACATCTAATCCATCCTTGCATATGTTGCATAGAAATTAGATAATGCATAATTAAGATAAGAAGACCATAAACTGCCTTAATTGCCACATACCAACCAAAAACAGCTATAAACATGAGACCGGACCATTGATTTGATGAAAGATGGACTTCCAGAGTCTAGCTTGCTTTGGATATCCAGTGCATCCTCAAAAGCACGCTCTCTTTCTCCTTGAGAAGCTTCCCTCACTTCATCCAATGGCCTTGCAAGATAGCTGAAATAGCACAACATTATTTCCAGCATTTTTAAAGGAATGTATGAAAGTAAGACTAGTTCTCCAAACATAAGGAAATCCACCTTCCCCATGAATTTGACACCCTCGACCTCTTGCGCAAAGGTGGAAGGTCTATGCCAACCTGTAATGGCAGCCAAAGAACCTTAACTTATTCACATGTCAGACTAGACTAAGATATACAAAATCTAATAATATAAGAGAAAGGACTAATATAAAAGTGGTGCATGTAAAGCAGCACTTAGAAGTTTTTATATGGTGTTTCCACCTCATAAGCCCATTACCATGTCTAATGTTTCATCACAGAATACAATTCTTTAGCAATAGTTGTGTCGAAGCATGTCTTTAACAATCCCAACGCCTTAAGAATTTATTTACCCCGTTAAAATATAAAATAAATCATAAAAATCTACATCTTCCTATTTATTTAAACTTTTGAGATAAGTATGGATATTAGAGCAGAAGTTAATTCCATTTAATTATTACTCTACACTTAATTTCATTTAATTAAATATTTTACGTATTAGCCATCTATTGATGGAAAGTCTGACCCACACATGAGAGAAAGTATTATAATATAAAATAAATAATAAAAAACTACATCTTCCTATCAATTTAAACCTTTGGGATGAGTGAAGATTTCGTGTACCCAAAAATAAGTATGTCGTAAACATTGTAAGACCAAAATTCACCCACTATTTCCTTCAACTGCCCCAATATGATTGGTGATTACTTACATCATCACGATACGAAGGAACTGGGTTACGTGCGCGGGTGGAGCGTCTTGGTTCAGATACATTAGTAGTCTTCGATTTGGGTTTTGGAGAATGTTGCTGCGCCATAAGAAAGTGATACATCAATGTCAGACAAAAGGTGATTCGATCTTGTGATTCTTGCCAAATATGCATATGACTGAACAGAGGAGGAAAAATCAGCTTTACCTTGGACTTTTTCTCAGAATTTGATAGGGAAGCCAAACTTTTTGACGTCTTTAAAATTCCCAAATCCTTAAGAAAAACACAAATTAAATGCAAATTTTATTGACAACAACCGTAATAGTTTTTTTTTATTTATATAAATGATCGGTACTGGATTAAGAGTGTGGGCATCAAGAGTTAATGTAGCTAAAAAAGACCTGAAATTTCTTTTTGTTGAGTTCAACTTGTTCGTTGCGAGCTGCTTCGTACGTGTTAGAGATGCGACCCTTTGCCATGATTGGTAGCTAGCGAGTGGTTCAGAAAAGCCAGACCTTTTGAATAGTATTTTGTCTTTGGAATCCTTGATGACCGGATACAAAATGAAAGATTATGGAAAAGCAAAAGAAAGATGGATGAAAAAAGCATTACTTCAACACAAAAAGAACAGAACAATAGTGTAAGAGAACATTTCTGAAATACATTCGAGTATGCAGTAATCCATTCAAACAAACCAACTTCAAAGAAAACTCACCTGGAATATTCGATCAGCCTAAAAAGGAAGCGAGGGAGAGAGAGTGTGTATCTGTGCGTGCGTGTATTGAAAAGGAGCCGTTCGAGCTCTTCGCTTCTCTAAAGAAAGGCGCCCGCTTGAATTTTCGAATGTTTGTCCCACTCTTGACTTCTGCTACAGTCAAATCATTTCAATTCATTTTATTTAATTATTATGTATTTTTAAGTTATTTTTTAAATATAATAAATCATTTCATTTTTTTAAGATTTAAAATAAATAAAAAAAAATTCATTTTAACTCAATTTACTATTTAAATTAAGTCTTGTTTAATTTAAAAAATGAACTCAATTCATCTCATTTTATTTTATTATTATTATTATTATAAATTTTCATATATAATATAATAAATAATTTAATTTTTTAAATTTTAAAATAATAATAATATTAAAAATTATTATTTTAATAATATTTTTTTAATTTTTAAGATTTATCTTAACTCACTTTCTAAACCCTACCTAAACCCAAAAATCTAGAACCTTTTTTTCCTTTGTTATTTCTAAAAGCATATTTCTGAAAGGTTTTTTTTTTTAGTTGACAGACAGGAAAAGATTTGAAGTTAAAGAGTAATGCTATCGGTACAGATCAGACAAGATAATGATAACACCGGTAAACTTTTTATTACTTTTTGAGAAATATTTTCACTATAAAAAGTTTTTACATAATTCTTAATTTGTTGTTAAAAGTAAAATAAGATAAGATAAAATAAAAATTAAAAAAATAAAATAATATATTTTTAGAATATATTTTTTTAGATTAATTTGATTTAAAATTTTAAAATATTAATTTTAAAATTTGAAAAAATTAAATGTTTTATTATATTTAATATAAAAAAATTTTAAAAATATAATAATAAATTTAAAAAGACATTATTTAGTCTTTATATTATAATAAATTGAACACTTTTATTATAATAAGTTTATACCTAGTTTTAAATAATGTCGTGTCACTTTAGTCTTTATATTATAATTAAAATTATTCTAAGTGTCAGCATTTTTCAAGTGGTAGTCAATAGTAGGTCATATGGCCCATAAATTAGAGGGGATAGATACATTATAAATGAGAAATAGCAAAATTCACAGAAGAAGAATAGGAAGAAGGTGCGGAGAAGATGAAGCACTCAATGAATTGTGCTTGCTTGCTTTATTGAGTGGTGCCTTGCATATCACATCTCTCCTTTTCAATATTATTCTTATTTTATAATTTAAAAAGTTAAATTACTTTTAAAAATAAAAAATTATTAGAATATATTTTTTAATATTATTTTTATTTTATAATTTTTTTAAAAATAAATAACTTATTTTATTTTGTATCAAGTTAGATAAAATAATAATAATTAAATAAAATGATATTAGATGAAATCTTTAATAAAAGTAACAAGGCCAAATGTTACGTCGATGATGAGTTGTAAGGTTTTTGTACCTAGTTTTAATGCTCACATAGAGTAACGTCTCATTGTCAATATCATGAAAAGATGCCAATTCTTGCATTCATCATCAGGATTTTGTGCCTAATTCCAAACCAAAATGTCTTGCCTTTGCTTAGTTGCTTTCCTAAGTGCATTCTCTCATCCCAAATCCGGCAAAGTTCACCAAGTAGTATGTCATTGGACTCACTAAATTGAACACTTTTTTTCTATTTTTTGCTATAACCAATCAGGTAAAACCTCAACTCCCCGAAAGATCACATATTGCACAAGTGAATATTGGTGATACAGTCCGAACTTGTTAGATATAAACAGGTCAACCTTCAAGTTTCCTGTTACAAGTGCAAGCAACGACAATGACAAAGTAAAAAGAATTTCCCTCTTATCTCCCCGGTTAAAGATTATATAACTGGAAAATGAGAAAAAAATATTTGCAATCGTGAATTGTGCAACTGTTGTGTAATCGCTTTGAAAAAAGTTAAGTAAAATATGGAATCCACATGAAAAAAATAATAATTTTTTAATAGTGGATCCTACTCTTTTTCGAAGCAATTACACGACGTTTATGCACTCCACAATTGTATGTAATATTACTGCTTAAAAATAGTCGTCTTCACGCTTCAGAAGTATCAGCAAGGTCCTCTCTCTGTGGCTATACAGAACTGAGATGCAACCAGGACCATGAATTGGCAAGAGTTCTTCAAACTTGCTAGAGAAACATAATTGAAGATTGAGGTCGCTATATCAATATTGACCAGTTTTGGCCCTTTTCATTCCACTGGAAGTAAATGGAGAGATGCTCCCGCTTGGTTGAGAGCTCTCTTCTCTAAAATTGGAATTTAGCACAGCCAGTTCCCTCAACTGTTGCGTCTTGTAAAAATCCTGTGACTCGTCCTGCACGCCAAAAATGGAGTAAGCCCAAGTATCTCATAAGGGAATAGTAATTATGCAATGCAAGTAATCTTTACAAATGATGCATTAAGGCATATGATGCATGAGTAAGAATTATTCCTTTATTCATCTCTATGCAAATTTGAAGGACATTTCATACAAAAAAATTTGTGGACTGGCTAAATGGTACTATGTTGGGAGGAAGCTAAGACTTGATTGATTAATAGAGTGAAGTATTTAATAGAATGAGTAAACACACAACTGAACAGTCAAAGCAAGTGCACTGTAAGTGGAAACTAACATTGCACAAGATCTTCAAAGCAGAAATTACAACATTGGAATATCCCACAAGTCATTAGTAAACCCTAATTTCAGATATCCTGAATTCCATATGATGGTAAAAGGGCAAGAACATTTCCACATAATGCTGAAAGTCTCACAATCAATGTGTTTGTCTTTCTGATTAGCAATATTGCTCATCTATCACCCAACACTATCAGATGGACCATGCACAAACAACAAAAATAATTTTGCGGAGCATGATTTTGTTGTATTTGAAGACTCTAAAAGAAGAAATAAGAATTAAAAATGATACCACAGGTTTGAGAAGTTCCTCTAAGATTTCTTGTGCTTGTCTCAACCGTATATCAATCACACTAGCGGGTAATTCAGCCTCGATTAAAATGTGCAGTGGCTCATTCAGATGCTCATAGCCTGGTCTTCCCCTTAATGACTCCTCCTTGAGAAGAAAAAAGCAAAGGCAACGATTAATGAAAGAATCACAAATAGATATATGGTGGGATAAACATGGAAATCATCTAAAAGGATGTCTCTACTAAATGAGCCGAAGTAAAAGTAGTACCTTCTCAGGATCTTTTATTGAACCTTTTCCACGAATAAACACACGGCAACCGGTAGATGTTTCCACCCGCTTTAGTGAATTGCCTCTCGGGCCCAGCAGCCGGCCAACAAAGTTATACTGAAATGAATGGTAATGTTAGTAACCTTAAGCTTATAACATGTCAGAAACATCCAGGGAACATGGATACAAATATTTTCTTAACTTTCAAAGCATTCAATAGAATGTAGGAATTGAGGCATCAATGTTACATAATACATCCACACATAGTCCATGTTGCTTACATTTGAATAGTTATCCATAGGAATCTCTAAGCGCAAAACCCTCTTGACAATATAGGAGCTTGGGCTAGCTGGTGCTGCTTTCCAGTCCATATTCAGTCCTTGTGGTCCTCCTAATCTCTGTTTCATCAAGAACTAACCTATTAGTACTGTAAACAAAAAATGACAATAAGTTCAGAAAATGCAGAAAGCGTGGAAAAACTAAGTACAAGAACAATAGCATTTGAACGAAGCAGAGAAACCACGTTCTTACTCTGAGTGATGAACATTAACTAAATTAAGGGAACAGGGGGCAGGTAATTTTAGAATGCAATATCCAACTTATGTGCTGTTGGGAGTTAATGGGGAGTAGGTACACCCAATAGAAAGGAAAACTTAAGCATCTTACAAAGCTACAAATTGATAATCACTTTTTGCCATCCAGTAAGGAATTTGATGATAGATGGGTACAAAGTACCCCATACACTTTCATTCAAGCCCCATCATAAGCCAACCTTCAAAATCCTTGGGATGTCTTTTAACATTTCATGGGATTTGTTGAGATTTTTTTCCCTTCCCTTTTAAATTATCAAATGCTGCGTTCGAGTACCATCAAGATACTGTGTTCTAGCTAAATTTTCTAAAGCTTCTCACATTAGCAATTCCCGATGTATTGGATTCAATGAAATTCATCTTCACAACCCCAAAGATGAAGCTTGGAAAAAAGCCCCGGTCTGGAAGGTTAATTTTTGAAAGGAAGTTAATAAAAGAATGAAAAAAACCCCATGTATCTTTTTTCCTTCATCATAACCTCAGTGCACCAAGGCCATGTTCTGCAATCCCTGACAACACCTTATTACATGCACACCCTAAGAACAGAGAATACAGCATCTTGTAAACTTAGGGCTTGTTTGGGAATGGTGTGGTTTCGTTTCATCTTATCTCATAATTTCTCATAATCTCCTTCCCAAACATCACTTAGACATAACATTTTTTCAATTTCTAATCTTCAACTTTTTCATCTAATAATTACCTAATCATTACAACTTTTCCAAACTTCCAAACAAAAGACAAAAAACAATTCAACTTTTTCAAATTCCAAAACAGAAACAATATTAAAAAATTACATCCTAACAATATTTTAATTCTTATAATATTTTATTCAATTTTCTCTCTCCTTTTCCAAAATCCAGTAAAATATCATAACTCAAACCATTTCACCATCATTCACATTCACTAATATTCACAAAATTCTCATCTCATCTCATCTCATTCCCAAACATCCCCTATTATTTCAACATTGACCGGAAGAGGGGGTGAATGCAGGAACGTGCGGTTGGGAGCATCATGGGATTATGAAAGAAGTCTCTTACCTTGCGATAAACAAAGCTGCTAGGAGCAGGGAACATAATGAAAACTGCATACCTTAAAAGAAAGGACACAACTTAAGTAAAACAACCATTGGCAATAACTTGTTGTCACCTTCAAGCTTGATGCTCTCAAAAAATGGGGGATTACCAGATATTCTTGAATTGCCAAGCAACAAAATAACTGATACTTTTG
Organism: Platycarya strobilacea; assembly: GCA_036898215.1. Taxonomy (NCBI): domain Eukaryota; kingdom Viridiplantae; phylum Streptophyta; class Magnoliopsida; order Fagales; family Juglandaceae; genus Platycarya; species Platycarya strobilacea. The sequence continues at coordinate 49,801,474 of CM072550.1, forward strand.
AGCTAAACGATAATTGACCAGAAAAAGTTAGCTTTTGTATGAGCCAACAATAAATTTGGTTGACGAAAGGAAGCAGAAACATCAAAGCCAAGTGATCTTGTGATCCATGCACTATCTAGTTTATATACATGACTGGTCAGAATCAAGAAGTGCAAAACATTGACGTTTTAGCTAGTATACAGCCCTTTATACATGTTCTTCCTTTCATATTCCAAGCATGGCACGGTTCTACGCATGGCCCACACACACAAAAAAAAAAAGAGGCCTATACAGAATTGATCATATCCAGGGAAAGCAATCAGAAAGAGGATATATCGATAAATGGCAGAATTGCAAATTCTTACTTCGTGCGGCATGCCATTCCAAGCACTGAAACCCATTAGTCTATTATTTGGCATTATATCAGATGAAGCCATATGGCTAGGGCTTCCACGCTGCAGTCTGTCAAGGTCAGAATACCCATGATTGGGAATCATTCCAGAAACCCGTATGATCTCTGTCACATAAAAGAGTACAGAAATGATAGGTTTTACTTTTTCATATGTAAAACATAAATCACCACAGTGGAAAGGGGATATATTTGTCACAAATTTCATACAAATATAACAGAAGTGGAAATAATAGAATCATAACAATTGACTACAGACTGCCAAATATAACGATCAAACTGATGTAGACCATTAACAAAAAATGATCTTTCATCAATTTGAGGAGAGACACGACATTTGTTTCTCATTCCGATTTCAAAGATGTGGTAGATCACAACATTGTCAAAGGTGGGCAGAGCAACCGACGTGCACTTTGGTTTCCATTTCTAAGAAAACAAAATAGCATTTTACTTCTCTTTTCTTCCTATTTCTAATACTACAAGAACTTTATCAGTTATTAATCTGCAGAAACCATGTTCTCCGCATTAAACAACTAGAATAATATGTTTTTTTTTTATAAGGAAAACAAGTAGAACCATATGTAAACCTCCTGTATCCGTTTCAAGCATCCTATACATTACATGGTTCAAGGGTGTTCCTATTTAACAATGGATGTTCACATAACTGACCAAGACGGATCGTGGAATTCAATTTGAACTACCAAAACAAAGGAAGATATAAATACAGATCCAGAAAGCAAACCTTGATTCAAGAGCCGACTACAGATAGGAAGGACTTGCATGAAGGGTCCAAGTTTCTGGTGCTCCGATAACAACTCAGTCAAGTACTGACTAGAAAAGACGACGAAATATAACCAAAATATTCAGAGATAACCAAAAAGCTTTTGCAGGGTGGGAATGAAAGTCAAACTTCTTACGAAGTTTTGGAATAAATGATTGCTTACCTGTCGACATCCGGGTTGCTTCTTACATGCGAAGATAGAGTTCTTGCAGGGGAGAAATTCTGTGCGTATAAACCTGACATGAATCTTGCACAATATGTTCACCCAAAACGAAAGAGAAAAAATAAATCTCTAGGCCTCTGACTATAGAGAGGAGAAGAAAGCAAAAGTTGGGGAAGAAGAGAAGAGGTGGAAAAAAACTAAAGATTGTTCCTTTTTTATCTTTTAGGCTTCTAAAATTTCTGTGACTGTAAGGTCGGTCCTAAATAGAGGAGGGTTTTTGAGAGGGAGTTGTGTTGGGCTCAATTTGTGGAGAGTTTTCCATGGATGTTATATGGGAAGCTGAAGAAAGAAAGGATTATTTGCATTGCGAACGCAGACGGCGGAGAGGGTTTTCTGGGTGTAATATCTTGGATTGACACCCTGACACTGACAGCAACAGCAACAGCAACAGCGCTTGATACCTAATAATGATTGTCAGCACTCTCTGCTCTAGAGAGCGCGTGGAAAAAAGGCCTTCAATCATGGTAAAATACGAACGACGCCATGCAATGTGGGGCCGCCTCTTATTTTTGACCGACGGATCTCTTTGAATATAAATTTGAAAATGGAAGATTAAGGATTAAATATCCTCTCATTTCAGCCATACCAAGGTCCAAGGCGTTGTTAACTTGTATTGAGCTGGCTGTGCATTGGCCATTGGGTGCAGAAGTTCGACTCTTTGGTGTGAGATATATATGTCTCGTATGTGTTGGTATTGGACACACGTTCCACAAGGGGCCTAGATTATAGATTGGGTTAAGTTTCAACAGGAATGACACTCATTAGATGTGAGACACGTGTTTTATATCAATATATTCAAATTAAAAATAATAATATTTACATAATTTCTTTAAAAAATGAGTAAACATAAAATTTATATACGATTATATATAATATTATTTTCAAAATGTATTTGTGTGATATTTTGATAGGAATTAGACTGTAGTTAGATGTGAGATAGTGTATGTGAGACGTGTACCACATGGCACATGCAACGTCCAAAGATGTTACTTGTGGCCGGCTAGACGAGTCGACGAGCCATCTCCACCAAGTATTTTGGTTGGGTATTTTGGTGACATTCATTAAAGGCATCCTTATAATTCTGTTTTTTTGGCTTACCTTTTTCTTCTTCGTATTTCACTCTTTGGTGCCAACATTCCGTGCTATTATTATTAGGAGTTATTTTCTAAATTCCATTGTGTTATTGTTTTCTTTGTTAATTTATCATTCGAAATCTCTAACCTTTAAGGGCAGGAAAATGGGAAGGAAAATGCAGAAAAGATCAAAACATAGGAGGGTAGAAGATATCGCTATATTGCTATGTTCCGATTCTATAGGTGCACCTGACAATATATTATCATGATTTAATGGGAAATGGGATTTTTTTTTCTTTTAATTTGGTTTACATTATGTTAAAAGAAAATACTATAAATATGAAGAGATTACATTAAAAAAAAATCAACAAACTGTTATAGTTTTATAGAATCTATTAGAGTATTATTAAAGAGTATTCACACTCATCACACTTATCCTCATATAAACAATAACATATTACTGTTTACATGAGGATGAGTGTAATTGGTGTGTATATTCTCAATTATTTTTTATTTTTTTTTATAGCTAAAGTACTATTTTTTTTACTCAATTATCTATTCATTTTTTAAAACAGGACTAATAAATTGTTAACAAGATATATAGAAGTAAAAGTCCATTCTTTCCTTAATCAAACAAGTGCGTGAGAAGGTAAAACTTAAAAGCAACTTAAGAGATACGTTGCAACTTATATTTTTCTCAATAATCACTCGGTGGATCAGATCTGCTGTAAACCAATATGCATTGGTCTTCCTTCCCTCCTAAAAATCCTACCTCGAGAAATGGACAGATTTCCTTTGATTCATTAGAGCATTAGAGATAGATACAAATAATTTATCCAACTATAAAATGGTGGTATAAGAACAAACCATATTCCATGAAAAGAAAGAAGCTCAAATCCAAATGTAAAGTTCTTAGATTTATGGGAAAGTTGGTGGGAAGTAGAAAATTTGTGTGGAAATATAACTCTGCTTCAAAACTCTCAACAGACAAGGGTGAACATCACGGAGCATAGGATTCCTGTAAGATACTGTGATTGAAAAAGTGTACAGCATTGCACGTTATGGGACAGGGACAACAATATATATGGATAAAAACAAGTCCAATTATTAATGAGGCACAGCATGTTGCAAAACATGTTGTGTACTGTGTTAAAAGAGTGTACGGTAATGCGGGTAACAAAAGTCTATTTGTCTAGTCTATTGTTTTATTATTATTATTATTATTATTATTTAGACTAGCTAGGAAATGGAAATACAACAAAGAGAGAGAGAGAAAAGAAAGAGCAGTATGTGCTATTTGGTAAATCCCCAATTATTTTACAAATTATAAAAGTAATTGTTTGGTTTCTTACAATTGATAGGAAGATTTAAGCTTTGAGGAAGTTCTTCGGTGATCGAGAAGAAAAGTATTGTTTGGATTGAGAAGTAATTTCAATTCATCTCATTTTATTATTATAATTTTTCTATATTTTCATATAAAATATAATAAAAAATTCAACTTTTCAAATCTTAAAATAATAATAATACTAAAAAATAATATTTTATTAACCTTTAATTTTCATCTAAAATATCTTATCTATCTCACTATCCAAACAAGCTCTAAAACAACAGTATGAAATACATAAAATTACTTATGTATATGGCTATCAATAGGAAAGACCAACACAAAATAATAAGAACAATAACAAGCAATAAAATTATATTGGTATTTTCAAATCGTTGGCTAAGAGCATTGAGAATACAGGACATCGCTAATCACAGAGAAGGATTTGTAATGTCTTTTAAGGATCTTCTGCCATGGGGATGGGCTACAAGAGCTACTTTAGGCGGCAATTGATGACACTCATTTGGCTATGGTGTGCAAGGGGTAATGTCCTCCCCTCCATCACTTGCGGACAGCCCCAGAAGGAAATGAAGAGGGTGGTTGTGGAGATGATGCTGTGGAAGCGTGGTTTAGATTTGAACCCGAGGGAACCGTGAAGGGATAGACTTCTGTGACCTCTTCAGTGCCCTCATTCAAGTATACAACATCCTGCATTGTGAGCTGGTGGTATTCAACAACTTCCCTCAAAAACCGATTCTCGCGAGCATGAACTGAGTTTTCATGAGCCAATCTGGCCTTCTCTGCCAAAAGAGTTTCAAGTTGAAGTCGAATCTGGCATAGGAACATTGGCATCAGAATTTAGAGTTGTTAGATGCAAGTACTGAATTTGCTTCAACACAATGTTTCCTATCATTAGAAACAGAAACTAAAACTGGAAAATTCAAATTCGAACATGAGCCATTTCTAAAACTGCAATCAATTCCTTCCTTTCTCTGTTTCGAGAATTAAGTTTCAACTTTTCCATAAATGATCATAGGCAGACACATGTTAATACATGCAGCACTACATCATATAAACTATAAAGGCAAGAAGAGTACTGCTAATTTCATATAGTGGTAGTGTTGTTCATTGTTTACTTTGAAAATGAAAAGAGAGAAATCACATGCATCCACCTCAGCTAGTGACTTCACAGGTGACAGTAATGTCAGCAATGGAGAGGCAACTTTTAATTACAAAATATGTAAGTGGTTCTTTGAAAAAAAAAAATTAAAAGCAAAAAAAAAAAAAAAAACTAAAGAGAGAAAGTACATACCAAATCATCATCTTCTGGATTCCTTCCCCTTTCACGATTCTCCCGAAGAATTTTATTTTCTTCTTCCAGCTGAGCACATCGCTCCTTCGCAAAAGCCAGATCTGCTTTGACAGTCTTCAACTCCCGAAGAAGAAGCTTTGCTTTTGCAGCCATTGCCATTGCAACCTGTTGTGTAAACCAAAAGGTGAAATGAAAAATCTCATCATAAAGTTCAAGTATTAATGTCAAAGCATTTAGGACGCCCCCAGAATTCTGGTAATTATCATGAAGTCCCAAAACCTATTCCCATTTTTTCCTTCTTCCTTTCTCCTTTCCAATTATTACAGTCACAGACAGCTTAAGAACAATCCAGGGGGGAGAAGCAAGCCAATACGAGTAAATTCAGTAGAATCGTTCATTTGGTTTTAGAATCATTCTGTACTTTTCTACTCACAAATACAGAGAATGTAATACAGATAGAGAGGGATTGCTGCATGTCAGCTGAACAAAGCAAAGTCAGTCATTTTCCTATTACATGAACCAGTGATACAAAGTTGCCACCTTACGTCGCGGGATGCCTTCAATTGAAGTTCTTGATCGGTTTGCATCTGGGGTTGCATTTGGGGTTGTTGTAAAGTAGTAGAACTCTTTTGTGCCTCATTCTGTACCTCAGAACCACTGGGCTTTTTCCTGATATGCTTACGAGTTCCTTGAATGATATCTGCAGTCCGGCTCTCCACAATGGTAATACCCTCCTGAAATTTTGGAAGAGCATTGGTACAGATAATAGAATGATGGTAGAATTATAAATAAGTGTAGTTGTAAATCATGTTAATCATTGGTTACATGATTTTAATGGTTTGCTAAAACCAAAAAAGGTACCAAAAGTCCAGGATTCCTGCTCTTTGCTGACTTTGCAATTACAACAATTACAAGTAAAAAAAAAAAAACCTTGTTAGTCCACTGGAGGCTTCCCCAGGTTGAAAAAATAAAGTTGAATATTGATGGCTCATCTCTCGGGAATCCAGGATTTGCTGGTTGTGGAGTTTTTTTGAGAGATGATGGTGGAAGTTTTGTTTTTGGTTTCTCTCTTCACTTAGAAAAGGAATCAAATATGTTTGCTGAAGCAGTGGTATTGAAGCAAGATTTGTTATAGTCTTTGCAGCCTGGGTTTACTGATGTTATTTTTTAATCTGATTCTGCAGAGTTGGTACATTGGTTTAATCATGTCACTTCTCCATCTTGGAAGTTCTTAGGAATTTTTATTTTTGTTTTTGGATAGGTGGAAGTTCTTAGAATTTGGGATGATATAATTGCATTTGGTCAATCTTTATCTTTCTCCTTGCACATCTATAGAGAAGGTAATTTGGTTGCTGATCAATTAGCTAAAGCTGGTTCAAAAGGTTTGTCTGAAGTTTTTTTCTTGTCTTCTTTCTTACCTAGATTAGCATATGGTGAATTATAATTGAATTTGACAGGTTTGCCAAAATTTAGACATAGAATTTAGTTTTTAACATTTTGTATGAGCCTTGTTTTTTAACTGCTGCGACTAATAGTTTACATTTGTGTGTTTTGGACTATAATTGTTAATGTAGCTTTTCTCATAAGTTTTGTTTGGCACAGGAGTGTACATAGCTTTTTTTAAAGTTTTCTATAGAGTGATGGTATAGTATCAATTTTTTAGATCTTGATTCGGGGTGTTGTAACCCCCAATTTATTTCTTTGTACATGGTATTCCTCCATCAAAAGCGAAGACTATTAATAATATTGGGGGTACCATCCCTCTTCCTAAAAAAAAGTATAGAGTATTTGGGGTAAACATATATATATAAGTGGAAACTACATAAAGAAGTGGAGAGACGTGTAAACCTTGAATTTTTTCCTGGAGAGAGAAAATTTCATACAAAATATTAAAAATCTTATTAAAGTTAACTTCACCATTGTGAGCAAAAGATAAAGCCACTGAAAACTCAATAGCATTTGGAGAGTTCCTTCAGAAGCTAACCTCTAAAGCACTACCAATGGTGCCACCAATGTGATTAAGAGAAGATGAAATGGCACCCAGCCCCTTTTGTAGTTTAGGGCTTTCCATGTTTTGACTTCTCTCATCCGAGTGAATGGGATTTTGGTACTGGAAATAGAACACAAATAAATAATCGCATATTACAGCTCATCAGAAAAACAGAGATCTACATACATATGTATATATACTAATTTTATTGTTCACAATATTTTGACAGTCTTGAATTCTCACCTTGCCCATTGTAGCTCTACCAGGCATGCGTGGCCTCAAACTTTCAGGTGTGTGAATTTGTTGGGGCACGCTATCATCATCAAGAATTGCTTTAGCTTTTCTAGCCAGATTACCCCAAAATCCATGTTTGGGTTCGTTCAAACTTTTCATTGATGTATATTCATATGATTGTGAATCCTATATTGGCAAAAGAAAAAAACACACGCACTCATCAATTTGACATCGAAGGAAACTTGATGGAGCTCAAAATGACTAAAAGGGCAACTTTACGGTATATAAGAAAGCCTTATTGAAAGAGGACGGGAGTGATCATAAGGTATTCGAAAAAACATCTATATGGAAAATGGGTGCTTGAATCGGCGGACTTATAGCAAAGAGCTAAGACGTGTTCAAATGAAGTGGCAGAACTAGATCTTCATTGTTTACTAAACAAATCAAAGCATCTAAAAATATGACAAAAACAAACCAAATCCAGTTCCGTTCCAACACTTCAGCATGACCAGCAATATAGAAAAGAGGCGAAGAAAGAAAAGAACCTGGAGAGAGACTGAAGGAGAACGAGAAGGAGATGCGGATGTTGGGTTGGGAGAGCGTGAAGAGTGCCCATAAGCAGAGGAGAGAGAAGTATCGCGGTAGGCGGAAGATGCTCTAATTGCCTTGGCGACGAGTGATGAGGAGTCGGGATGAGGCTGAGGCTGGTGAATTCCTCGTTTTGCTTCCTCTCCTCCATCATCTTCTGCTGCTTCATCTTCATCATCATCCGCATCTAATGCAATGGTCGAATGCCTCGATTCCATTCCCTGCTGCCTCCTTCTATATGCCATTCGTACGATCTGATTCAAACTTCAAACCCCCTCCGGCTCCCCGCTCTTCGCCCTTCGCTTCTTCTATACACAAAATAACAACTTCCAGTTCCTTTTGCTCAAACTTCTTCTTCTTCTTCTTCTTCTGCCTATTCCCGTGGGCGCTCTCCTTCTCCGTGTCTCAGAGGAGTGAGATGTCAACGCCGACGAATGGCGTGCCCATCTGGCTCTGATCTCTCAACTTCCGCCAGCCAGCCCAATGATGGCGTACCCATCTTACCAAACTCTCGCCTCGTCGGTGTCATTGTCATTGGGCCTGATGGCCCACACCTCTTCAACAATCTATATGGTGATTGTGTAGAGATATAGGCAGGACATTTGGGCTTCTTTAGCCCATATAAAAAAATATTGTTTTTTCTTAAAAGTATTTTATCATCTTGAATTATATAAATATATTTAACATATTTAAATATTTCTTTGTAACCCCTAAGCTCTATACCAGAAAAGCTATTCTATGGCACAAGAAAGAGTTAATTAATCACATTAGAATTACGTTCTCTTCTTAAATATATATATATATATATATATATAATATATATCTTTTTGGTTAAATGATTGGCATAAAAAACCTCGTAAAATATATTAATTAAAATCAGAGAATAGATCAAATAAGTAAATAAAGAAAAAAATATAAAGGAAGTATACATTTTAGAATATTCATGAAGTCCCAAAAATCTGTGATTAATGATGTAAAAGAGAAACTGATGTTTATGAACTTTCCTTTTTGAAAAAAAAAAAAGGAAGGAATAAAAAGCATTAGCAATGACTTATGATCTTTATATTTGCATAATATCTCTTCAAATTGGTCTATATCGAATTATACATTTTCAAAATTTTACATGGCTATAAATGGTATTTCTTTAATTTATTTTATTGTATTAAGATGATTTTAATATATAAAATTTGTATTAAGTTGATACAAAATATTTTTTAGTACATATTAATATTTATTGATAAATTGATCAGTTTTATATACAAAACTAATAATATTTAGATATATGGAATTGGTATTTTTGAGCACATGGTGCTGATTGTAAAATATATAAAAATAATAATTTTAAGAAAAAATAATAAAATATTAATATATTTTTTTTTTGGTTAAAGATGCATAATCCAATGTGGAACGTTTTTTTTTTAATATGCCAAATCAATCTCAAAAGATGTGATTTTGAAAATGTATACAGAGAAACCAATACTAAGTGGAAAATAATGAATATAGTTACATTTTACAGTCTTCAAGACACGAGCGTTCTCAGAGTGACTTCCCTCTCTAGCTAATCAAACCAAGGCATTTCGATACACTCATAAGTCATAAATTCTTCAAAATGAAGGCTCCAGGGCAATTCCTTTCCCTCCCATGATCCTGAAACCGGATTTTTTTTTTTTTAATGTTGACAGAGTAATCCAATTATAATATAACTTAAAAATCAATAATTCTTAATGTAACTGAGGTCAAAGATGTTGCTACACACTTCTTTTACCTTCACCCTTATCAGCTTCCATGGCTAAAGATGTCAGATTTAGGAAACTGTGAGACTGGAGATTCCTGCATGACTCTTGCAAGAACTGTTTTATTTGATGTCACCATTTCCTTTGAACCTACTTTGAGTATTGAACTCCCTCCAGAATTTGATGACATGGAGAGACTCTTCTTCGGTTGATCTCTGGAGGACAATTCTAGCAGCGTATCCCTTCTCTCTCATTTGAAGGCATATCTCTGAGGGATTGTTAGCCGTAAGCAGGACCATGTACAACCAGCCCTTATCTGACAATAGATTGTCAGCAATTGGCAATATCTTATCGATAACTCTCCGGCCATTCTCCCCACCTGCCCAAGCAGAGGCAATTCCTTCACGACCCACTTCATCTTCGGGTGTTGGCACATATGGTGGGTTCACAATCATTACATCAACCAATCCTGCCAAACGCATCTCCAATCCTGATGCAATGTCAGTGGCTAGCAACTCTGCATGAACACCATGTGCTTCTAGGGTTTCATTGGTAACTCTAACTGCATGAGGATTGACATCAGTTGCAATATAGTGAACTCCAGCAGCCTTCTGTCCCAACATGAGAGCTAAAGAGGTGATGACATACCCACTACCACAACCCACTTCCATGCACAATGTTGGATGATGCTCTAACAGATTATTTCTATCGGTGAGAAGTGCATCAACCAGTGCAAATGAATCGTCACATGGTTCATAAACCTCCCTATGTGTACTCACAAGGCTGATTTGGGCCATCTTGAAGGACATCTTGTGAAGGACCTGAAATGACGGAAAAGTTTGTAAGAGCGCTCAATAGACCAATAAAACAGGAAAAAAAGAAAAATAAATGAAGTACTGAGAACTGGTTTTCCCAGGTATACACTGAAAATTTTATGTTTATGCCAGAGATTTGGTTGCCTCATATTGTTCCATAGTTTATCTTCCTTTGGAAAGAGGTTTATGCTGATTCCAGCTCTAGGTTGTCACGATCTATATCTGAATGAGGAAACCCAAATATTAGCTTTATCATAAGCCAAAAGCTACAGATACTTGAGTGTAACAATTCCAAATAGAATGTAAATTCAAATCATACAGGGTGCTCACATCATTTGAAATTTAATGAAAACAAACTTTAACGAAGCATAATCAACAAGAATTAGAAAAGAAAGTTTCCAGGCATTGTTCAAACCATACTTTTTACTTGAGTCGTAAATTGACTTTTACCCATGGAGTTCTGAAATGATATCTACATAAGCAGGAGGATCGTGAAAAATTTATCCAACTTTTCTGTGAAGTACATATATCTTGTCACTCATCAGTTTATAGGTTTTTATGTATGACACAAATTAACATATCAATATGTATTTACTCAAAAGAGGAGAACAAAGGAAACACATGTGCACCGACACACAGAGACCAGATTTTCCAAAAATGACGATCTCTTCAAAATGTTTGCATTTCAAATTGCTCCACTCCATATATTTTTCCTTGTTCAGACTTCAGACCCTTAAGTTTTTATGGCTCTAATGTCAACCAGAGAAGTCAACATTTGAGTTCATTACTTAAAATGACAATTTAGGTCCATTACTGACAAAGAAATATTATAAATCACCAATCAAAAGATTTAAAACGTAGCTGGTTTAGCGGAGGAGTTTGAGAGGAAAAATAATTGAAGAGAAATAATCATGGCAAGGGATTTCTTTCTTTAGGAAAGGGTCGAAGGGAAAAATCAGCCTGCACTCATATACTGACTAAAGCTAAGCAAAGACCATTGTGATTTAATAGACTACTAATGAAATTCCATATGAGAAATTACATTACTTACACGAACAATAACCAGGCTAAGAGTGTTTTTGCCTTGGATGGAGGCAGTCTAGTAGCCAACAAGATAGTGGAACTAGAATTGCTCGTTAGAATACTTCAATCTAACAAATTTTGAAAACCACATTATTCAATGAGAATCGATCACATTAACTGAAGTAACAAGACAACAAGAATCGTAACATAAAAGATTTAAAGATAATCAATGATAGGAGAAATCATGGGAATCTGTCGTGATCAGACATAGAACCAAGAAGCAAAATTTCCATCAAGAAACTCAATGAGTCATTAAATCGAACGCTTTGCGAGGTGCATCTATATGAGCGCAAAGATGACTGAAATTATAACGAAAACAGTTTCGATTCAAAGTCAGTGGAGCATGACCAAATATTCTACTTGCAAAGGCATGAAAATCGAGAAAGATGTGAATGGTGGAGTACCTCGAACAAGCTGGGAAGACGAGAGAGAAGAATGGTATAGCCTGGCGATACCAGTCTGCCTCTCACACTGAGATGGGAAGCCTTCCCAGTTCCATCTACTCTTCGCAAGCGCGCGCGAGAGAGAGAGAGAGAGAGCGTTTGCGACTCTGCTACGCGCGTATGTTTGCGTGGTCTCTGAGTTGTTTGGGCCTTGCGGCGCTTGAAGTTGAAGTCGCTTTTATGTTAGAAATGCGGGATTTGGGAAGCACGGCAGGGAAAATGGAAATGGAAGGAAGGTACTGCTAATCAAGTATTTTTATTGAACTGTTTTAAATTATTTTTTTAAAAATATAATTTTATATATTTATTAAAAAAATTAAATCATATTTAATTAAAAATAAATTTAATAGTATTAAAAAAATTAGTTTTACTATTCACAAAAATATTTTTATTTTTATTTTTTATCTTTTCACTTTTAATTAAATATGACTAAATTTTTTAATAAATGTGTAAAATTATACTTTTTAAAATATAAATTTAAATAATCTAATAAAAATGCTCTTATATGGGATTTTGATTTGGGATTCTTATTTTTATTTTTTTTATATCTAATTTTTTAAAATCTTAATTTTTTTTATAAATTACAAATTTTTTTGAAAACTACTGATTAATTATAAAATCAAAAATAAAATAAAAAATCCAAGTCCAAATCCAAATCGAGACCATTGTAGAGATAAAAAAGCATTTTCCACAGATAGAATGGTCGGTGCTAGATCAGTTCATCGCGGAGTATATATAAAAGCTGTGTACCAATTTATACGTACGTGTTAAATTGGTGTCCCTAAGACCATTCTCTTTGAATTCGTCAGATGTAAATTTGAATTTTAGTTAATATTACATGAGTTTATATTTGTCTATTTTATTCAAATTCAATTCCTATATAATATTATCTATTTATTCTACATGTAATAATAAAATATTATTAATTTAATAATATTAATATTCAATTATATTAATATATATCACATTTTTAAATATTAATTTGATATTAAATAATTGGGATTAACCAGAAAAGTTCCTCTTGCAAAAGGGAAGTCAGAGATTAGACCTTTCTCTTTTTCCAGTAAATTACTTAAGACTTCCGTGCATATGGTGAAAAGGTAAGGGGATAAGGGATCCCCTTATCTTAACCCCCTTGAAGGGTGAAAAGGTTGTTGAGGAATTCGGTTTATAAGCATAGAAGAACTCACTGATTCAACACACATCATTATCAATCTAATCCATTTAGAGTTGAAGCATATCTTCTTAAGAACAACAGACAAAAAGGTCCATTTGATTTTGTCAAAAGCTCCGTTCATATCTGTTTTATTGCCATATATCCTTCTTTTTTGCTGTAAGGACCGAGCCCTTACGTGATATTTTTTTCCCAAAACAACTCTAGAAAATAAAACTGATTTTGTTCGTTTTAAAACCTTTCAGTTCATTCTTAAAGTGCCAGACTCCACATTCTAAAATAAAATACAATTTTATAATAAAAGAGGATTACAGCAGAAATACATAAGATTTAAAACTAAAAATGTCCTTCTCGCATGCCTAGATTACCATGTTCTTCTCTCAAACTGTCTGCTTCTTGTTACATACTCCTGCGTAGGGGAGAAAACACACCAAAAGAAAAATAAAATGAGTCGAATACTCAATAAGCGTTACTTCATACCATTTTTAATATATAACAAAATAGGTTTTTCAAGCATACAACCAATACACAATATACGTACATACATACATAATAATACATGCATCATTGTTTATAACTATAATCATATTATGTCTTTCATCTTTTATCCTTTTCGTAATCTTTCTTATTCTTAATCATTACTTTAAGATATTAACATACAAGAGATCAACCGACAAGCAAGCATCTAACTACCAAACAAGCACGGCAATAGCCACAACTACCAAACAGATTTCAGACAAGCAAGTCATAAATCAGTAAACCAAAACCTCAACCACAAGTTATCAAATCAACTAACAAACAATCATTCATCCAATACATACATATCATGCATACACTAAACATCATTCATAATATGACATTCATCCATGTTCATTCATTTCCTTTAGATTATCGCACAATGTTAGCCCTCATGTGCTAGGGTTGACGAGTCTTCTTTTGGATCCTGGGTCTTCTTTTGAACCCTTGGGTCATCCTTTGTACCTCTTTCGCATTCTCATACTTAATAGCATACAGTCATTCAAGTTTTCTTTTATTTTTCTTTACCTTACTTTCCTTAAACTTTCCTATCTTTTAATTTCTATCTTTTTCCTCCTAATCGGTCTATCTATAGAAATATTTTTTAGAAGTATACCCATGAACTGGACGCATGCGCATACACTTAATCTCGTCGGGACGTAGGGTCATCGAATAGGGTCATCGCATAATGTCTTCGCATTGCACCAGTTCATGACATTCTTCCATAAAATCGGGAGACAAAAATTTCAAGTTTCATTTTATATTTTCTTTTTAGAGAATACATCCAATAATTACTACGTATAGGAATCCATCACAAGCATATAGTTACACGTTAGGGGTTCGATAAAAGGGGCCACCAAGAATGGTCATACGTACATATACTAGTATTTTCAATCCTTTTATCCTTCTTTACTAGTCCGGTAAACACTAAGGTGTATGAATATAACACTTACTTAGTATCCATACTATTTTCATATCATGCAGTCCAATTCCAAGTGCATCATATAACAATCAACTTACAGCATACACACAAACAACATAAATATATATATATATATATATATATAGCACACAAGCAACTAACTAGGTAAAACTTACACTTCACTAGGACACTCTCCTACTATCCTCACGTCCGTGAGATCTTTACTATGCTAAGACCATTGAGAGACTTACTGTGGACACTGGGACACCTTACGATATCCCTATATCCTTGAAATCTAACTTCACTCAGACCATCAGGAGACTAACTATGGACATCGGGACACTTTTTGATATCCCTATGTCCTTGAAGTCCAGCTTCACTCAGACCATCGGGAGATTTACTGTGGGCGCTAGGACACTTTTCGATATCCCTATGTCCTTCAAATCCAGTTCTTACACGTGTCACCAGACGCACATACCCTACCTCCACGTCACCAAAAATCAACTTATAATACGCTGATCACCTACTGCTATAGAAAACATCATACATCGATAGCAACATTCTCCATACCGGTTAGTAGGACTAATCTCACTTTCTGGCCCTTTACAAGTTCATCCCGACACTTAACACGATAAAAGTTCATCTCAAATGTACCTTTGTCGTGTCACTCAATTCGAGACTACTATCGAGTTCTCTCGTCATCTACTACTTCACGTGGCAGTGCACCACGTGATGCCTACATCGACTTCCGACTCGACACAAGTACGACTCCTTACGTATCCTGATTACTCTCCTAATATGTCACTACTCTGCGACTTCGTTGCTTCACACGTACTTTTATACATAACACGGTTACACAGCAACAACCGTCACTAGGGCTACCAATCACGTCACTACTCTGGAAACTGCTCCACAATTCTCGATACTTTACGCGTCTTACCTTTCCCAGTCGTGCAACTATCTATCTTCGCGACACGCCTTATGATGCATCACGACTACAACATGTGGAGTACCTTCCACGCTTCTGCTATGCACTCTACTCTGCATGTACACCCCACATCGAGTATACTCTACGTATATTCTCTCCATAGCACTTTACGTCACGACTAATACGATACACATTACACGATGCATCATTTTACCTCTATGGAGTACACTACACATGTACTTCCTTCAAACACCTGCCTCAATACCATACATGTATGTTGTTGCCCAAATGACTAACACAATAGGGAGGTAAATTGAGTTATATTATAAAAATTAACACTTATTAATCAAATACACAATATAAAATATAAATAAAATATAAAATTGTAAGAAATGTAAAGAGTAGGATAAGAAAAAACAAACTCAGTATTTTTACGAGGTTCAGCCCCACTGCCTACGTCTTCGCCTTATGCTACCCCTTGAGGATCCCGAATTCACTAGTCAATCTCCTTTAGGTAGAGATAGAAACCTATTACACTTTTGAGCAGAATCGCTCCAAAAAATCTGTATAGAACACCCTCTACACTTCCAATCACCTCACACTTGGTGATTTAACTATTTTCCATGTAGAACATCTTCTACACACACAAGGGTTATACGCACCCTCTTACAAATACAAGAGTTGATAGTGGGTAGACTATCAAAGTATACTCCTCAATGAGTGAGATAGAAACAATACAGCTCAACCTATATCTCTCTAAAAAAGAATAAAAATTAAGACTCAAAACTTTAGAAAAGAGAGAATGAGAGTTTTGAAAAAATGATACAAAACTTAACAATAGATGTGTAAGCTCTTGTTGTTGTTTCTTGCAAAACTCAAGTGAGCTATTTATAGGCAAATGAGTCTTCAATTTCAAATTTGAAAAGATTCACATGTCAAATAAGAGCATTATTCACTTTTCAAAAAATTCAAATAAAAACATTTCCTTTTTGCATTTGTCAAATACAACTCTATTCATTTTTCAAAAAAATCAAATTTAATCTTTTACTTTTCATACATGACAAAATGAGCATGATTTATTTTTCAAACTAAATCATCTTCTTTTTGCATATGTCAAAAAAACACACAACCACCTTTTAAGATTTTCAAATAAAATCATCTACTTTTTACATTTGTAAAAAAAAAACACACACAACCACCCTTCAAGATTTTCAAACAAAATCATCTACTTTTAACATTTGTCAAAAAAACACACCACCTCCCTTCAAGACTTTCAAACAAAATATGCACATGTCAAATATGATAATCAATCATCTTATAAATTCAAATTTTTATATAAAAAAATATAATTTTTGAAATTATTTTGTTTGATAATGTTATGCACATGTGAAAAACATAATTTTCAAAATTAAAAAATTTTAAAATGTCTTACATATGTGAAAAAAATAATTTGATATTTTATGAGAAAAAAGAGTAATTTGGAGTCTTAATCCAATTTTGAATTTTATCAAGAGATGTACAAAAATAATTTATGAGTTTCATTTGTAGACTTCTTCTTTTATACTTGATGTGCACTTCGTTCCATTGCGTAAATAATTTGAGTTTAAGACTTGAATTTATTTGTTATCATCAAAATCTATATGTAGATACGAAATTTGAAATTTTGGATTCAACATACACAAAGCACTCTCGTACTACACAGCACAATCCACAAACCAACTTCACAACATAGCCAACCAACTACACACAACTTTTCAGCGGACTCCACAACAACAGTACAGTCCACAAACACACAATAAACATAGATACAAGAGAAAGAGGATTATACCATAGCGGTATAAACCCGTACATTGGTCACTACCCGGCACGGCTAGTGGCATCAGAAGCCACTAGCTTAAGCGTTAACTGCATCGTCAAGGTTGGTGCCATGACCTTGGAACGGGAATGACTCGGGATATGGATCTAGGATTTTGGTTACTAAATCTAAAAGGGTGGCCAATATGGTGGGGAGTTTGTTGGTGGCGGTGGAAACGCCGTACGCAGCGACGTTAGCCTCATATGATGATGTCAGTCACGTAAAGTGAAAATTTGGGCTAAGATACTCGATTTGACACCGAAAGCTAGAGAAATACTCATTGGAAGAAGGAGAATCTCATGGTGGTGGTGGTGAGGCGGTGCAACCACTGGAAGGTGTTGGATCTAGCTCAAAAGGATGGCTGCGCGGTGAAGATAGGCCCATTTGGAGACCCATTTCGGGTGAAAAAGGAACGACGGAGCTGAGGTGGCTACCGGCGGTGGGATTTGTATCCCTGAGGATGGGGAGTCCAGTGGTAGTGGTGGAGAGCCAAGGTGGCTAGTGGTGACGCCGAAAAAAGGAAGAAAAGCCAAAGGAACCCGTTTCGAGTTTGAGGCTCACGCTCCGGCTAGAGGTGGCCGTGAGGTGCACCGCCGATGGGGTTGGACTCGCCGGTGACCAGCAGTTTAAGGATGACTGGCGGTGAGGCTGGCTGAGAGGCGATGCGCCACCACGAGCTGGAAGCCAAACGGGCATGAGGGAGGCCTGGGTGCAGGAGAGAGAGGAAAGAGATGAGAGAGAAAAAGGAAAAAGTGAAAGGTTTCGGGCTTCCTGGGGCTATTTATAGGCCCGACGCTTCGGGATCTTTAAACTAACAAACGATGTGCTTAAAATACTATTCTGAAAGCATGTAAAATCAATTTAACTTAAAATATTCAAAATAATTAAATAAAATATTATTTTAACTTACTGTAGTTTACAACATAATATTCTTCATCATTAATTAAAATGATGAAGTTTACTAATTATTAAAAATGAATCAAGTCATATATTTAAATCAGAGATTTAAAATATCATTAAAATCCCACAACACTTTAAATAACTAAATCAGGATATTAAAAACGATATTACACAAATATAATATTTTGTAGCGCTCCAAGATATTATAATTTCGTATTTTATAAATCTGGCTTTGGTCCAATAACACTGGAAATGCCTCATATAATATTTCCAAAACATTTAAAGTATTTGATAGCATTAAAACACTAGACGCATTTTAAAATTAAAGTTATCATTTTTAAAAACACATCATCGAGATTGGGCACGTGCTTCGAGACATGACACGTGCTTCGAGACTCATCTCAATCAAACGAGAGAGGAATGAGCTATTACATCATCTTCTCAGGATTCGCTAAGGTTTGGAAAAAAGATGGAGCAGGTGTTACATTTGCCCCTCATTCGATGTTGCATGGAGTGCACCACTTCATAGGCCACGATGATGTTGTCGGAACTTAGTCTGTCTTCTACAAATATACTTTGAGCAGGAGAAATAAGAGTAGGAAGAATCTGTTTTAGTCGATTTGCCAAGACCTTGGAAACTATTTTGTAGAGGACGTTGTACAAGTTGATTGGTTTGTAGTCAGAGACAAACTGTGGTCATTTCTTCTTAGGAATCAGAGTATGTAAGTTTCATTAATGCTACTAATGTCTTTGCTGGAATAGAGGATTTCTTTAACTGCTCTAAAGACATCATGGCCCATGACAAACCAGTGATCTTGCTAGAAACCAGTAAAGAAACCATCGGGTCTTGGAGAGCTCATTGGATCCATCTCGAAAACAACCTTTTGAAGTTCTTCCCAGTAGCATTCTTTCTCTAGAACTTGGTTCATATCAGAAGTGACTAAGGGTTTGATATCAATCAATGCAATATCAATGTCTTGGGGGCTGGAAGATTTGAATAAATTCAAGTAGTGATCCCGAAAGAGTCTGTTGATATCCTCATGTTTGCTGGCAAATTGACCTCTATCATAGTAACTTTCTTGATCGTATTCAATTGTCTTCTTTGAGTGGCACATTTGTGAAAATATTTTGAGTTTTTGTCCCCTTCTATGAGCCAAAGTTGTTTAGAGTGTTGCTTCCATTTAATTTCCTCAAGTTCTAATATAGCATCAACTTCATTTTGCAGGTTTTTGATGGTACCATTGAATTCCCCTTTGTTGATACTTTGGAATTCATGAATACTAGTTCTCTTGGCCTTGAGAGATTTTTTCAGATCACCATCTTTGGCTTTGGATCAGACCAAGAGTTTGTCCCTGCACCTTGAAAGTTCAGCTAAAATCCTATGCAATGCATTGTTGTTGCTCATAGCAGTGCCCCAATTCCTTTGAATGGTGTCTATGCAGTATTGCATTTTGAACTAGCTAGCTTCATAACGAAAGAGATTCACCACCTTTCTATTTTGGTCTTCCTTAGAGACACTTGAGATGAGTAAAGGAGCATGATCAGAGTGGAGAGCTGGAAGGACTTGGACAATTGTATTGCTGAAAAACTGATTCCAGAGAGAGTTCCCAAAAGCACGGTCCAATCTTTCTTTGACAAATGCGTTGCCTTCTCTCTTGTTACACCAGGTAAATTTAGACCCTTCAAAACCAAGTCATTAAGACCACAATCATCCAATGCATCTATAAAATTTTCCATTTGTGAAAAGGGTTTGTTGACAGCGCCATACTGCTCCTCATTAGTGAGAATTTCGCTAAACTCGCCACAACAAAGCCAAGTTATTGGATCCATAGGCTTGATTTTGTTAAGTAAATTTCAATCTTCTTTTCTTTTTTCAACAGCCGGATTTTCATAAAAGCCAGTTAAAATAGCTTTTTGACTTCCATTAAGAAGCTGGCACGTCATTGAATTGTGGTTCTGAGAAAAAGTGAGAAGTTCAGCTTGAGTGTCCTCTTTCCAAAACATTGCTAGTCTCCCACTTTTATCAATGCTGTCAACAATGAAACTTCTACTAAAACTTACTTTATTACGAATAGATTCCAACCTTTCTTTCCTACTTTTAGTTTCAGAGAGAAAAATTAAATTTGGCCTGTTATCCTTCACCAATTGGTGAAACTCATGAACTGTCTGAGGGTTGCCAATCCCTCGATAGTTCCAACATAGGGGAATCATTGTGATTGGCAGGGCTGCAATGCAGCCTTTGCCATTTGAAAATTTTCATTTACCTTGTCTCTTAGTGCAAGTTTAGCTTTTTTGAGTAGATCACTGTCTTGGCTTGAGAGGGCCTTGCGCTTTGCCAGAGTGTTCTTGCATAATTATGTCATTATCATTGGTAGGCAACTTATTGGAAACAAGTGCATGCCTTTTCCACTTCATGGATTGTTTCATAATTTTTTGCCAATAACATTTCCCTTTTCTTTTTGAGCTGCTGGCAGAGATTGGATTGAAGGAAGATATAACGGGTCTACTGAGCTGGCACCTTTAAGATCTTGGGAGGAAATGGAAGCTGTCACAGGCTTACCATTTGGAGCTAAGTCAAAATCTGAAAATTGTGTATTAAATGAGGAATTACCGTTTCCAGGATTTGGGCTTAAGTTACAAACATTCTCAAAAAAAGGAAGGGGCAGCTGTAAATTCCCTAATTTTTCATAACAACCAGGTCGTTGCCATTTTGAAATTCACTGATTTTTGGATCATCGGAGTCTGCTTTCCATCCACTTTTCGGTGTCGCTTTACCAGACTGATTCTCATCAGATGAAACATGAGGCTGGACATTGTTTTTGGAACTCGCACGCATCCAAGCTCCATTCTAATTGCTAAAACTTTCCATCACATTCCTTCTAAGGGCCATTTTTTCACAGCGACCAGTACCATACTTTATAGTTTCACAAGAGTGAAAGAAATTAGGCATTCTTTCATATTTGAAGTTGATCCAGTATCTGCGATCATCTAGGGGGATGACTCTGCCCCTAGGAAGGAGTTTTATAATATCCAGCATGACTTTGACCTTTAAGAATTTACCCCAACAAGATTCGCTTTCTTCTGAGTCTAGCATGATCACATTTCCCACTGAGTTACCAATTTTTCGTAACATACTGGTTGACATACCAACAAAAGGTAAGTCATGGCATTGGATCCAAAAAGGCTCGTGGGAGAAAACCATGTCTTTGATGGAGGGAACACCAACACAGTCTTGGATGCAAATGAGACTCTTATCAAAAGACCAAGCCGTCCATTAAGCACTCTTATTTTATCAACAAAAGATTTAAATTCAACAAGAAAAGTGTTTTTGTCTACTTCTTTGAATAAGGCTTTCCCTTCAACGTGCCAAACTTTAGAAATAGTATTTGTGAGTGCATTACAGTTTATTAAATTTTTCAAAATCAGACAAAACATAATACAAAATTTGCTCTTAGAGGCAGATAGGGATATATCTTCAGCACTAATCTCGATTTCTTGTTTTTCGTCCTCGGTTAATCTGAGACCTTCACAAAGAGATGATAAAACTTCTTCCATCCTCCCAATCTCTGTAGACAGGTGCCCAAGAGAGTGAAAAAATCTTAGATTTTAGGAGAAATCTTAGAGAGAAAAAAACCTTACTTTCTCAAGTGAGAGAGTAGGACCCCTACTAATGTCTAAATTTATATAGACATATTTAATTCAATGTGAGGTGTTTTAAGTGTCTTGCTTGCTTAATTTGGTCCAAGTTCGATTTTAGCCAAGCCACTAAGAGTGCTTTAATAACACGTATGCGATGGTGCTATGTTCTAAGAGAAATACATTAATCACATGTGGTTTTATAAAATTAAATTTATAAGATGATATGAATTTATATTATTCATTAAATCTATTTTACAATAAATTTAACTTTACAATCTCTTGTACCAAATCAAGTCACTTTATTTTCTAACTTTATTTTTATCAAATATATTTATGACTTAAGATTTCTCTTAAAACATAAAACCAACCCCATTTATGTGTCAACAGAAACATGTAAACTTTTAAATTCACCAAATTCTTACATCTCACGGAATTAACTTTTTTTTTACCTTCTAATTCAGCTAAGTTTAATGTCTTTAAAAGCTCACAGTATACTAATAAGATGTTGACAAAATAACTATATTTTGATTAGGGGTGCTACCTGCCCCCACATGGGCAGAAGGTGGGGTTCCCTCCTTTAGAGATTTGCCCCCGTACATTGGGGGCAGGCCCCCCGTCCTAATGTCGGGGGGCAAGGGTGGACCACTTGATCCTAATCATAAGTTCATAACAAAATGTCCAAATTTACAAAGAATCCAAACCAAAAACAAATTTACATTCCCCAACAAAAAAAACCTAAACTAAACAAAACTCTTATCAAACAAATTGGTCCATTGGAAAGAAAAAGATAGATAGAGAGATAGAGTAGGGGAGAGAGAGAGAGAAGAGAAGAAGAAGAGGAGGAGGAGGAGGATGAGGATGAGGATGAGGAGGATACGTCAAGACGAGAAAGAGGAGGAGAAGAAGAGTAGGAGGAGATGAGGAGGAAGGTGTCGTGGTGAGAGGGAGAGAACAGAGGTTCTATTGAGGGAAGAACCATGTTGTCTGTTAAAAAAGTATTGAATTTCATCCAAAATAATGACGCTCATTGTCTATTTTTTTATGACAAATTTAATTATATATATAATTGAGCCAGCCCACCCTTCCTCCTTCTTATATTGAATTGGGAATTCTGCCTATAAGTAGGGTTGCCTACGTCTTCTTGCAATACTCAATCTCTCTCCCGCTTCTCCATGCAAGTGCATGCCCTTATTTTTTTTTTTTTTATATTATGAGGGTGGGGGTTTTGAACCTAGGTTTTCTATTTGGAGAATTAAGTTGTATGCCTTCAAACCATTAGACTCTTGACAAGTGCCTATACATTTTACTATTCTAATTTTATGCATAAATTGTAATGTTTTGAGTATTGATTTTTAAAGACCTATACATTATATGTTATGTGGCATAATTTGATTTAGAAAATAAATTTAAAATTTTATAGATAAAATCTTATAATTTAAGTAACGTAGATGGTATATCGTATACTCTATAGTTTACATATTCGCTCAAAAATAGAATAACTCAAATAATATTTACACAGAAGAGCCAAGATTATGGAACAAAATCTACAAGTTCTTGTGTTTTTTTTTATCACCTTCAAAGAATATAATATGCGTTAATCTCATTCCCCACGTTTCATTATAATCTTGGTATTGTTGTTAGGAACTAACTGACTGCAAAAATGCATGCAAGACCAAATGATATTATGTCACGGCCTTACCATTTTTCATTGTCGTGTCAATATAATTACTTCGTACACAACGATTATTTCTTGTCATTCCCGAAAGATCTTTACAAGTGCTGTCCACTTGATAATACAAATTGTTGGACAAACGTCACACCTTTCTAGAATGCTTAGATTCTTTAAAATCCTCCGATAGATGTATAAAGAGGTATTTATTAAGGCCTAAGGGGGGAAAAGTACACTTTGTGTTACAAAGTATATATGATATAATAAGTGGCAGAACCAATATTAATGTAAAATGTTAAATACAATCTTAAAATATCTATCATTAAAAGTTATTCATTTTCATATAAATTTTAAATTTATTTAATTTTTTCAAATAGAATGAGCGGAGTATACAATGATGGAGCCACGTTTAGGCAGGGGTGGCCCCCCTCCCAACGGGCCCGACTTGTATTCTTAAAATATATATATATATATATATATATATATTGTTTTAAAGAAAAAAATAAAATATATTTATTTTTTTATAATTTGTTAGGATAATATCAATTTTATTTTGTATTAGTCTTTTTTCTAAAAATTATCTTGATCTTTTTCTACATAATTAATTTAATTTAGAAATAAAATACATTTCATATAAAATAAAATGATATAATAACGTGATAACATATTTTTATTATAGATAAAAATAAAAAATAAAAATAAAAAAGAAGTCGAATGATTTCTAATATTTTTATATATATATATTTTTATTAAGATGACATGTTCTTATCATATTATATATATTTTTCAATACATAAATTGTATTAAACGTATTTTATTTTTATTGTAGATCTTATTATCAAATTATTTTATATCACATAAAAAAAATACAAAATAAAAAATATTTTATATATTTTATTTTTGCTTTACTTGGCCCCCCTTAAAACAGATTTTTGGCTCCGCCATTGGAGACAAATACTGGATCATAGAATTGTAAATATCATTTTTCTTATTTTAATTAAAAAGAGATTAAAAAATCATAAAAATATATTTACAAGCTATTTTTCATATAGATCATTACCTTTAAATAATCTTCCTTATATTTATACTTTGGATACTATATTAAGAAATCTAATATTGTATAATAAAAAAATTTTAGATACATATTAATAAGTTTATTATTTTTTCTAAACTTAGTTTTAATTTTAATTTTAGACCGCCTATATCTTTAAAAATAGATAATATATAGAAACTAAACAAAAAGGGAAATGATACATGTACTATCCATTTACAACTTTTTTATAATTTTTTTTATAATTTTTTTAAATTTAATTTTTAAATTTACTTAGTAATTAAGAATTTGAATATTAATAAAATTATATATATATATATATTTCTTAATGATTAAGAATATTAAAAAAATACTTCAAAGAAAATGATGAAAAAATGAAAAAGCACACAAAATTATAAAAATGTTGTAAAAGTAGTTGTATGTGTATCACCACTCAAACAAAAATTTGGGACTATAAAAAATATTTTAGAGAGACATTTTTAAGTATATTGAATTTTTTTTTTTTTAAAAATAGAGAGGATATGAAAATTATATATTTTTGGGGGTATTATTTTCTATATTTATAAAATTATGTATAAAATATAAGAGTACAATTATAATTTTAAAAAATTTTGGGGATCCATGGCCTTCCTGCCCAGCAGTGACTCCGCCATTGGATGTAATATATGATAAATTTAATTTATACGTTACAACAAATCTTTAGAACTGATACATTATATAATCAAAGAGTTAATATTCTAACCAATCCATCTATTATTTTCCAAATAATAATCCTCCAATAGGTGGGTTCCAATTAAGCTTCTC
The DNA here is from genome assembly GCA_036898215.1 of Platycarya strobilacea. Classification (NCBI taxonomy): domain Eukaryota; kingdom Viridiplantae; phylum Streptophyta; class Magnoliopsida; order Fagales; family Juglandaceae; genus Platycarya; species Platycarya strobilacea. The sequence goes on from CM072550.1 coordinate 49,826,919, forward strand.
AACTTAACTCCCTGTGACCGACCATCATTAGGAGATCAAGCACGATTGAGTTTCTGAATCCATTCTATTCTAACTAGTGTGATGATCCTCTTCTATTTTATGTGGAATAGCTGACGTGGTGAAATTCTATTAGAGTTTGTTAATAGATGGCCGGTCATTACAAAAAAATATATATACTTATTTATAATTAGTTAATTTTCATAAAATAATTATTTACAATCAAAATTAATTATAAATAATCTTTTTATTAGAATTAATTGATTACAAACCCTCATTTTTTATTGTAGCGAGTGCAAATAAAAACTGATATATCAAATTGTAAAAGACTAATGATACATGCGCACAACCCTTCATACAAATTATGTTTTAAATGATATTATTTATAAAAAAAATTATTTTATTTTTGTAAGTTTCTTTTACAAAAAAAAAAAAAAAAATCTCTTATTTAAAATATATAGTTTTAAAAAATTTGTGCGGGCATACTTTTCTATTGTAAAAAAGCAACAAATTATATCACTTGATCTGCATGAGATAGATGATACATAAAATTATGAGACACGGCACATATTTAACACTGTATCTAATAGAAGTTACAATTTGTAATGTTTTTAATAATTTGATGGTATAATATGTCAACTACTTTATTATTTTTTAGCACGAGATGTAAAACCTTATAATTTGGGGTAAAAATTATCATTGATCGCTTAGTCTCCAATGTTCCTTTATTGTATATTAAGTTTACACTTTCAAGTGCTGAATTAGACTCTTTTGTCAAAGTAAACTGTTATAATTAAAAGTACATGGAATAGGGACGAAACCAAGATTATAATTTTGGAGGGGGTCAAGTATTTTAAATTTCGAATAAATAGTTCGATAAAGAATTTTAGGAACTTATAATATCACTAATAACAACAAAAAAAGAAGTTTACCTAGTATTTCACGAAAAATATCATAACAACAAAAAAATAAGTTTATCTAGTATTTTAATTAAGAAGTGTATTCATAAAGTATAAGCAAACATAAAAATAAAATTATGGTTTAATTAAATCTTCACAAAATTTTTAGAGAATATTAATGATTACAATTAAAAATACTTTATTTATCTTCTCCTATGTTTTAAATATGTTTAAAAGTTAATATTATTTTTCTAATAAAACTTTCTAAGAACTGAAATTTTCTCAATCAAAATATTATATGAAATAAAATTAAATGAGAAACAATATACTTAAAACATTAATTAATTTTAGTAGAAATAGTCAAACGTTTGCTTTGAAATATTAAACTAATTTACTTGTTAAGGAGTAATGCTAAATATAAGTTCAAAATAGACAAAATTTTGAACAAATCTCACGTAACCTTTATAAAAAAGCGAGTTGCATTAAAACAGATTAATTTTTTAAATATTTTTTTAATGTAAAGTCTATTTTTTTTATAAAAATCTACCTAAAATTTATTCATTTAAAATTTGTACAAATTATTTCTCTTTTACCTAAGTCTTGATTTAGATTTAAAATTCGTCTTATTTCAACAAAGGCAGAGAGATCCAGACTGGAATCTGAGAAAATTTGCAAACCGGGATCGATGGTACCATGAACATATTGTAGGATTCTTTTGACCATTTGAAAGTGAGACTGAGAAGGATTATGCATGTGTTAAGTGACCAAGTTGACACTAAAAGACAAATTTGGGTGAGTTAATGTGAGGTACTATAGAGCACTAACGATGCTGCAATAAAATTTCGAATCAGAGAACGGTAGAGAAACATCAAGTTATTTGAACTTAGTAGTCATTGGAATGACAACTGGTTTGCATGCTGTCATTTGTGCGTGTTGAAGAAGTTCCATAGCATACTGAGTTTGTGAAAGAAATGATCCTTGAGAACTATGAGTAACCTAAATGCCAAGAAAGTAATGTAAGGGACCCAAGTCTTTCATATCAAATTCACAATTAAGAGCATGAACAAATATATTTAAGACAGCAGAATTGGAGCCTGTATATGTCGTCGACTTATAGTAATAAAAATAAAGTAAGAGTTTGTGAATGAAAAGTAAAAAAGGAAGGATATGAGATGCAACAAGAGAAACCATATTCAATTAGAAACGAACTAAATCTATCAAACCAAGCCCTTGGGGCTTGTTTTAAGTCATACAAAGTACGATGCAATTTGTAAACGTGATTAGGATGAGAGAGATCTTTGAAACCTGATGGCTATTCTATGAATACGAGATCGTGAAGAAAGCCACGAAAAAAAGCATTTTTTAATAAATTTCCCACCTGCGCACAAGAGTAATAGATAAGACAGTTCTAATGATTCCATATTTAACAACTGTGAAGTAGGCTCAAAGAAAATCAATCCCATCAATTTGTTGGTAACCAATGGCAACCAACCTAATTTTTAAACGCTCAGGTGTGCCGTGAGCATTAAGCTTGGATTTAAACATCCATTTTTTAGCAATAACATGCATATCAGGCATACGAGGAACCAAAGTCCAAGTTTTACTTTCTGATAAGGCAGCAAGTTCCTCATGCATAGCACGAGTCCAATCTTCATAATTTAAAGTAGCCTGGATGTTCTTGGGAATCTGTGGCAAACATAACGTTGTATTTAAGTTAACATATTTTGGATTGGGTTTGTGGATGCCAGATTGTAGACGCATGACCATCCAATTGTTTGATGGAGTGGGAAGATGAGGGGGAGAGGCAGATAGTTCATATACAGGGGATTGTGCGTTTGGGGAAAGGGGTGGGGATTGAGAAGAAGTGGTGGGGTTAGTGGGAGGTGTCGTGAGGATTAGTAAAATGGATTGAGAGTGCTGGACATCTGTAATAGTTATAGGAAAGTTTGGTGCAGGTGTGGTGGAAGGTTGTCATGGGGTTTGAGTTGTGTGATCCTTGGGACAATCCAACCATTCAGTAAATGTGGATAAGAGACTAGGTGAGTCTAGATTATCATATAAAGTGGAGGAATTTTTGAAAGGAAATTGTTGGTCATTAAAAACAACATGGTGTGAAATATAAATTTTTCGTGTAGGAGGATAAAAACATTTATAACCTTTATGTTTGGTTCTATAACCCATAAAAATATAAGGTAAAGATTTTAGATCAAACTTGTTTGAGATGTTAGTCCAAATATATGGAAAGTACTTGGAACCAAAAATACGTAAGGAGGAGTAATCAGGGTGCTTACCAATACGTAAGGAGGAAATTGTTGGTCATTACCAAGTGTGGAGGAGGGAGTTCAATTGATGAGGAATACGATTGTGGAAAAAGCTTCCACCCAAGTTTTTTTGACATGCTGCTGTAAGAGAGCATAGTCAGTCTGAGTTTCCTAATGTTTTTGTGGCGTCTTTCGGTAACACCATTTTGCTCCGGAGTATATGGGCATTACATTTGGTGAATGATACCTTGGTCTTTCAAGAAACTTGTAAAGTTGGTGCTTGTGAATTCTCCGTCACCCTCAGATTGGAACACTTTGATTCAAGTCGAGAATTGACAATATATATTTGACAAAGTCACAAAAGTGACTATAAAAATCAGATTTATGATTAAACGGAATAAACCAAATGAAGCAACTAAAACCATCAATCAACACAACATAATAATTAAATTTATCCAATGATTGTATCGGGGCAGGGCCCCAAAGATCACAGTGCAATTTTTCTAACAAACCAAATTTATTTTCCGATCAAAGCATAAAAGGTAATCTATTGAATTTGCTTATTTGACAACTGTCGCAAAAGTTCGGTTTATTTTGGCCTACCACTTGAATGAGATTAAAAGACTTGAGAAGGTCCACAGTGGCAAGTTGCGGGTAGCCAAGCCTTTGGTGTCATATGTCTGAAGGAACAGCTTGGAACTGAGTGGAGAACAATACTTGCTATGGAGATTGAATGGTGTAGAGACTACCTGTTTAGTGGCCCCTCAGTAGTGTGCAATTAGTGATTCAGTCCTTAATAACAAAACCAACACCAAGAACTCATAATTAACAGGCTGATCATGTGTTAATTGTCCCCTAGATAAGAGATTTCTTTTAAGTTCAGGAACTAATAAGACAAAATTAAGGGTGAGTTGAAGCAGTTTGGTACCAATATGTGTATCTCCAATGTGTGTGATTGAAAGGAGAGTGCTATTACCTACCATTACCTTGTCGGAATCAGTGTAGGGGCGAATATTATGTAAGATACTTACATTGGAGGTCATGTGCGACATTGCTCCAGTATCAATTATCCATTCATGGTCGTTGGGATTGTTGAGAGTAAGGGCAGCCACAGCTTGAGGAATTTCATTGTCTTGGTATGTCTTGTCGAACCGATACCAATACTTGAGAGCTTGGTGGCCAAATTTCTTACAAATTTGGCATTGGGGAAGGCTTCCATTGTTGCCAGAATTGCCTTGAGGGTCTCGATTGTTTTGGTGATGGAAACCTTTGCCTTTAGAGGAGAATTGATGATTGTTGGGGTTGTGGTTTCCAGGTTTGTTTGAGTTGGGAGGTCCCTTGTGTTTTTTACTCTAGAAGGCAACCTATGTGTACCTTTCTACAACATGTAATTTATGTCAATGTCAAAGCTTCGAAGCAGTGGAATGACCTCAACATAAGAGGGCATAAGAGGTTTGAGCATTGCCGTTGTGAAGTTTTTATATTGTGCTCCTAAGTTGTTTAGTAGGCAGAAAACTCTTTCTTTGTCTTTCACATGATTTCCAATACTAGCAAGACTATCATACAAGCATTTGAATTTAATGAGATAATCATCTAGAGAAATATCAGATGACTTACGCAAGTAGGATAATTTTTGGTGAAGTTGAAACTTGCGTTCCTAAGAGGATTGGACATAAGTCTCGTGGAGAGTAGTCCATGTTTTTGGTGCGGAATCAACACCAATGACAAGTCCAAGCGCCTCTTCCATAAACGTGCCAATAAGCCAACCTCAAAGAAGATGATCAACTTATTTCCATGAATTATAAGTAGGTTTTGGCACCTTCTGTCCTCACTAAAGCCTTTAGGAGCAGAGATGTGTACATTAGGGGTTGGAATCGTGCCGTCGAGGACCCCAACAAGATCTTGGCTTTTAGCCAAGATGAGAAACTATTCTCTCCAAAGTGGATAGTTCTTGTTATTGAGACGGAGGATTACAAATTTTCAACGTTGAAGGAGGAAGAACCCATGTGTATGTTTTTGGTAGAAAATAAATGAAGAGAAAAGAAGAAAAAGAAATATTGGATGGCTTTAGCCTTTAGTGGCTCTTGATACCATGAAGAAAGTTGAGATTGAATTCAATGAAAAATATATTTCATCATCGATAATGGTTACATGTATAGCCAGTGGCTATATATACAACAATTTGACGTAAAGTTTAAGAGCATAGAAACATAGAAGGAAAATAGAGTTATATATGGAAACTATCTATATGAAAATATTATATAAACGGCTAGCTTCCTTGTATGTGTTGAATTGTCTTTGAATGTAGAAATATGTTGTCAATTTCTGGTGTGCTTGATGAACTATGTTGATCACTGATGGAACTGATTTGGCTCCCGTTATCAATCTTATCATTATAATTGTTTCAAATATCTATATAAAATCTAATAAATAATTTAATTTTTTAAAATGTCAATTAAATTTTAAAATAATAATAATATTAAAAATTAATATTTTATTTAACTTTCATATAAAATTAGTTTATCTCATTTTATTTTAATATGCAAACGGGATTTTGAGAGCCGGCCCCTCTTCCCCCGCTCGATTACTCAAAATTAAACTTTTTCCTTTTGCTTTAATTCTTCCCCCTTCTATCGGTAATGTGGGGGCGTGCCACCTCGTGTTACACACGATCGCGATCCTATACGAATTACAATTCTGAAGATCGGATAAATTAATAGCGCTATACAATTCTTCTATTTTTTGAGGCCGGGGATTAAGCAAAAAGCTAGGGATTCTAGAAGTGAACTTAAAGCCACATCACTAAAACATTAAACTCATACACGATCGATGGAGTTCTGTACGTACGTGCATGTGATCATCAACTAACCTTTATTTTCCAAATTTGTCCAGAAAAATCCAATTCAAATCAAGCTGGGATACGTTGTCGTTTGTTGAGTTTTCTATGGAGTGATCAGTATTAATCAACAGCTACCTAGCTAGCACGACAACATGTTATATAGACTTCTGAATTCTGAATACGACGAGTTTCAAAAGCTAGCTAGCTGACAGTAATACTAGTACTCATACAACAACCGAATCGATCGAAAGAATTATGATCATCATGGTATTTGGTACGTGTTGGCTTAGAATAATAGGGAAATGCTAAGTACTTATAGTTGTGAACTATGCAAATATTTGTGATTCTTTTATTAAAATATGAGATTTATTATTAAAAAATTAATTTTTTATTTAAATCTCATAATTAATTTTTTTTTAAAAGATTATACGATACTTATACTCTTCCCAATTATACTCTTTCCAATTACAAGTATCATTTTTCATAATGAAAAGGATTTTAAGATTGTGTTTACACAGCTTTAGGAGAAAATCCTGCAGCAAGAAGAAATAGAGATCAATTGTTAGGTAGGAGCGGATGGTGGTGGCCACCTCTTTTCCAGACAAAGAAACATCGGCTCTGACGGCGGTGGCAACTTCATCATTTTGATGTAAATAATAAGCCAGAAAAACAAAAGAAAGTTTGGCATAAACGATATTCGGATGGTATGAAACATGTTTTTTCATGTATTCGCACAAAGACACGCATACACATGATTCCCTGCGTTTAGAATTGATTTCTTTTTAGCAGGGACAAGGGTGATGGGACAACTAATATATAGTCCATATTCTTACGAAACCCTGGAGGTGGTCTCCCAAACAAACAGGCAGACGCATATGCTTTTCATTGATTGTGCTGAAAAGAGAAAAGGGTGTGTGTGGGGGGCGGAAAGCATAGCAAATTGATAATGTTTGAGGTCAACAATCGATCATTTAGACTATTGATCTACTGCATGCATGCTATAATTTAAACATGAATCTTGTAGTTAAATCAAAACCCTATATGTATAGAATAATGAATCAATGATAGCTTTACTATCATTCTCTCTCTTCTTTTTTTTTTAAAATTTTTTTAAAAAAATTTCTTTTTATTTAATAGCTAAGAAAGTGATTATTAGCTAATAAAATATGTTTCTCTTATCTTATTTTGTATGTGTGACTTTTCTTGCAAGATCTTATTGGTTATGGTTGCTTTGGTTATTTCTTTGCTCTATTGGTTTTGTATTTGAATCGTATATTGGTTTTTGTTCTAGACCTTTTTAATTAATAATTGGGTTTAGTTTTTCTTGTTTAATTGGGTATCCTAAGTATTTAGTTGTTGAAAAGGTGTCCAACTCATCCGGACCCGAGCCAAAAAGGGTTGTCAGGCCCAATGCCTGTAATCTACACCCATCACCATGCGGTATCCGAATTCAACTAGGGAAACTAAAACTGGGGACGATCCAAGTCTCTGGTTATCCCGAACCAGCAGAATGAGATTAAATCGGTTTCGAGGACACGCTAAGGCCAGAACGACGATTCACGTACTGATATATCTTCTGGATCCGCCTCACATCAAGATCACTTTCGTATTTATGAACGACAGACAACCGTCGGTCTACAAATTTCCCCTCTTAAATGCAGAACCAGATAACCGCCGGTCTACAGATCTCCCTTCTTAAATGCAGAGACACTATAAACGCACATCATTAATTGCTAGATTGACAAAAGATATAGCGGCATTTAATGCCCCTTTCTAAAAGGGTCTAATTGAGCATTAAATGAAAGGATACTCAATTAATGCGATGAGACCGACTAAATCAGATCAAGTTTTTCCCTATCAAGAATGACGATCGAGTGATGTCCCGATTTCTAGATCTTTTATCATAAAAACCTTCCTTCAAAGGAAACACCTATAAATAACGCCAAACCAAGGACGAAAAGGGGTACATTTTAAAATTCTCTCAATCAAACGTCCATATATTTTCTCCCTAAAACTAACTTGATCGTCGAAGCGGTTCCAGACCCCGATCTTCCTTGTTCTTGTTTTGCAGGTTACGGTCGGTCGGGATTTGATAAACCAAACTGCAGAATACGTCCTTAACAGTTGTAATCACAATTTTCTTTCTCCATAAGTGATGACTTATTAACAAATTTGATGGAAAGTTTATTATTGGACATGTGATCTTAACTCTTCGTTAAAAAAAAAAAGACTATTAGTGAAATAATATATTTTTTAAAAAAAATTCTTAATAATTAAGGATATTAAAAAAATATTTAAAAGAAAATAATTAAAAAAAATACACTAAGAATGATAAAAAAAAAAGGTAAAAAAATGATAAGTGTATGTATACAATGCAAATTGATAGACCAATTTTGTACCCATTTTGTGCATATTGTAAATAAACTTATATCAACTAGCAAATTTTTTTTTTTATTTAAAAAAACAAATAACAATCTTCTATTTGCTCAATGAAGCATGATGTTTTTCGAGAAGCTGGGGCGGACCCACGTTAGTAGGTGGGGGCTACTATCCTCCCAAAGTTTTTCAAAAATTGATTTATAATATAAATATATAATCTATATATATATAATTAAAATTTTCTCTTAGATTAAAAAAAAAAAAATTGCCCTCCACCCCCAAATTTCTTTTACTAAAATTATTCATCTAAATCTCAATATACATTAATTTATATTCTAACTTTTAACTTCACTTAAACTCAAATTTCAACTTATAAAATCTTACAGTTACTTAACTAACAGTCTAACTCTAGGAAAAAAATTGATTATAAATTTATATAATTATAAAATTGATTAATTATACTTACTTATTTAGCTTTAGTCTAACTTATATGATTATGAGATATAGTTTGTTAAAAATTTAATAGCGTTACATCATTACTTATTAGAAAGTTCTCAAATTTATTCTTAATTTATAAATTTTTCTTAAATTATAGAAAAATATGAGCAAGTACTCAAAAATAATTGATTTTTTTTAAGAAAGACGTGAACAATTCGAAAAGTAATATACATTTAAAGAGCTCGGTAATAACAAAATATGATACTTTTATCACTGATGATCAATCTTATAAAATTTATATGTACTGCACATTCTATCGATCGTTCCCCTAAACACAAAATTCTGATTTCGTCCCTGTTAAGAAGTGAATCAAAAGACAAATACTTTGGTCAAGCTTGTTGCGAGCGACAATAATACTTAACAATACGAGAGTTAAATTGGTTAACTCTTTTTTTTTTCAAGAAGTGAGAGATCTTTTGAAGACATATGAGTAGTTGCAGAAGAGTTTACATGTTATTTATCCAAGATTTAAGTTGTAATACTTTTATTAAAATATAAATACTAAAAAAAAATGAACATTTATAATGAACTATTTATAATTATAATAATGACTATTGTAATGAAAATTAACTTATTTTGCCAAAAAAAAAAAATCACTCTTGCAAAAAATAACTAATCATAAAAAATAGATTTCTTACCGTGCTAGAATCATGTCTCACCTTGGTTTTGAGAATTTTCTTGTAAGCACCAAAGTGAGAAAGCTTGTTATTATGATATTTTCCCCCATAAGTACGGCCACTTAGAATATGAAGTAGATCACTTACAAAAACAAGGAAAATTGTGTACGGCCAGTTGGTAAGAAATGGGTCTCACACACATATACTTGGTTTAATATAATATTTATGCATATTATATTGGCATCTATGCAACTGTAATTAAGGAATTTTGTGTTTAGTGTTAGGAATGATAAAAGTCAAATACCCGATGCTGCACTATGACATGATTCATACAACATAATACAATATAAAGATATATATCGTAAAATCCTAATTAGCAAGTCGTGTCGGTTCAATAGTCAAATAATTGGTCTAAAAAATTAAAAAATTACAATACATTCTTAACAAGTCTGATCATCAAATCAGGCCGCGAGAACCAACTTCTAGGCAGTTTCATATATGTAGCTGAAAAAATATCACACCTTTTGGTAAATTAGTTTAATTAATATTCCTATGAATGAATTAAAGGGGAAAAGTCCAACAAAAGGCATTAGTAACTTAGATCATCTTTAAATTTAGAAACAATTTTATCTCATCTTATTTTATCTTATTTTATTATTATAATTTTTTTTTAAATTTTCATACAAAATTTAACTAATTTTCATACAAAATTTTTATATAATATAATAATTAATTCAACTTTTTTAAATTTTAAAATAATGATAATACTAATTTCTATTTTTTATAAATTATAAAAAAAAACAAATATGAAATTTAATTATTCAATTTATATTATATGTCTATATATATAGATTCAAAAAGTATAAAGTCAAAAAAATACTTTACTAATTTCAAGCGATCAGAAAAAATAATGAGCTAGCATATCACGTGTGCAACTTTCCATTCATTGCCGAAGTATTAAGTAGAATTAATGAAATGAAAATACCAAAATATTTTAGAAGAGATATTCCAAAGGTCTCATTTAGTCGGAGCTACCGAATGGAATTATCGGGAGGGTAAAAAACTCGGAAAATTAGATCAGATCAGTCCAACTTGGTGAAATCAATCTAGTTTTGAGTTGGAATCCATCTAGAATTGATTTTTATATTGTCAAAATTAGTCGATATCGATCCGGCTCCGATTATAAGTTTTTTAGAGCCAAATTGATTTTGATATAATATATATTTTAAATTAATTTTTTAAATATTATATGTAATATAAAATAATATTTTTATATTATATATAATATCTTATACATTAGTTTATAATTTAAATTAACTATAATTTTTATTTTATAGTCTAATATTAATAGTCTAATACATAATATTATTAGTAATATAGTTTAGGTTTATATATAAGTTACTATACTAAATAATTATATATAAAATATAGATAAAGTAATACTAATATTATTAGTATTAGTATCATTATTGATGATATAGTTATAAAAAATTATACTTACTATAACAAATACTAATATATATAATAATTTTAATCACTATACCTAATACTTATATATATATTAGTAATCTAATAGATTAATATAAATTAATTTAAAATCAAAAAACTAAACTATAATCGGACTGAAATTGGTAAATTGGGTATTATATACTAATTTTAGAATAATCGATGTATAATCAATTTTAAAAAATGAAAAATAGTACTGATTCGATTCTAGATATCGTTCAAAATTAGATTTGTTACACTCCTAAAAAAATATCCCAAAGATCCGATCGAAGCAGTTGCCCCTAGTTTTTAATAGGATGAAAATAATAAAGTTCAAGAAAAAAAAAATATTCTTATTTATATATGCACTACTTTTTTTTAATAGTGGATAGATTAATCTGGGAGTACACATATTCTGAGCCTTTTTTAAATACACATCAGATTATTCAAGAAGAAAATTTTCCTAATACCATAGACTTTAAAAACTATTTACATTAAAGAAATCTCAGATTTTAAACTTAAAAAGAAGTATACCACCAAAATCAAAGTACTGATTACCACTTGAGACTATACGAAAGTTATTTATATAAGTTTTGTAAGTACTTGTCATCCTACATATTATATTTGTTTTTGTTTTTATTTTTATTTTTGTTAAATTAATTCAGTTTTTCTATTCATTATCCCTATACTATATATTTATTTAATAAGATAAATATACATATATATATATAATGTGTAGTGCAAAAATATCAATAAAAAATTTCTATTTATATATGCACTATTTTAACGTGGTGAGTAAATTAAAGAAATTGGTATCCAATACAGACGATCCGACGGATCAAGGGTCCCAGTACCGTACTGCAGCATTTATGCAGCTGTTTGATGCGTCGAGATAATCACTAATTCACCCTTTTAACCAGATCTTTGGATGTACTGTTATTACTTTTTTTTGTTTTATCTTTGGATGTCCTGTGACTGCAAATCTTAATAGAGGCTGAAAACGATGGTACTGCAAATAAAAAGATTCGTCTTTCTGTGTAGAAATACCAAATTTTTTATGTATTGTCATTTTATGTAATTTTTCTACATTTTGTTAATTAAATTAATTGCATCATTATTTAATAAAAAATATTTATTTTAACCAATCACATCAATATTATATATTTTATATATACAAAAATGATTAAAAAGATTGTGATTCATTATACTTCCAAATACATCATTTTATAAAAGACACTACTATATATCTTGAAGGATATGTATTGAAATCTCTCAAATAGTTATATATATTTAAAATAAAAAATTCATTTATTTTTTTTAAATTTAAATATTTTTAGAAAAAAAGAAAAATATATAAATCATCATAAAAAAAATATTTTTTTAATTAGTAAGTATTTTTTTTTTGAATTTGGTACACGAATTTGGTATACAAATTCTTTTATAAATAAAAATATGCCACATCATAATTAATAATTATGTTATGAAAACCAACTAGTGAAGAAACTAAAATAAGTTGTCTGAGATATTATTGATATCTATTTTCAATATAAATATTTTATGGAACTCATAAAATAATTATATGATATTTTAAATTGTAAAACTACTGTTAAAAAATGAATTTTAAAACCTCTAATACTATCTGGTCCGTACAAACTAATATAAGAAAATATGTCTTTTAATAATTTTGTAGCTATCTAATGAATTCCATTATAAATATAATGTCTGGATGAGTTAGCCCTATAATTGCCAACTAACCTCATTTCTTCTAAATTGGTCGTGCACTTTTTTTGAGATTATGCATCAATCTATAAGCAACACTACGACAACATATTCACTGACATGCCATTTTATTTTATTCTGAATTGAATTTTTGAGTTAATATTTTGCTGAATTAAGACTGATATTATCATTATCAAGTTAACGTACAACATGCCTTTGGCAAAATATTTGTATAGACATGGTAATTATAGATCTTTTTAGACTTTGTTTGTTTTATGAGATAAGACGAGATAAAAGTTAAAATAAAATAAAATATTTTTATAAAATATTTTTTTAATATTAATTTTGTTTTGATATTTAAAAAATTGTTTTGAGATTTAAAAAAATTGAATTAATTATTTTTATTTTATATAAAAATTTAAAAAATTATAATAATGAGTTGAGATAAAATGAGATGAGATAAAATAATTTTAAAAAATAAACTAGGCTTAATCTTCAATTACATTTATTGATATATTACATTTTAAACAATTGATAAAATAAATAACTTGAAAAAAAAATACATCACTAAATAGGATTAAAACGACAAAATTTAAGGTAATAATAATAATAATATATTTTATTAAAAAAAGGCGCAAATATCAGTAGATTTTGAAAGGAATTTTCTTTAAAGAAAAAAAAAAGGAAATTAGACTTTTATAGGGTGTAAAAGTCATTAAAAAGTGAATGAATCACAATGAAAAAGTGAACGAATCAGTGAATCACAGTGAATATGCACAATGACCAAGACTTCTCATGGTCTGCCTCGTATGACTCAGGACTCACGAGTCACCAGTTCCCTCAAACCCTATAAATGGTGCTGTATTCTCTACAAGTACTGGACTCCAGCATGAGCTAGACATTAGTGCTCAACATGAGTAGTACCTTCTTCTGCTTGGAGAGAGGAGAGAGAGAGGGGGGAGAGAGAGAGAGAGAAACTTGGTGGTCAAACGAAACCCCACGACCATCCACCTCTTCCTTTTTTCTGCAGTTCAAGGCTAGTTCCATTTCGATATGTGGCAAACAATGAGTCTCGTGCTCGCTGTGGATGTTTGAGAAATATCAGAAAGAGACAGCGCGTGCGTGCGTGTTTCTGTATGTGTGTGTTTTTGAGAGAGAGAGAGCGTTTATTATCCAATTCAGCTAATAAATACACACATTCTAGCTCTTTGGAGCTCACTCCTTCTGAAAAATCTCCTGCAGAAGGGAGAGAGAACAGAAGAGAGAGAGAAGAAAATTCCACTTTCTTTTACCTTACCTTTCTGTTTTTCTCTTTCGTTATAGTGTATGTATAGTTGCGCTTTGCCAGATTTGTAGATTAGAGATATTCAATCGCTTTCCCTTCTCTGACTCTCATGACGACAGCGACATATTCTCTTCCTGAAACTTCTCTTCCGCAGTTTCTGCATCTTTCCCTCTCTCTCAATTTTTTATTTTTGTTGTTTAATTTTTTAACCCCCTTTTCTTTTGTAGGTGGTTGTATTTTTGTTTGCCCATATCGTATTACTACTATGATTTGTAAGTTTTTTGCTTCTTTGTATAGTCTTTCTTCTGTTTTTTTCCGTTCTCCATGCGAGATTATGAGAGTTCTGCAGAATGATCACGGTTCAAGCATTTGATTTAGGGTTAGTGAAGAAGCAAAGAGGCGTCAATGGAGGTGTCGCACAGTGTAAGGTATCTCGTATTAACTATCCTCCTGGTTTTCTCTTTCATTCTTTCTTCCTCTATTAATGAAGAACAAGACTTACTAGGAATTTATCGTTCGTTGGTTTAAATCTAATTAGGCCTCTGTTTTGTTTCATTTTGGCATTCGAAAGTTTTGTGTGGTTGTTTTGGAAACGAAAGGAAACGTCTCAAATAAACGGTTAATTAGCATTCAGAAAGCATGATCATATGGGAATTGAGTCTTTTGCAGATCTGCAGTAGCTGATCTGATTTGTGTTGAGTGCTGCTGTTTGATCTAGGCTGTACTAGCTAGGTTAAATGACATTGTATCTTTCTGTTAACATTAATGGACTCAGATTTATCTCTTACGCAAGTAAAAATTTTGTACTTAGGGTTAGGGTTCATGCAACAAGCCTATATTCGTCCTTAAAATGAAGAAAAAAACGTCTTTCTTAAGGTGATCTAGGGCTTTCGCTGTTGTGGGCTTCCAGGAATTTAATCCGAATTTCTGGGTATTCGGCCAATTTCTGGAGTTTTCACTGATATATCGAAGGGTATTCATGATCGAGAAACATGACACCGGGGCCATGACCAAAGTATAAGGGTGAAGGTGAGCTCAAGTCATTACATCATAAGCCCACATGGAGAGGTGTTGTGCCTATCAGTAGAGGCCGGTACGGTCGAGTGAAGTATTACTATCAGGTTTTGGGAAAATGAAGAATTTTTTCCCAATAAAAGTCAGTAATAATGTTAGACCCTCATTTTATTTTACCTGCCAATATATCATCTAATATTTTAGTGACATGAAAAATAAACGCATCTCTTGTATTGTTTGGTCCAAATGGAGCAAATAATATTGCTGCTTTTTACTATGTTCAATTGATCAAGATAAGCATCCAGATTATCATAAATGTCGGTATGAATTAGACCATATTACTTATGATACTGAATGGTGTCTCCATTTCTGCAGAACCGCCACCTTGATGATCTCTTAAGTATTTGTTTTTCTAAATTCATGGATGTTACTATTTTCCCTTTTTGTTTTATTTTTGTATCTTTCTGATAATTAGCCTAAAAGACCTGTTTTCCATCTTACTTCTTATGCACGTTGGGAATTATAGCATCTTACATCACAGGTTGAAAATATGTGTCTACTATATAAGTGGTATAAGGGAGCTTTCTTCAGTCCACTCATGGGTGGGTAAAGGGTTTGGATTAGCTGCCGACTCATTCATTCAAACACAGTAGGAAAGTGAGTGAATTCTACTACTTTGGATGTGTGAATGATGCGGGAGATAAAATTCACCCGTTTCTTTTGATCTGTGCTTGGACTGAAGGGAGCTCCCTTCTACTTTTTTCTTCATTGTCTTAACTTTGTACTTTCTCACTTGTCTAGTCTTAGCTGTCAATTATTTCTGTTTTGGTAGGGCATATCCAAGTTGAATTCATGAACCGCACTATCAGTTTGCTGTCATGCATTTATCTTTTGGTTTCCTTTCTGTCTAGTTAAAGACTTTAATTTTTACTGGTGACTGGAATGTGTGTGTGCGTGTATATATATATATATATATATATAGATAGATAGATAGATAGATATAATTAATCCTATTTTTTGATTGTTTGCTCATCCAATCGACTGTAAGTTTCTTGTTCTTTTCAGTGCCATGATCGATGTTAAATATTGTTGCAGTTCATCAGAGAGTTATATAAAGAAGACTTCAGTTTTCGTTTCATTACCTTTATATTTTGGCAGTTGTGATTGTTTTATCATTGGAGAATGTCTGGGATGGCCATAATTTCAATTTTGGTAAAAGAAAGTGGAATACAAATTGTTTGGTACGTTGTTTAAATATGTTAATATGATTCATCTCTCTCACCCCAGACAGAGTAGGTGTGGTGTTAAATTGGGTGTTTGGGCATTTGGATTTTGGATCTGTGGAGGATTGAGATGTCAATATCAGGTACGTAAGAGAGATTCATTGCCCATCAAAGCAACCCGGACACTGAACACTCATGGAGTCTGGACACTGGAAAAATGTCACCATCTTGTCGTATGTTTGAGTAAAATTAAATCTAATCTCACCCTGGAAAAAACCTGTTGTTGAAAGATCATCAAACTTTCTATTATTATTTACTATTATTTTATTGAAAGTGATATTTTCTTTTGTTTTGGGGGGGAAGTATAAAGGTAAGAACTTGGAGTTCGTTGGTCTTTATTGTTTGTGCATTTAATTGATTAAAATAATTATTTTACATTAAAATAAATAATATAGTCAATCAAACTAATAGAGTGCAAAAAAAAAAAGAAAAATATATTTGTTATTAATTTGGTGCCAGGATTTTATTTGTAGGCTTATGGCATTAAATATTCCAAGGCTACTGCTTTGGTCATAAACCCAATTCTTATCCAGTGGTGCTAAAAATGCAGGTCTAGCAGAGGTTGGAACTTGGAGCTATGGTTTTTATGGATTGTTGACATTCGTGAGGCCCTTTTTGTTTTATTATTTTTTATCCAAGCTAGTTGTGTTTTTTGCAAATAATAGCCTCTAGGTCAGAGAAATACTAATTTTTACACTAATTTTGTCAATTTTTTTGCATTGACCATCTTAAAAAAACAAAAGAACCCATAAAATTCTGATAAGATTTCTGGATGAATGAACAATAATTCTATATTTTTTTTGTTATTTTTGGACATTTTTCATCTCCAGCTGTAGCAGTGTTCTTGATGATCTTGGGCTGTAAAAAACCCTACCTAGACACACTTAAAAAAGGCTAATGTGTTTAATATTCGTGCGTGTGCATAAAGAACTGAACTGCTTTAAATCCAATTACATACAATATATTGTAAACCCAGTTTCTTTTGGTATATCGAGGATGAAAGTACACTCTGAACTCCATTTTTTAATGTTTGTTATCGGGAAATGGGCATGTGTTTTTCTCAGTTTAGCATGACTTGTCTAGAAAATATTTCTTTACTTATTCTGTTCCATCCAAAGGGATTTGACTGTGCCCAAGCTCTAGTCCTGTCAGGCTTTTGATGCCTTATTTTATTGTGCTGTTAATGTTATTGTCATTTTCTTTTTCTTGAAAGGGCTGTTACTGTCATTTGAATGCACGAAGCTGCCTGCAATGTCATTTTCTTCTTTTGTGTTGATTGGAAAAGAGAATGGAAACTTAGGGGTTGTTTTGATGATGGCATCTCATCACATTTCAACATTCAAACGCCATATACTTTTTAATGTTGAGTTTTTATTTAATTATTACTTAATTGTTATAACTTTTCAAAATTTTAAATAAAATACATAAAATAATATAGCTTTTGCAAATTTTAAAAGCAAAATTTATATTAAAAAAATTAAATTCTGACAATATTTTAATTTTATGATAATATTTTTCAATATTTTTTGTTTGAATTTTTTCGAAATTTTATAAAACATCATAACTCATACTATTTAATTATTGTTCACACATTTCTTATTTGATCTCATTTTCTAAATATCTCCCAACTGCATGGCATGTGTAAAAAATGAATTGATGCCATAAATAAATCACAGAAATGATTTACGTGCTCATAGATTTTATAAAACTAAACATAGAAATTCATGTAATATATTTTAAAATCAATTATATTTTTTGTAATTATTATATTAAAACAAGTAATTTTGTAAGTATTTTTTGGTAGATCTTTATATATCTAACAATGTATTATGTATTTTTTTAAAAGATTGTATTATTATTATTATAAAAACACCCATCTTCAGTTGGAAAGAGAGAGAAGCACTCGGTTTGTAATAACATTTAATGAAATGCTCAATAAAAAAAAAACGTATAATGAAATAAAATATTAGAAAACTGTACTCAATTAAGTGGTTGAATTTATTGGACTTGATGAGATGCCTCCAATTATTTGGGTCTGGCTTTCTCCACGAAATCTAGACTGAATACAAAACAAAAGAGTATATCAGTATGTAATATGTATCAACTACGGCGTTACACAGAATATGAATTACATTTTTTTAGCTCATCATAACATGTCGTCAATGAATAATCTGTAGATATATATATATGCATAATATATATATATATATATATGCATAATATATATATATGATGGATGGCTGATAGATAACTGGATCTGAAGGATCTCCAGGTATTCTAAAGATCAGTATTAACATTCAATTAGTTCAAGTCTGTTTTAGTTCTTTTTTTTTTTTTAAATTTATTTACTTAATATTAATAGCACTACACACTCAATTTTACTGTACTCCATTGAAATATATTATTATTATTATTTTTTACGTACTCACTTTTAAAGAAAACTTTATATAATATATATATATATATAAATCTAATTTTTAGGGGTTGCACCACTAATAAGAAATAAGAAAGTTGCACTTTTGATAGACGATTTTCTTCTAAAGGAAATTAATTATATGGTCTTAAATATGCATGTTTGATATATTCTCATTAAAAAAAAAAATGATTTAAAAGTCAAGAGTACAAAGCACGTCTTTTATTCCATTGATATGACAAAACTTGATTTGTTAGAAAAATCTAAAATTAAAATTTATTACAAATCAAGTCTTGACATGACGGTAAGAAGGATGGTTTGCTTGCTACATCGGCTTTCAAATAGAACAACTTTTAAAAGATAAGAGAAATTTGGATCCCATTTGTTAAAACAATTACTTTTATTGAATTTTATTTTTTCAAAAAGAGTATACAAAACTAGCATTACTCTTTCGGCTTTCCTCTTGTTTATCCTTTGATTTGCTATTATTGAGAGGTCGTACTACACTCACCGTGGGTGTAGCACGAGAAAACTCACCGAGGTCATTTGATCTTTTTTTTTTTTTCCATACATTTTTTATACGTTTAAACATTTACCGACGTTGCTTGATGTGTACATTAAATTATAATTATAAAGTAAACCTAACTTATCATATAAAATCATATCAATTATAAACTTACTTTTGTTAAATCTTTATAGATGTAAGACTTCTCTAAAAATAAAGCAAGGGCAAGTCACCCTGAACAACGTAAATAAGCTAATGTTTTCATCCTATTACACAAGTTATTAATGGTGAGATCTAATGCAATTGCATCCCAGAGCACCATAGCCATACTTGATGACACATTTTATTTATTTATATATATAAAAAAATAGGCATTTTCCTCCTTACTATAAATTAACTTACGAACATTGTTGATCTAGAATGAAATCAAAATAAACAAAAGAAGAAACGACTGAATTCCATTTCCTTTTACAAGGTTTCCTGTCACTTTTCTCCTGGAGAGGAAGGGAGGAGGACATTCAAGTCTCCAGTTTGATGGCTGTATCAAGTGCATCCACAGTGTTATTTTGCTGTCCCCACAGTTGTGCGTATCTTCCTGCCTTTGACAAGAGAACTTCATGGGATCCATTTTCAACGACCTTCCCATTCTCCAGAACTACGATCTGAACATTATATTTTTAAAGTAGGATAAGTAACATTTAGAAACATAATATGGCACATGGGTTGTACATAATAAACATAGTAGCAAGATGGAAGCGCCATTCTTTATTTACTTCCCTATTTGAGGGATTGGTGAATAAGAGTGCATGCATAAACATTCTCATCTTTCTAAAAACAAGGAATTTAAAGATGCTCTTTGGCTCATGAGAAACGAGAGCGTGATTTTTTTATTGGCACTAGGTGTCTAGGAACATCTCGACTAATCCCGAGGGTGCACATGCGCTCGCCAAGAAATTTCTTGCAAATACACATCAGATAATTCAAAGGAAAAATCTCCTAATTGATGGCCCCTACAGATTGTTTGTATCCAAGGAGATTTGAATCTTAGACCTAGGGAGAACATACCCCCAAGCCCGAGACCTTTACCACTTAAGCCAATTCCTAGGGGTTCAACACCCAGAACATGATTTTGCAAGTAATAAGATACCAGAAGCAGATAAACCCCCACTTGTCAAGCCATAAAAAGAACCGGATACCAAACATAGAACCATGAAAACTCAAGATTTGCTCATGGTTGTTACCAAGAATGCTTACCTCATCACACTGCATTGCGGTGGTAAGCCTATGAGCAATGAAGACTGAAGTTCTGTTACTTGCTAGGGACTTCAATGCATTTAAAATCTCCGCTTCGGTTGTGCTGTCCAGAGCACTTGTAGCTTCATCACACAACCTGAAGATACCAGATGAAAGCAATGGATTACTCACAAAAAAAAGTGCAACTTGTTTCTCTCCTTCCTATATATAGAGAGAAGCATGGTTGACAAAGAGTTTATGTCACTTACCCGTCGAAAGCAATTCATCATCTCTCATTAGGCTTAAAGATGGCAGTGGAAGTTAAAATCATTCTTAACAGTCAATTATTGATGGCTAGAATGGATACCAAAACCAGTCAATTGTAAGGGAAAGATGTGAAGAGGAGTTCACTCACAAGATTAAATCTGATTGCAGAAAATGCCATGTCCTAGAGATTTACTGGAAGCCCAAAAACTAATGATACCAGCAACCCCCAAAATACAAACACGAGAAAGATTTAAAGCACAACAAATTAGGATGACTACTTGTACACTAAACAGTGTGTTGTGTGTACAATACTACAATACATAAACCCAGAGGATCTTGAACACATGACCACAACCTCTGCCCAATACAATGGCGGGAGGAGGTGCTATTTGAGCAACAGCTCATTGGCTAGAAGATAAGTATAATTTCGACTGGAGAAAACAAAGGTTCAAATGATGTATCAGAAAATTAGTCTATAAGCAACTGTAGTACAAGACTCGAGGGTAACTGAATGATAATGTAAAAGAGATCAGGACAAGATATCTTAATCATGCCACAAAAATTGGCTTTGTAACAGTTTCTAAAGAATGATAAGGGAAATTATAAGTGATTCCAAAAGGTTCAAAAGGATCAAATCTTCAAACTTATGACTCCAGGGGGCACGTAGAATGAATGGGTGTCGAACTTGTGTTCTCACCATTCCAGTTTAAGCTGGTAGCTCCTTATTTTATTCTTAAGAGTGCATTTTATGTTACCGAACATGCAAGCATTTAAATGTACACAAGGACATGAATCTAAAGAAAGGTCCAATCAAGAAGAAAAACAGAATTGCTCACAGAATTGCAGGGGCTTTCAAAAATGCACGAGCTAGTGCCACACGCTGCTTTTCACCGCCACTTAACTGTAAATAAAAGCCACCCAATCAATGAAAACCCAAGGGTTGACCGAAAGTCTCTACAAAGACTGCAATTATTTGGTCTCCAATTTTCCTGAAATCTCAAGGGCGCGCACTGAGCATTGTCTAACAGATGAAGATAAAAATAAGAGTCCCAAATAAGTTAATTATGTGGTGTCTCACCTAGAACTTTGTAAGAATAAGTTAATGACAATTTTAAAAACTATCTAATGTTGTTCAAAAGTGCACAACAGTGTACTGCAGGGATCTTTCAGCCAACCACTTGAACACACTTCCATACGGTTTAAAGTGGTCATAAAAGAGGCAAAATCTTATTCATCAACATACACAGATACATATATCTTGTGACAAGCTGATGACAGGCAGATCAAATTTTAGAAATACAGCCCCCTATTCTGTTCAGCAGCCCAGTGTCAGAATAGGGGTGTTTTACAAGTTACCACTAAAACTAAAAAAACATATTACTGCAGTACTTGTCTCACCTTCAGCCCTCGTTCCCCCACAACAGTAGAATATTTCTCAGGGAAGTTCATGATAGTCTCATGAATTGCTGCACGTCGAGCAGCATCGTACACCTTTACAGGAAAAAGTATTAGGCAGCAAAAATAATGAAGAATATTCAGCAGTGCATAATTTGCAGAGCTAATAAACAAATGTAGTAGCAGCACAAGTTCATTTCATACTTCTTCTTCCGTCGCCGAAAGTCGACCATAATGAATGTTATGAAATATTGTGTCATTGAAAAGTACCTGTCCATCGAGCACAATTTACTTGTCTTGTAAATAGAACAACTTGCAAGATTTAAGAAGAGTTACCTATTTATTGACATATATAGAAGACTAGAAGTGGACAAACAAGAACTGAATCACTTCATTGAACTAACCGTATCTTGTGGCACAACACCTATAGATTTCCTTAGACTCTCAAGTGTAACCTCACGAATATCTTGGCCATCTATCTTTATCTGTCAAGGACAAATTCAGTGGTCATTACAGAAGCACATCAAATTGAAATTCCATCATAGATTAAAAAGATGAGTTCACCCACAAAGAGTTTATGAATACCATACATTGCAGATGGCTTCTCTTGTCATTATCCACCAAATTATGTTCCAAGAATGAGAAAATAGAAGAGAAAACATAACTATGATGGTAGACATAAAGCCAAAAAGCCCTCCAAAATACAAGAATGAGTTTCAATGAGGAAAAGAACCAGTGACTGATTGCTGTAAAAATCATCACCCAGCAAAAACTATCACTTGAGGCCTTTCAGAATACATAGAATGTTGTATAAAGCTGATCGACAACTGGTAAATCAACTGTGAAGCTCTGTTCCTCAGTATATCGTTCAACCCAACAGTATATATAAATAACTTATTTCTTTTATCAAGAAAATAGCTTTTAAAAAACACATTATCAATAACCCTGCGAATTCCCAGTCAGATGTAATGTCACCTCCAAACTAGTGATTTCAACACTTGACATTCCAATTTGAAAATTTGGCTGCAATGTTCACCCTTGATGACTTTTTAAGGCCCAGGGTAACCATAGTTTCCTCACCCTCAGCTTGATTATATTATTACTTGTTTTTCTTTGGTGAGGGCAAGTTTGATCTTTTAGGCTTTAAAAAAGTTGTGGGTGTACATTGCGACTGAAGCTTCAAATTGTAGAGCAAAGTGCTGATATTGGTGGTTATGAGTTCAAATTGCAAAAGGGATGATAGTTGGGGGTTGAATGTAATTTCCCCATTTTCTATTTTTATTCCTTTTCATGACAAAGGGAAAATGCATAAATATTTTAAATTTTGTCAAGCTTATCAGGATTTGAGAACAGTACAATAAATTCAGTACTGATGCAAGTAGCAAATGCAAACTTATATTGTAAATGTCATTCAAGCCTCGATAGAGGAATGTACTCTAGAAGTAAGACACCAATTTTTGTAGGCTGCATTGTACCAATAGCAAACAATTACGAAGAATAACAGTATCAGTTCTTACACTTCCGGAATGGATGTCAAAGAACCTGAAGAGCAATCTAAGAATGGTCGACTTGCCTGCAACCAAATTACAGTTGTAATGTGATATCTTTCAAAGAAATCCCGCCGCCAGGAGGAGGAAGAAAAATATAAGACAATGGGAAATATGCATCATATCACAAACCAAGAAGAGAAATCTATAGAGAAATTATAGATGATCATGGGAAGGCAATGGGATTAAATGGACTCCCATCCATGTTACCATAATGTTAGGAGTGAAGTGAGCCCTTCCAAAGTCTAGTTGTATCGATTATGTCACAGTAATTATTTGAGTTAGGATTTGTGAAGATGCTGAGAAAGGTTCAAGTTCCCAGGGGGTAGGTGCTGCAAGAATTTTGGCAAATAAGCCATGGCAGAGGTGTAAAGGACCATGGCAATGCATCCTAGTTCCCACCACACCCCTCCCCCAACTGGAAGGGAAACATAGGAGTATTTTTCCAATGCCTTATTTTGTTATATCATTTCTGCCTAGATTTCCATCAAAATTGCAACTCAAAACGTTAGCTAGCTCTTCTCATGCTATCTAAAACTTTCACCATAGTTGATTGTTTCCATATTCTTGAACCAACCCTCTCATTGCCTTTAAATATCTATCATTTTACTGAATGCAAGTATTTCTTCCAAGAAGAATAGTTGCACCCAGCAGGCTCAGCAAGGCCCTTCTTGAGGATGACCTTAAAATCTATGGTGAAAAGAATAGCTCTAGTTTCTTCATCAAAAGAAAAAAGATCAGGAAGAAAAATGGTGGAGGTTGTGAGACTGAAGAGGGAGGATCCAGTGAATCATGAAAGAGATTAAAATGTTTTGGGATTCACATGATTTTTTGAGAAAAAGATATAGCAGAGTATGATATAGTCAAGGGAGGCCATGGTGGAGAGGGGGGAATGAGTAGGGAGTTTCTCTCTACCATTTATTTCCTTTGCATCAGAAAACGATGTTTATATATCTCAGGAAAATGCTAGTTTGCCCTCTCCCCTTCCCTCCCTCCCCAACACTTTTCCCGCTAGTGCAAAAGTGTAAATAAAAAAAAGAACACCAAACTTTTGCAGTATTGGGGGGGGTGGGGGGGGGGGGGGGGGGTGGGGAGACTCTGGGGAGGCAGAGTAGCGCTACCCTATCTATTAAACGGTCAAGCTGACACATTAAATCCTTACCACTTCCACTAGTTCCAACAATAGCCACACTTTTCCCAGCTGGTACAACAAAAGATACCCCATCAAGAATCTTTCTTTCTGTCACGTAGCTGAATGCAAGGAAATCAATTCAGACTCATCAGCAATCAAATCATTAAGAAAAAGCTATGAGCACACTCATCATGAGACCAATAAAACTTCATGATAAGCATGAATGACATTCTAGTCTGCAAGAGACAACAACCAGATACAACGTATACCAAATTGTCAATTTTATAACATCATAATCAATGATGCTGAATCACATATATATATATATATATATATATTTATACATGTGACAATTCTATTAATCAGAGTTACAAGATGGAATGGGCGGAAAATGTTTTGCTTGATGCAAATAAGTATAAGCAGAGAATTCTTAAATTAATTGTGAAACCAAGAATTGAAGGGTTTTTCTCTTTAATAATTACGAATTAGCCGGGAAATTAGAACTCATAGTAGTACTAAAAAGATCAAATAACGAAAAGAAAAAAGGAAGATATAAAACTTCAGAACTTTTTTTTATAGGTAATTGCTAGACGAAAAACTCTTTAAGGATATACTAATCTGTGCAATCTAGTCCAAAGATGTGCAGATATTGACTGGGTACATGATAGAGGTTATCAAGGTCACAGTTACAAAATCATATTCATACAAAATACTCTTAAAGGATATACTAATCTGTGCAATCTAGTCACAAGATGTTTAGATATTGACTGGGTACATGAAGAGGTTATCAAAGTCACTGTTACAATATCATTTTCATAATCTATGCAATCAAGTTCAAAGACATTGCTGATATTGAATTGGTAAATGGCAGAGGTTATCATGGCCACTGTTACGAAATAAGTTGAACAAAATAAAATAGGTGCTTAAGGCTGTATATGAATGACACAGAAGAAAATCTACCAGGTTATTCGTATCTCATAATGTGCTTGCAAGTTCTTACATCCAAACCCAACATTTGATGGTTTTAATGTGAGCTTGGTTTCCATTCTTAAAACAGTCCCCAACAAATATTTTGGAGATGACAGTTCATCAACATGATATTAGAACTTGGCGGACTGAAATTTTTGATGGTGTTAGGTGAGCATACATGTCTTGTTGATGCATATTGTTAGTTTGAAGAATCCAATTTCAAAAGATATTTTCAAAGGAGAACATTTCAATAACATGATGTAGTATACCAAACATATTAACATGACCACCTTCTGCTTCTTGTTACACCATCAAATCATGCCACTATCTCAATTGCTACGCTTAAGAAACGAATATATTGGATAATTTTTTTTTATAAGTAATAATTTTTATTGATTGAATGCAATTAGGTAAAACCCATGTACACAAGGGGGTATACAAAAGAGACACTTAATTACACTCTAGCAAACTGAAAAGAACTCAAAAACTCATGAACATTCCCTCTCTTTAGTACAATAGAAGCAAACCATTGAATCAAAGAAGATACAAAAAGTTTCAAATTTCCCCCATGGTCCTCTCTTTGTTGTTGAAGCTTTTTTCGTTTCTTTCCATCCATAATAAACGCAGGGGGATCATTCGCCATGTAGCAGCCATCTTCGCGCAATGGTGGTATCTTTTCCAGCATGCTAGGAGGGCCACAACACTCTTGGGCATAACCCAAGACAAACCAGCCCTTCTTAGTATTCCATCCCACAGCTCCTTTGCCAAATCACAATGCAAAAAAATAATATGATCAATTGTTTCCTCATTTTTCTTGCACAAGTAGCACCATTCCGTAACAATCATCCCTTTTTCTTAAGTTGTCCGCCATTAAAATGGTCCCTAGAGTTGCTGTCCAAGTGAAGAATGCAACTTTAGGTGGCGCCGGAGCTCTCCATATAGCCTTCCACGGAAACACAGCCGGCTGATGGTCCTGCAGTACATTGTAAAAAGACTTCACTGAAAATCTTTTGTCTTCGGAGTGGTTCCACAACATTCTATCCCTCCTCTTTCCTCCTAAGTGTCGAGAATAGATAAAGTTGTAGAAATCTGCTACTCATCCACTTCCCAATCTTGTATATTTCTGGAGAAAGTCAGGTTCCAACACATTGTGCTATTGTTGCGACACAACACATCAGAAACTGCAACATGTTGATTTTCCACTATGCTGAAAACTATTGGAAAAACGGCTGATAGGGCTCTCTCTCCACACCATTTATCAAGCCAAAAGCTAATTCTTGTGCCCTCACCAACCCCAAAGTTTATGTGTGTTGTAAATACCTTCCACCCCTTTTGGATAAACTTCCATAGGCTCACTCCATATGTCTCCCGCCCCTCCTTGGTGCTCCAACATCCCCATTCACAATCGTACTTCCCCACCACCACCATTCTCCACAACGAATCTTCTAAGTGAAATTGCCACAACCACTTCCCTAAGTACTTTATCAAAGGTGATCAAGTTACGCACCCCCAAACTACCCACTTTCTTTGGGCTACACACTTTTGGTCAACCCACTAGGAGAAATTTGTGTTCCTCCCCCATGCCCCCCCCCCCCCCCCCCCCCCAAAAAAAAGGAATTCTCAAATGAGTTTTTCCATTCGATTAGCCACCCCCACGAGTAAAGGGAAAAGCAAGAGATAGTAGGTAGGGAGGTTGGATAG
The DNA here is from genome assembly GCA_036898215.1 of Platycarya strobilacea. Classification (NCBI taxonomy): domain Eukaryota; kingdom Viridiplantae; phylum Streptophyta; class Magnoliopsida; order Fagales; family Juglandaceae; genus Platycarya; species Platycarya strobilacea. The sequence continues at coordinate 49,854,357 of CM072550.1, forward strand.
GGAACTTTTAATGAGGGTTAATCTCCCCCCCTCCCTTTGATAGATAAAGCCGATTCCACCCCGCCAACTGTTTATTCACCTTCTTTACTACACCATCCCAAATAGATGTTGCCTTAAAAGGAGCTCCCAAAATGAGTCCAAGGTACCTCATAGGAAGGGCAGCTACCTTACACCCCCAACAACTCCGCTAAACGATTGATATATGCCACCTCTCCTATTGGCACCAATTCTGACTTTTCCGAGTTTACCTTAAGGCCTGAGACTGCCTCAAAACACAACGGTACAGCCCATAAAGCTTGGATTTGACAATTGTCTGCATCACAGAAAATTAATGTATCATTTGCATACAATAAGTGGGTTATGGATAAGTCATTACTATTATTTCCCATTGCAAAACCAGCAAGAAAGCCACCCCGGGCAGCAGCATCCACCATTCGGCTCAACGCCTCCATTATTAAGACAAATAAAAATGGAAATAATGGGTCCCCTTGTCTTAAACCCTTCAAGCTCGGGAAAAATCCACAAAGTTTGCCATTCACTAACATGGAGAAGCGAGCGGTTGAAATACAATGGTGAATCCAACCACACCATCTTGCCCCAAAACCACATCGTTTCAGCATATAAAGCAAGAAGTCCCAATTGGTGTGGTCATAAGTTTTTTCCATATCTAGCTTGCATAGTACTCCCGGAATACCATCCTTTAACCGGCTATCTAAACACTCATTTGCTATCAACATTGCATCCAAAATTTGGTTTGGAGATTATTTTATCCATTACCATCTTCATACGACTTGTGAGCATCTTCGATATTATTTTATACATCCCTCTGACCAAACTTATTGGACATAAATCCTTTTCCAATGCACTTGCCATCTTGGGAATTAAAGTGATAAAAGTGGCGTTAAGGGATCTCTCAAATTTTTGACTATGGTGGAACTCACGAAAAATCCGCATCACGTCCTCTTTCACTACGTCCCAACTCTCTTGGAAGAAGGCCAGAGTGAAACCATTGGGTCTCGGAGCTTTGTCTTTACCCATTGTGCGCACCACTCGATCCACTTCAGCTTCCTCAAACGGTCTCTCCAACCAGCTTACAACACTATCATCTAGCTGCTCAAAAGCCAAGCCCTCCAACTTTGGCCGCCACTCCACCGTCTCTTTTAGAAGCTCTTCATAATGACTCACAATATGTTGTTGAATCTCCTCTCGAGCTTGATGCACTGTATTACCCATTTGGAGAGCCTCAATAGCATTATTGTGCCTGTGTGAGTTGGCCATTTTGTGGAAAAACTTGGTACATTCATCACCCTCCTTCAACCATGTCACCCTAGATTTTTGTCTTCAAGATATTTCTTCCAAAAGCAATATCCGCGTTTTCAATAGAGTCAGCTCCTCCCAAAGAAGGTGCTATTGCTCATCTGTATGTCGAAACACCTCATTATTCCACCTCTTCAGATCTAACTTTAATGCTTTAAATTTATTGACCGCTATGAAACTTGAAGAGCCTTGGAAAGAATAAGTCCACCAATTCCGCACCCTTTCCTCAAAATTAGCCACTTGGAGCCACATATTTTCGAATTTAAAATAACTTTTTACCCCTATGGATGCCGCCACAATCTAATAAAATTGGGAAATGATCTGAGCACACCCGTGGTAATCTCTTCTGGCATAATTCCGAAAACTGAGTCTCCCATGAGGAGATTAGAAATCTATCCAACCGTGAGCCCCCTCTACTATTAGACCATGTATAGGGTCCCCCTATTAAGGGAATATCAATCAAATTAAGATAAAAAATAAACTCCGAGAAATCTTCCATCGCACTTGTTGTAGAAGAGGCACCTTCCCTCTCACTAGGGAACTGAACAACGTTAAAGTCTCCACACACAACCCAAGGTATTTCCCATAAAGAATACACCCCCGCCAACTCCTCCCACAACGACCTTCTTTCTCTACTATCATTAGACCCATACACTCCTGCCAAAGCCCACTCCCACCCATCCTCAATGTTTTTGAACATTGCGGCAATGGAATGGCACCCCGTGCACAACTTTACTACTTCAACCATTCTCCTATCCCACATTAGTACACTCCACCTAAGGCCTCCAAAGAGGTTAAAAAACTCAATCCCAGAAACGCACAACCCCATAGACTACCAATGATGCTTCGATCAACAAAAGGCAATTTGGTTTCTTGAAGACATACAATCTCGACTTTCCAACTACGGAGAAGGGATCAGATGCGAAGTCGTTTAGTAACATCAATGATCCCCCTCACATTCCACGATAGCAATCTAGGTTTCATTAAAAACGCAACTCCCCCGACCTTGCACCCTTTCCCGTCCAGCATTACCCTACTTATCATAATTGATGGAACACATCAATCTTCTTAACTCCCGATCCTGTTTAATCGCTGCCTTTATTGATGGTCTATTTGCTTCCAAAGCCACCAAGACAACCTTAAATTGCTTCTCATATCCTTCAACAGAAACCCCTAGCCATGGCTGAAGGTCTGCCACCTTGCTCAACACCCAATCCGAAGGTTCAGGATTGGATTGCAATGGTGGAAGAATGGTACATAAAGGGATGGGGCTTCCTAAAGCATTCTGACCACCCTTTATAGCTACCTCCCTTTAAATCTCTCCCTCTGTCTCAACCACCCGAAGCTCCCAGTCTCTTAGGAAATTCCTCGAGAGCACCCCCATCCCATAAGACCAGCTCTTTTGAGGAGACATCCCCCTCTGTGAGGCCAGCCTATTCCTCCGTCAATCCAAGCTGTCTGTCCGATGCATCACCAGTAGCCTACGACGCGTCACAGGTCTCAATATCTTCTTCAATCTCCCCGTCCTCGACTTCCTCCTGGTGGGATGACTGTGCTAGACCCCCATTATGCTCGCCGAAGACCCGTGAAACTTTTTGTGCTGGGTTGATGACCACCTAACCATTTGTCTCTGCCGTGGAGGGTGACTTGATCTTTGAGCCGAAATCGGAATATCAGACGCCAAATTTTTCTATCTCCAAACACGTTGTGGGCCTGTAATCCTTGGCCTAGTCTTCCTCAACGGCCCGCCTCTAACTGACCCTCCTTCCTCAACACTCAGGCTGCCTTCATGTTGTGGGCCTGTAATCCTCGGCCCAGTCTTCATCAATGGCCTGCCCCTAACTGCCCTTCCTTCCTCATCCCTCGGGCCAAGCCCATTCCCCCACTTGCCTTTCCTTTAAAGCCCCATTTCAAATTTACAATGTCCTACAATAAAACCCCCACCTCGCCTCCATTCCTGCCAACATCTACAGCAGTGTTTCTTCTTTTGAACCAACCTATTCTCTGCCATCCTCACTCTCTGATTGTCCCTTTCCCCTGTTGTTCACATCTTGCTACCCATCAGAGTTCATGGCTCGAGGCACTGCTTTCTGCAATTGAAGGACCTCACTGTACGACCTTGGAGCACCACCATCTCTGCCCTTGTATCGGCCAGTTGAAACTGTCCCCGTCCCCTTGCAGCTCTGTTTGGACCATTCGTGGCAGAGGAAGAAGGAAGGAGTTCCCTCAAGGTTACCCCTAAGTTCCTCCACCCCTCTCCCCTCCTCCCTTCCGGCACTACTAGTAAACCCATTCTCTTCTCCGAGCCAAACTTTGAAAGAGAAAAATAGCTTCCATTGGAGTTACGTCCCCCTGAACCACTATCACTTGGCTTCCTTTTCGTCGAGTTCTGAGGAATTCTTGCTGCCCCGAAAAAGCTGCACATTCCCGCACAACATCACATATCAGCCCAGAGCTTCTCGGTCAACAGAGATGAAGTTCACCACTCTTCGAATTTTTTCAATGATTCTCCACCACCTTTCACTATCCTTCTTAAACATGAAGGATTTCTGATCAATGTAAACCTCTCGGAACAGTCCCATTGCAGTTACTCACATTAAACCCATTAACATTACCATGAGCAACCATAATCGACATAAGAAAGTTGGCAAGAAAGAAATAAGAAGAAAAGAGAGAAGTTGTACGGAGAGAAAAGTTCTAGGGGAGAGAGAAGTTTTTTTTTATAAGTGATATATTGGAAAATTAACTAGGTACGTACATAACAAAAGGTACAAAAGAAAAATCAGCTACCTAAAGTGTACATTGTCAAACTGTATGCGCCCTCCATCCAACTTAAGAGGCTTTGCATCATCTTTTTCTCTAACCTCGGGCCTCTCCTGCAATTATCAGAGGAAAAAAAATTGCTACAAGCACACAATGAAAGAGGCACCAAGGAAGAACTTTCATGTTACAATATAGAACACCAAACAAAACACTTGTACATGCAAGTAAAAAATTTCTGTTTATCTTCAAAAGAGTTATGAGTATCAAATGAAAGAACTAAGAATTAAGTGTTTCTATTTCCTTTTTGTCTTCGTTAGACGGGTGATGAAATATGAAGCCATACTTTCCTTTTAACAGAAAAGTCTGTGTGAAAGTGAAATGAACAAAGACAAACATTATAACATCCATTGAGAATTAAAGAGCATTGTAGAAAGTTTATTGACAAATACCTCCAACAACTGAAACATGGACTTCATGTCAACAAGACTCTGTATGGTCTCACGATATACACTACCAAGAAAATTCAGAGGAAGAGACAGTTGGAAGAGAAGCCCATTTACCATGACCTGTATCATGACATTTATCCATAATTAATTGACCATCACTGAATCACATTGATTAAAAGAACTTCATTAAAAGTAAGTGTATGAGAAAATATTTTACCAAATCACCAACTGTCATCTCGCCATTCATAATTCCATGTGAAGCTAATACCATAGCTGTTGACAGAGCTGTGCTAAATATTATATTTTGGCCAAAGTTCAACAATGCAAGGCTACGTTGTGTTTTTAAAGCAGCATCTTCATACCCTGAGCGATAGATCACCGACAGTGACAGAAACAGCATCAAGGCTCAAGCAGAGTAGATTACTCATAAAAATAATTTAAAAGAGAGGATCTAACTTGAAGTTTTGTCAAACCACTGGGAAGAAAAAAAAAAACTATAAAGGCTAAAGATTTAAAAACCTTTGAATTATATTAATGCTATTGGAGGAAATTTTCATTAGGAAAAATAACAAATTTGGAACTTTCATTGAATTTTGTCAATTATTGTGAAAGGTAAGCAAAAAAGAATTGAAAAGCTGGGGTCCAGATTGAAGGCTGCCCAAGTTATTTATTGCATAAGAATAACCAATCAAGGACGACTAAAGGTTTTAACCACAAGGCACAACAACTAGACCTCTCAATCCCTAACTATCATGGACCTTGGTGGGCTTTGGTGCATAATGATAATACACAATAAAATTGCTTTGCTAATTGGACATCAAAGTAAAAATTACTACGACAGAAAGGCAACTTACTCTTTAAGTACTCATCATATTTATCAACTTCATATGCTTCATTGTTAAAATATTTGACAGTCTGAAAAAATGAAAAACAAAGCATCAAGTAAGATTCAGAAGAAAAGGGTTAGAACGTGAGAAAATAATACATAAGAAGAAAAGCAGGCAAACAAAGACATCGGAGCCCTCACCTCATAATTAATAAGTGAATCGACTGCTCTTGAACTTGCATCATTATCAGCTTTATTCATGGCCTGTCTAAACTTTGTCCTCCACTGGAAAAGACAAGGGAATTCTTTGCTGAGGATGGTAAGGCCAAAATCTCACATTACTAAGAGAAAAGGGGAAGGGACCCATTCCAACCCCCCTCCCTTCTCTCCAAATAAATGGAAAAAAAAAATAAAAAATCTTGTAGAAGAATTTAATAAATGCAAGCTCCTAAAGATATTCTTGCAATGCCTACAATCCATCAGAATGCTATGTGAGGAAGACAGTTGTTTATTAACATGAAAAATAAAGGGAACAAAGACTAATATGAGCAAGCTACTGGTAAAGACCTGGCAGAAGTGATACCTGTGTCACGATTAATGTGAAAACGACATATGCAGCAACTGATGTCGAAGTAATCCATGCAAAAGGTGCTCCAAACTTGTATGCCAGTATACCTGATACCATAGATATCTGAAGGGATACACGATAAACTTAAGTGGTTCAGGAACAAAAAAGCAGGGGCCAGGATGATAGCGTATTGCAAAGATGAAACCAAGAATTGCTTTACAGCAGCATTCAATAGTACAAAATCCAGTATCACAAATGTTATGCAACTTAATAACAATCAAATCCACATCCCATTACCTCTAAGATGGTGGGTACAACATTGAACACCATAGATGAGAGAATGAAATTTATAGCACGGCTACCACGATCAATAATTCGATTTAATGCACCTGTTTGTCGACTGGAAATACAGTAGCAAAGTGAAGAAAAGCAAATATGTAATATAACTGCAGAAAACAGATTAATATAATTGATCATTGACTTAGTTCGATGGGGAAGAAAGAAACTTGGTCATGCTGGGAGGTAATAATTCACAGTACTAACTAAACTATAGATGTACAAAATGGAAAAAATGACAAAACTCCTAATATTTAAGTGCAATACCTAAGATGATATTGAAGGTCAAGATCAAGCAAATGTGAAAACACCTGCACAAAATTAGATATGATTGCATAAGTCGTGTAGAATAATTCGTTGAAGGTAATATAAGGATCTCAATTGCAGGAAATACGAAATCACAAGGAAGAAGAATTCGTGGGGTGTCTGAATACGCAGTGTTGGGGGAGGGGATGGCATACCTTCCTAGATACCGATCGAATTGTTCGCAAGGCCACCTTAGAAAATACGGCAGTCCGCAACTCTGCCACAAGAGGGTTGCATCCAGTTACGAATATGAAATCGGCGAACAATTAGAAACAACCAAAAAAATGATAGTGGAAATAACAGAAGATCGTCTTTTTTTAAAATATCAGAGATGGGGCATGTACAAATGTTTAAAGAACGAAGTATGAACAGAATAGTAAGATACAGGCAGAAGAATCAGCAATTACATCATGTGGTAGTACCGTTGAAAGCAGAAGCACCCGACCGTGCAATCCCATATCCAATCAAAACAGAAGCTGGGGTGGCAAAAAGAGCTAAAGCCTTTGAATTGGCAGTTGTAAAGGAAGCTAAAGCAGTAGCATTGCCGGTAGCGGTTGTTAGCCAATCAACAGCAAGCTTAAAGATGAAGGGCACCTGAACGTTCAAAACCTGAAACAAAAGAGACCATTTAAAGAAGAGAAGGGAACGACTAAAGCAGAATCGATTAATTGGTGACTGACTGAAAGACCTTGGCCCCAACGAGAAAAGCCAAGGCAGTGAGGACTCTGAGACGGAATTCGGTGTTATCTTTCATCCATAAGTAACTGGCCAGAGTGCTGAGGATTTTCACGTCGGCGACTTGGTTCTCGGGAGGTGCCTTAGGTTTCTCAAGCTTTAGGGCTGCTGTCGAGTTATTCTTGTTGGTATCTGAAGTATCAGTTTTGGAGGTTGAGGTTGAGAACAAAAGCCGCCCATTCAGCATGGAACTCTGTTTTTTGAGAAACAATCAAATACCCAATCCAGTAGTCAATCAATTGAACACCACCAAATGTATGCTGAGAAGAGAGAACTAAAAAATTGATAATCAATCACTAACAGGATGATGTAGAGAATAAGGAGGAGAAGAAGAGGACGACGAAGATGGAGAATCAGAAAGGAAGGCAGTAACAAGGGCTCTTCTGAAATTCCGGTTCCCATTGTTGTGGAGAAGACATCGGCCACCATCCCCAACAGCCGTAGTAGGATTAGTGTTTGTTGAAATGCGAAAAAGAAGATTAGGATGCCGATGGTAAGAGCGTAAGAGAGCGGCAGCGCCAGTACTAGCACTTTGAAGGAGAAGCCCAGGAGCCCTAAGACGGCTCCTCGCCGACGCAGCGGCGGCAGCAAACATTCTTTTTGTTCAACTGAGATCCCCACCAAATCGCAGTACCCAGTAGAGCCCAGTGACTGGATATGCAGACACACAATAAAATCGAAATCTTCAATCTTGTGAATAACACGAAGATCCCCACCAAAATGTGAGCATTGATTCAACCATAATTAACAACAAATAATGAAGCGGAAAGGGAAACGAGGAACAAGTTCTGCTCCAGAGAAGCCACCGGCTACAGCCTCGCACAAAAAAAGAAATAAGACTCGGCGAATCGGCAGGGGAAAAGAGACCAGGGAGAGGGATATCGGAATCGGCAAAGGACCTTTGGACTTTCAATTTTTCAAACGCGACTCTCACTCAAATTCTTGTTGTCCCAATAGAAATATAAGATACGGCTGATTCACATGATTCACATCAATTAAAACATAATTAAATATATTAGAGGAAAACGCTTGGATCGGGCAAACTGAAAAACCTAAATTTGCAGGTGGCCAATAAATAGTAGACACGTGTCTCTATATTTTAAGAAGCTGCTACACACGCGTACAGGAGATCAGCTACTTAAACTCAACTAAAGACCCGACCTCGCTGCAAATCACGAACGAAGAGACCTGTGAACGCCGAACAAGAGAAACTAATCTTGCCGCCGACTGACCAGCTCCTCTCTGCCGACTGAATAGTTCCTCAACGTTGACAAACCTGACTGACCAGATCGGTGATTTTCTTTCTCTCTTAGATTTTCTTCATGCGAGATTGGTGTTGGGCAGTCCCGCAAAATGATTTCTTTCTCTTTTAGATTTTTTCATTGTTTTGATTTTTCTTGTACTTCATAGAATAATATTCTAAGATCTAATAGGATATTGGTGTTGATTGTTAGTTTTGTTGGGATTTATAAGACTAAATCGTGGGAATTTGTAGATGTTAGAGATGAAAAGTTAAATTCAAATGAATTTAATGTCTTGTTGGAATTTATATTCTTGTTAGTCTTGTTGGGATTTATAAGACTAAATGTTCATTTGAATTTAAAGATGAGATGAATTTAATTTATTTTTTAATATTATTATTATTTTAATATTTGAAAAAATGTATTTAGATTTGAAAAATATGTATTGAGATTTAAAAATTATATATAGAAATTTATATTTTATATAAAAAATTATAAAAATATAATGATAAAATGAAAATGAATTGACATGAATTAAGCTAGATTACGAATATAAACAGAGCCTAAATTCAGATGAAAAGTTAAAAAGTACTACAAAGATTATTACGAAAAGAGTGATGTTAGAGATTTTTATTCTTATTTTTTATTATTTTTAAATTCACATAATATATATATATATATATTAAATAATATTGTAATTTTTATATTTTTATAAAATATTTTAAAATGTTAAAAAAATCACATAAATAAAATATAAAAATTACAATATTATTTAAAAACACTTATATAAAGGTCATATAAATTTTAAAATAAAAAAATAAAATAGTTAATAGGGAGTAAAAATAGATATTTCAAAATAGAAATTCTTAACATTTTTCTTATGAAAAACACTACTCATCACTCGTGTCGTATTTGGATAAAAATAGTTCTCCAACTAAATTGTGAGTTCTAAATAAAATATATTATAAAATTAAAAATGAAACTACTATTGCAAGAAAGAAATATGTTCTATATATTTTTCTAATGAATTACAGAATGATTAAAACTCATATTTATAAACATTGAAATTACTATACAAGTTACTATGCAAGACTTAAATTAATAATGATAAAGTCATTCACAAAATTATTGGTGGGTACAGGGGGCGGCGGCCGTTCTAATAATTCATAACACTCCCCCTTAAATAACCACCCATAAAGAATTTATCTCGTTAAAATCTTGCCAAGGAAAAACTCAGTAGGAAGAAAAACCAATGGCGAAAGAAAAAGAGTACAATATTCTTATGTATTTCCAAGTGCCTCAAGATTGCCTCATTAAAATCTTGTAAAAAAATTCAATGGGACAAAACCTCAACGAATGAAAAATAGTACAATCAGCATAAGTCTTCAGGACATTTACATCCTCTGAAAAGTATATGACGATAGATTTTTAAATCTTCACATTGCAATGTTCTGCACAATTTTCTTGAATGTTGCAGTTGGTAATGCCTTTATGAATAAATCTGTCAAATTATCATTTGATCGTATCTTTGATATATCCTCCTCTGATATAAGCAATATTATCTTCATATAAAATTATTGAGTTGTCATTGATGACAGGAAGACTACATTTTTCTTAAATATGCAAAATCATTAATCTCAGTCAAATATACTTTAAATTTGTTCATGAATTTCAATGATATCTGAGTGATTTGAAGATGTAAAAGATAATGTCTAATTAACAGACTTAGTAGAAATTTGATACTTACAATAATACTTAAACTCCCCCTGAAAATATGCGTTAATATTCTTTCAATAAACAAACATGATTTCAGCATATATATAACAAGGTTAAGAATTCAAACATAATTTTAATCTAAAAAATGTATTTAGAGAGAACATGATAATATTCTCATCTAAAATTTTCTTTCCCTCATTTGGCGTTATTAGGAAGAATTTGTTTATGTACGACGAAAAGAGTATTGGAAATCATACATGTATGATAAAAGCTGTAAAAACTTGAGATTTAATTTTATTGATTCGGCAGAAAATTAAATCCGCTTGATATTGTTGACAAATGAGATCTTAAAGAGATTCGAAAGTTTCAGGTTACTATTTAAATATAAACATTTTACCATTGGTTTACTCCAGTAAAAAAAAAATAATCTCACATTCTTCATAGATCTAGTTGTTGTTCATCCAAAACGATATTATGTCTGATAGAAATTCTAATATCCCAGATTTGAACCATGAATTTTTTATATTTCAACCACTCATATTTTCTCCTGAAACTGTAAACACCATGATAGGAGTAGAGATATATCTTTATAGTAAAATTGATCTTAAAATTGTTGCAGCATTAAGAACTCTTAGTGCTCAATATGTTACCTCTCTTACAATCATGTCTCAGAGGCTACTGTCGAGAACGAGTGAGGGGATCATCTTAAAAATCAAATATCTGAGTTACATCAAACGCTTGCAACTAAAGACAGAAAAAATAAAAATTTAAGTCAAAAAAACAAGGAACTGAAGAAATTTGTAGACTCGTATTTTCGTAACTTGAAAACACGAAGAGGAGAGCTAGAACGAGAGAGAGCTCAAATACAAAATCAACAACAGCAGCTAACGGCAGAGGTTTAACGTTTATAAGAAAATAAGAATAACTACAATTAATCTCGCTGACTTTTGAAATTATGCATCTAGCATATGTTGTAATTTTGACTAAGTTAGATTTTAAAAAATAATGGTTTATCTTGTTCTTATTTCCATTTCTATAATAATCATCTTTAACTTCATTTAGTTTGCATCAAATTTTCTCCTCATATCTATAATTCATCTATATTTACATTCTTATTTTACAAATTTTCAATGACTCATCAGGTTCCTTTCAATATTTCTTACGATTAATATATGAGGCATCATTCACCTTAGTTACAAGTTGTTCCTACATCTTCCGTGGGTGCCATGTTGCAACAAACAAATGATCTGGCTAATAAGTCAGATTTTGAAACCGTATATAAGTTGGTGATCCTTGGAACTCGATACTCCTCATCTATTATTGGATTTTCCGAATAGTTACAATCCAAAAATCGTGAGATTGAGGAGTTTAACCAGAAGGTTTCCATATTTCGACGACTTGTTCAAGACTCTAACAACAAAGTTGTAGAGTTAAAGCAACAAAATAAGGATTTAAAATCCTTACTTGCTTCTTCATTTCGACTGCTAAATCTTTTAGATAAGGATGACATGTTGGTTTATGAAGAGCAAGTACATTTGAGAGATGAAGTAAGGAGTTTCAGATTTTTGTAACTCATCTAGCATTTGAATAATAAGATCTTTTTTTTTCAAATGCATTTTTTGAATTTATAACAGTACTTGTGATCTCCTCATTAACGTAAACTGTAATAATGACAAATTCGAGTTCTAATAAAAACACATGAGTATATAGGATTATTTTCAAATTCCTCTTTCAATAGATACTCGCTGATTCAATTATACTACATGCATTCGGATTGCTTTAACCCATATAAAGATTTTTGAAACTTTATAAAGTACATACTCCTAAATGTACTTTGATTAGATGCTTCAGGCATTGTATATCTTTATATATGTTATGATTTAAAGATCCTTATAAATATGCAGTGACCACATCTATTAACCGCATATCTAATTCTTTTGTAATAATCAAACCGATTAAAAATCTGAATGTGATTGTATTCATAACAAGAAAATATGTTTTCTCATAACTAATCTCGAGTTTCTGCAGAAAACCTTGTGCGACAAATCGTGCTTTATACCGCACAATATCATTTTTCTCATTACACTTTCGCATAAATACTCACTTATATTTGACAAATATTACACCCTTTGGTGTTTGAACAAGAGGTCCAAATACATCTCGCTTCACTAGCGAGTTTAATTCAATTTTAATATCTGATTTCCATTTTGGCCAATCATTTCTACGTCGACATTTTTCGACAATTCTTGACTCACTTTTTTCATTACTTCTGGTAATGTCAATGACCATTTTATATCAAAATATTTTGTTGATAACAGTTTCATTTCTATCTATAATTTTTCCAGTACTCAAGTAACTTCTGAAGAGATCTCATTATTTTCAGGTACCTGTTCCTCTCCAGAGAAAAATATTTCATGAGATACCTCTTCAGAAGTTATATCTTCAGGAGTTATACTCTTCAGGAGTTATTTCTTCAATAGTTATACTCTTCAAGAGGTTTGTACTAAGTTCCATTTTCAAGAGATTTGTACTCTTCGGGAGTTCCATCTGTAGAATGTTTGTAATTTTCGGAAGTTCCATCTTCAGGAGATTTGTATTTTAAACAAAATATTTGGATATATCTTATTTCTTGTTTTGTGGGTATGGTCTTTTTAGAAGAATCGATTTTTTTTTTTTTTTGTATCAATAAATTTTCAACACTTCAAGTGTGTCTTAGACTCATCTATTGTTGTTTTAACAACTTATTCTTTAGGGATTTCAATTCTTACTTAAGCATTAACAACAATATTATATAATTTTACAATACTTTTAATGTTAGTAAATACATCCAATAATTAATTTGCAATATTTTACAAATAGGTAATCATCTGAACTTCTAGTTCACATTCATTTGTAAGATAATCAAATTTAGACAGGGTTTTATTATCCCAAATAATTTCTTATCGTACTTCAGGTACCGACTTTTTGTTATTTCAAAACATGATAAAGTTTTACTATAATGTATAAAAACTTAGTATAAGTAAATCAAGTGTTTGACCATACAGCAGGTACGTGGTCATTGTTCAGTCATACCACATTTATGACAAACATTTTCATATTTCTATGAAAAATTATTCTGTGGGTTTTTACTCTTTTCTGAGTTGGATCATTTCTGATGATACGGTATATTATTATCATTTTTAGTGTTGTCGTTTTTGGAACCAACACTTCTATAGTTTTTCTACCACATCTATGCCATTGATTCCTTTAAAAGACTGCACCGTTCACTTCTAGAAATGGTGTAAATCCAATATCATTATAAGACGTAACTGATGATTTATTAATAAAGGCCCTTATTTAGCTCAATCACTTAAAAGACAAAATAAAATTACAGAATATTTGTTGAACTTTCGCTCTCGATATTGTTACTGCAGGAACACATTTGAGATATAAAAAATAATATATGTCTACTTTTAAAATATCATTATCAGTGACATTCTCACTGCATAATTTTAATATTGAGCTGATTTTAAAGAATGCAGAGTTATATTCACCATCACTCTTAAAATTTTGCAACTTTAGATGCAATAAGTCATAATGATCTTTTGGAAGGATTACATCTTCTGGTGCTCATATCTCTCCTTTAATTCATTTCACACAGTAAGAGAATTTTTCACCATGAGATACACAGCACGGTATTGTAAGGACACATGATTTTCTTCTTTCATTGTATCTCTCAAGTTCATCATATCCAAACAGATCTCATCAAGGATATTGGATAAATAACTTTTTTTAGAATTGTCAATAGTAATAAATCTCAATTTTATAAGATTTGACATTTTCTATATATATGAATTACAAAAATAAATCTGTGAATCTAAGAAATATATTCACATAATCATCAAAATAAAAGAAGAATTTTATCAAGTAATATTTAGCAATATTATCGTTTATATTCATCTCGAGGATTATAAATAATATATTGAAAAATTTACTTGAAATAGAATACCACTAGTTTCAGTATCAGTAGAATTTCGTGTTGATAACGTATTATAAAACTAAAAAGAAAACTACTATTGCAAGAAATAAATATAAAAGAAACTATTTGAAACTCTTAAGAATTGAAACTTTTTTTGTTAATATATTTTTCTTATGAATTTCAAGACGATTTAAACTCATATTTATATATTTTGAAATTACTATATAAGTTACTATGCAAGATTTAAAATAATAGTGGAGGGTCATTCACAAAATTATTGGTGGGGATGGGGGTGGCGGCCATCCTAATAATTCATAACAAAATAGAAATTTTCAAAATAGACATGAATGTAGCTAATTATTGTGAAGCATAATCTTGATAAATTGCATGAATATTAACTTTTGATGATATTTAGGGAATGAAAATTTCATCAAGATTTCTGCGTTAATGAAATGCTTGCTTGAAAAAAAAAAGACAAACAAAATGGTTGGTCTATACGAAGTCTCAAAACCCATGTGTCAAGTCAAGAGTTTAGAAGAGAATGGTTGCTTTGATGGATGCCTATGATACTTGCAGGAAGTCTTCTTGCTACAGTGGAAATGGTAGCATTGTAGTCAAAATTAAGATCGTTGGAGAGGAGCTGAATGATGTCAAATAGTGGTGGTGCACGCATGGATAGGAAGACGTGGGTTTCGTAGGGCTGTTGAACGGCCAAAAATGGAGGCGAGGGTGGATTAGAGAGCAAGAAAAATCATGGCTGAAGCAAAATGAGAGGTCGCTGTAATTTTTGGGGTTGCACTCGGGCAAATGAGTGTGGGTAAGAAGTCAATAATTATGTGTGGGTCAGCTTATGTTTAATAATATTATAAAGGAAAATGCTATTTATCCTGTTGCCATCCATTTCGATTTCATCTTGTTTTCAGTTTTTTTTTTCAATTTTATATATGACTTTTTTAATATCTTAAAATATTTTTTAATAATATAAAAAATCACACATAATTATTAGCAACGGAGCCTTTCTTAAAATTATAGTGACCTCTCATTTTGCTCGAATCCCCTGGGCAAAAGACAACATATATCATCATGAAAAATGAATTATCGGGCGTTTCTTAAATTCTAAATCAGTATCTCGTTATTTACTAGCACACTTTGGGATTGGGGCGTGGAGCCTTTCTTTCTCGGTTGTCTGTCTTAAAATAAGTGGATTTGATTCATACGGTCGTTCTATGCTACATTGGTGTTTTCACTTCCCACTCTCCACTATAACAAAATGTTTTCACCATATCTCAGGACTCGTCAAAGGAAGTATGGCGGCTCCAAATAGGAAAAAATTCACTAAGAAGTAAGGCATACAATAATGGATCAATTCATTCAACAAGATCCGTTCGGATCGGCAATGGAATAAGTAGCACTGCCCTATTATAAAATGACGTGACGTCATTATATTAGAGATCTAATTTTGTGAGAAAACCGGTCCACAAATCCAACACTTTATTTTTTCTTCAATATATATTATCCAAAATACATTTATTTTATTTTACTTACTTACTTTTACATTTTATCATCTATTAACTAATTTATTTTTTGTCTATATCCTTTAAATATTCATATTTTATTATAATTATATTTATATTAAAAAAAATAAAAATTATTATGATGAACATTAAGGTGTGAGGGGAAGATTTCTGGGATTTAAAGTTCCGGCCAAGAGGAGAGAAGGGAGATTGGGTTTGGTGACTAAGGGTGCTTGCCGATAAAGGGAGTCGTTCCTAGTGCGGCGACATGGCCAATGGTGGCCGACAGTAGTTGGGCTAACAAACGAAGCCATCTATACCCATTTCGATTTTTCAGGTTGATCGGGAGAGGAATGATGAGTTGCCAGAATTGGGGTCTTTGAATGTTGGTTGTCGGTGTGAGGGGGTGCCAATGAGGGAACGATGTGTATAGTGATGGCCAGCGAGCACTATTTGGGAGGAAAGGGGCACGATGACAAGGAAGTGTGCTTCGTGTTTACAACTTGGGAAGGAAACTATGCCAACAGAAAATTGAAAAGAAGATAAAAAAAAAATTATAATATTTTTACAATTGTAAATAGTGTCCCACTACATGTAGCGGGTTCACTATTCATGAATTCATTTTACATTTAATTTACCTGTTCCAATAGAGATCCATTTTGAGAGTTTTCGTCATGTAAAATACATATTTATGTATTTTAAAGTGTTGGATGTGAGTGCTCTTAAATATGTGTTTGTCAACTAAAAAGCTATTCTTCATCATGTCATTTTAAAACACCATCTATATTGTCATGTAAAAAACTAAAAAAATCTCATAAATTTTGAAAAAGATAAAAAAACTCCAAAACTTAATTCAATATTACTTTACACGCTAGCCAGTGTGGCCAATGTATTAAAATATGGTGTACTTCGTAGCAATGCTCAAGAGTCACGTAACAATTTTCAAATAAATTAGAAAATAAATTAGACCATATTAAGTTTCGATAAAGAGATTCAGGTTGCGTTTAGATAGTAACATGATTTTAGATATTCCATAAATAATAATAAAAAAGAATAAGATATTAAATAATAATAATAATAATAATAAATAAATGAAGAGCGTACTTTACTCACCCTAACAACAAGATTTGATAGGTAAAAAGAGTTTAAAATTTAAATCTCTTACAAAATAAGTATTATCATGTCGTTAGTATGAAGAGTGTATTTTATTCACCCTCTTACAACCCTTAACTAGAGTGATACAAGCTCTCTAGGTGATACAAGCTCTCAAGGTTGGAAGTGTTAAGACTCTTAATTTTTTCTAGAAAATCACTTGTTTTTCTTAAAATAGTTCATTTCATCTAAAATGATTTAGTTCATCTATTAAGTATAGGTAATTGTCCTTAATAACTAAAGCAGTTAATTCTTACTATTTTCTACGAATGAAATAATGAGGGTAGTCCAAAAATTATAAGAGTAATAAGTAAGGGTCTCCAATCTTGCATATATAAAGGAGCTTGTGTTTTACATTAGACTCCCCATAAAGTTTTAAAGCAAAAGACTAGAAATCTATTCCCTATAGAAAGTTTCTACTTTCTTTTGCAGGTTTTTCATTTCTCAAACTCAAATGGCGGGAGTTTAAAAAAAATCCTATGGATTTCTTTATTCTTTCAAGATATTTTACAGAGAGCCATATATTTCATCTTAGTATTTGAATTATTAGTATTTCAATTTTGTTCATATAGCGAGCTTCTAAAATCCAGTTTTTTTCTTTGTTTTATTCTCTTGACGTGATCATTGGATTATCATAATTTGTGTTGCTAGAGGATAACTGGGTCATGATTTAGAATAAATTTTTCAGAAAAAAAAAATATTTGATAACAAAAGTCTTTCCATGTGTATTAAAATAATATCATCTAATATCATCTATTTAGTCTATTATTTGTAGTCATTTCTTCAAACACTTGTGGGCTTGAAATCCATTTCTTCAATGATTTTAGAAATAGGTTTGACTTTCGGCTTTAAGTTTTTGTCTTTGAATTCATATCTGGATGGTTATGTGCTCATAACTATGTTAATGGATTTCAAAGACATGTTTTGATATTTGACTTAATTTTAAGCTTTATACATATACATACATACATATATATATATATATATATATATATATATATACTATAAGCCTTTGGTCTTATTTACAGGTAAAAGGTTTTTACCTATTTTAGTAGATATCTACTTGTATTTCTTTTGAATAATGAAGGTAATGCTACAACATCCTTATTATTTAAAAAAATACATAAACAAAATTTGGAATCTTATTGTAACTAAATCATAAATTTTAAGGACTTATTCCTACAGGAAAATCTTTAAATTTTATGATTTAAATAGTATAAGAAAATGATTTCAGGTATTGACAATAAAATGTGTCTTCTGCCTACAAATGTGGATCGTTTTATTTCTTAATATTCAGAATAATTTGTCTTATAATAAAGGTAAGTAAATTTATGCTGTTATACAACATTTTCCCACATGAAAGTTGAAATTTACATAAATTCATAGCATTAAAGTTTTTCTTGATTTTTACAGTTGTTGTTCTAAAACCCTTAGATGATGGTATTTATTTTCTTCCAATGCTTGATGACACTAATTTTTTTTACTGGAAAGATTCAGTTCATTTTATCTTGAGATATATGGACCTTCACTATACACTTTATGTAAAGCAACCATCTGCTACCACATACATGAATACATAGGAAATCATCGAAAATTCTCAATGGTGAGATCGATCTAATCGCTTAAGTCTAATGCTCATAAAGTGAGTATGAGTAAGAGCATTAGAGACTCTATTAGTGACTGCTTTATAATTAAGGAGTTAATGCAAGCAATTGAGGAACAGTTTGTTCGCTTTGATAAGGTTTTAGCTGGCACTCTTACCAGGCAATTTATTAATAAAATCCTTGACAGTTCTAAGATTATGTGTGCATATATTATGAAAATAAGAGACATTGTTTTTCAACTTAAGGGCTTAAAGATAGAGATATCTGAATTTTTCTTGGTCTATTTCATCTTTGATTCACTGAAATCTGAGTATGGGCCTTTCAAAATCTCTTATAATACACAAGGAAAACTGGTCAGTTACGAATCTTCTGACCATGTGTGTGCAAGAAAAGGAAAGGAAGAAGCATGATCGACCGAAAAGTGCAAATATAGTAATGAATGATAAAGTTCAGATTGAGAAAGGCCAAGGTAGACCTCAAAAGAAAAGGAAGTATGATGTGCTATCAGAATCTAATGGATCTCTTGGCAAAAATGTGACATGCGTCTTTTGTAAGAAAGAAGACCATGTTAAGAAGAGCTGTATCAAATATAAAGAGTAGCTTGAAAAGAAAGAGTTTTCTCACAAAAAGAATACTAACTAGTGAATTTTGAATTTTTCACCAAATATAAAAAGGACACTCACAAATTATTGCTGTTGGAGTTTTGGAATGATTCTCAAATTGGGACATGTTTTCTATTTAAATAATGTATTTTATATTCCAAAATTTAGTAGAAAATTAATTTATGTTCTCTATACTTATTATCAAAGGTTACGTTTTCTTTTTTGAGAATATTATAACAGCTTTTCAAAATAAAATTCCTGTTAGTTTTAAAACTATAGTTGATAACTTGTATAAATTAGATAATCATCCTGATTTTAAGGAGAACTATCTCGCTATGCATTCAACTAGTATTAAGAGAAACTATTTGAAAGAAAAAAAAAATCTACAATGGCATAAGAGATTGGGATATATCTCTATAAAGAGGATGAAATAATTAGTAAAAGAAGGAGTCATACAGGATATCGATTTTACTGACTTCAAGATTTGTGTGGATTGCATAAAGGGCAAGCAAACCAACATAAATTCTAAAAGTTCAAGATGGAGCTTAAGTGTTCTTAAGATTATACACACAGATATCTGTGGACTGTTTCTTACTCTTTGCCTGAATGGTTGAGATATTTTCTCATCAATTGATGATTATTCTAGGTACATATATCTCTATCTTCTGAATGAGAATACTCAAGTATTAGATGCTTTCAAAACTTATAAAACAAAAGTAAAGAATCAAAACTAAAAGAAAATCAAGATTATCAGATCTGATAGAAGAGGTAAATATTATGGTAGGTACATAAAACATAGACAAATGAAAGGTTCATTTGCAAATGGGTCCCTCTTCTATACGGTCTGGCTGCAATGGGGATGTTTACAACCATTTAATAAAATACAAACACGTCACATATTTCACAAAAAAAAAGGTAAGCTCAATTACATGGGATTAAGATGAATTAACAAGTAGCGCGCAACCCCTTCGTTCTTGATTTTTCATTTACTCTCTCCCTCCCTCTTTCTCTCCCCTCGAAAGAGGAACACCACCAAATGCAGTCGGATTCCTCTTCCTTAGCAATCGTCTCTTGCCGCTGGTGATCTTCCCCAGCAAGTTTTGGCTGATTTCCACCCACTCAAAATGTCGCACTAGCTCTTCCGTTGCACTCATGGCTAACTCTAGAAGTTGGAAATTTGTATCTATAGAATAATTTATATTTTATTTGTACCCTAACAATCAGCAAACATTGATGGATAAATTGGGAAACGATGGATGATATTCTGAAAATTGATGCAAAACGAACTTGCAGACAACAAAACAAACAGAGAAATCATCCTCCCGTTCTCCGTTAATGGTTAATTGTTTCCTCATTCTCCCATTCTCGTTAAGGGGCCCTTCCCATTCTCTTTCCTTCATTTTTCCATTCGCCAAAAGGTTCACTCTACAAATTCATTAAAAACACATTCTGCTTTTCTTTGATAATCAAAACCATTATCATCCATAGCAACCTGGTAAAATACAATTTTCATAGTACCAAATCAGCAACCAGTTCATTGACCATTTTCTATAAAGTAATTAATCATTAACGGAGTAAAAATAGATGAATCGAAAAAAATCAGACTCGATCTGAATTACTTAATTTCCAGTTCAAATTATACTCTCAACTCTCAAACCAAGACTTTCAGTATTTCTTTTTATTTTACAATTCAAAATAAAAGGCAAATAAAAAACATAAATAATGGGAGAGGGAAAGTGTGAGACGCGATGCAAAGGGGGAAAGGTGAAGGGTGCTCGTGATGCGAAAGGGAGGAGAGAGATCCAAACTTGTCAAAACGAAGGGGGATGGTATGTTCGTTTGAAACAAGGGGGGAATGGTTTGAAAGGAGGGGGGGTGAGGGGATGGTCTGTTTCTGTGTGGTGATGGACTACAATAATGCAGGTAGGAGCCCTACATGGCACGAAATACTAAAAGGCTGCATTTAAGAAAAGTGCAGACCGACCGCACTGAAGGTTTTCTCTTGCGAATTTCCTTTAGGGGGAAGGCATTGTTGCCTAATATTCAATCTTTGGCACACCATAAATAAAATGGTGTTGTAGAAAGAATGAACTGTATGCTAATGGATATGGTAAGGAGCATGATTTGTAAATTTAACATGGAACTGATATCCTTACGAAGTGAAGCTTTTAAAACTGCAGTGTATATAGTGAATATGGTTCCTTCCATGTCTATCTCTAAGACGCTTTTCGAGTTGTGAAAATATTGCAAACCTAGCTTAAATCATATAAACATATAGGGTTGTCCTGCTAAAATTAGAATTTATAATCCTAACATAAAGAAGTTAGACCCAAAGACAACTAGTGGTTTGTTTATTGAGTATCTAAGTAACTCCAAATAATATAGATTTTATTGTCCTAGTCATAATCCTAGAATTGTCGAATATAAAAATGTAAGATTTCTTGATGATGTTACACCTAGTGGGAGTGTAATATCTCAAGAGATCACTTTTAAGGAAACATCTGAACAAGCTACTTTGCTTTCTTTTGAAAAAATAAAGTTGTCTTAAGGAAAAATAGATCGCAAGATCATACAATGACACCAATTCAAGAACATTATGCCCCTGTAATTGAGGTTCAGCCTGAAGTTATTCTACATTTATAGTCTGAGCCAATTGAGTTATCTTCAAATGACGAAAAAGTGACTCTAAGAAGATCCTCAAGAATATGTAAGCATGCTATTCCAGACGATCACATTGTATACCTAACTGAGTTTGATTTTGACGACCCAATTACGTTTTCACAAGCTATGAGTGAAAATAAATCTACATTTTGGTTGAATGCCATGAGAAACGAGTTAGAATCCATTTATAAAAATCAAGTCTAGGATTTTGTCGAATTACTAGAAGGGGTGGAAACAATTGGCTCCAAATAGGTTTATAAAACCAAACGAGACTTTTCTGGTAATGTCAAATGATATAAGGCTGGATTTTTCACTAAAGGATTCCGTAAGAATGAAGGCATAGATGGATTATTATGAAACCTTTCTCCAATCTTTAAAAAGGATTTGTTGAGGATAATCATGACCTTAATAGCTCATTTTGATTTAGAGTTATTTCAAATAGATGTGAAACGACTTTTCTTAATAGGAATTTCGATGAAATGGTATACATGAAATAACTTAAGGGTTTCAGTGATGATGGTCAGGAAGTATGTAAATTGAAGAAGTCTCTTCATGGATTAAAAAAGGCTTCCCATAAATGGTATTTATGGTTTCACAAGATTGTTTTCTCATACGATTTTATCGAGAATATTTTTTATCAATATATATATATATCTTAAGGTCAGTGGAAGCAAATACATTTTTCTAATCATATATGTAGATAATATTCTTTGCAAGCAATGATTTGGGCTTATTATATAAGACTAAATATTTTCTTTCTTAAAACTTTAAAATGAAGGATATGGGTGAAGCTTCCTAAGTCATTGGTATAGAGATTCGCAAAGACAAGAAACAAATAAAGAGTCTTAGGACTGTCTCAAAAGCCTTACATTAAAAAGTTTTACAGATATTCGGTATAAAAGCTTGTAAAGCCTTTGTAACTTCTATAATCAAATGTGATAAATTTCATACAGGTTTAGCACCTGGAAATGCATTAGAATAAGAGTAGATAAAAAGTGTCATATATCTACAGTAGTAATTTGATGTATGCTCAGATTTGTACCTGTCCAGACATATGTTTATTAGTTGGATTATTGAGTTGCTATTAAAGTAATCCAAGTCTTCAACATTGGATAGTTACAAAGAAGGTGATGCAGTATTTGTAAGGAACCAAGGAAACATGCTAATCTATAGACATACAGACAATTTACAAGTGATTGGCTATTCAGGTTAAGATTTTGCCAATTGTGTAGACATCAGAAAGTCTACTTCTGGATATATCTTTCTTCTTGTTGAAGAAGTTATATTTTGAAAACGTACAAAGCAATTTATAGTTGCTATGTCTACTATAGATGCATAATTCATTGTGTGCTATTTAAAGCAACAACACAAATAATGTGGTTGAATAATTTTATTTCTAATATTAAAGTTGTTGATTCTATTAAAAAATCAATAAAAATTCTTTGTGATAAAATTGCTGCATCGTTCTTCTTAAAGAAAAATAAGAGCAGAAATAGAAGCAAGCATATCGATATAAGTATTTAAGTGTGAGCGAGAGCATAAAAAATAATGTGTATATTGAGCACATCAATGTAGCTTTGATGTTAGCTGATCCAATGACCAAAGGTTTACATGTAAAATAACTGATCCAATATACACCATGGGGTGTATATTACTCTCTTTATTAGCTAATCTACAAAAAATAAAGTTGAATTTAGTTTCATTTTTGCGCATAAAGTTAATAATTTTGGGTGATTAAGTTAGACCCGAATGACTTTATTAATTATTCATAAAGTATTATAAGGAATACTATGTATTGTGATACATGGAAGATAAGTTCTCACTATAGACGGCAATACTGCCATGGTTCGTGTAGATGATACCTTGACAGAATTGATGATATTAATTTTTTCCATTTCAGGTTGATCTATTAAGTGAACCAAGTAGGAGAATATTAGATTCTTGGTTTCCCCTAAAAAATCATGTCTTTCCTAAGGTGATTCACTTCGTCTAAGATAGTTCACTTCATATATCAAATATAGGTAATTGTCTTTAATAAATAAATTTAATTGTCTTTAATAAATAAATTGGTTAACGCTTATTATTTTTTATGGAAGAAATAATGAGGGTAGTCCAAAAGTTGTAGGAATAATAAGTAAGAGTCCCTAGTCTTGCCTATATAAAAGGACTTGTGTTTTTCATTAGATTTACTCATAAATACTATAAGAAAAATGAGTATTTGTGATATTTTAATTACAAATAAAATGACTATATACTTGTAACGAAAACTTTTTCTTATAGTGAAAGTTCTAAGACAAAAGATTAGAAGTCTTTTTCCTATAAAAATTTTCTATTTTGTTTTGCAGATTTCTCAATTCTCAAACTCAAACAACTGTAGATAAAAGGTTCTATGAATCTTTTTATTCTTTCAAGATTACTGAAAAGTATGAAAAGTTCAACTTACTTTTGTTGAATGGAATCCCCTATAGTTTATGGAATCACTGCAAGCTCTTCTTTATTATATTGTACTATGTAAAAGTTATGTTATGTCAAGAGCCATGGGAATCATTAACCCTCTATTGTATATCTATTCGATTCATTTGTCTAACGTTGACAATGAAATTAATATGCAATCCAAATTCATGTGCATGATGCCTTTTTACACGGATTTTATTGATTTTGTGCGCGCATATGTCTCAGCCGCCAAGTTTTGGTCACCCTCAATTTTCTCATCATATCTTCAAACTAAATAAAGGGCGCCATTTTACTGGCTTTGGCTAACTCCTCTAATTGCATGGTGTTTAATTATGTAGTTGTGATCTCTTTGATTTTGGTTTCTAGGCTTCAAAGCTTATTATAGTTAATTTCCTTTTCATCAATATTTAGAATACCAATACTTTATGCCAAGTGTCAACAATATTTTTGTTATCAGCTTTTTCCAGATTGTTATTGATAATCTCTTGCAGCATGATCTTTAGGTTGGATTTTTGTTTTAGATTGCCATATTGTAGCGTCCTACTGGTAAATGTTAAGAGCATTGTTATAGTTATAAAGAGATTTTAAAAAATTAATTTCATAAATTGATGTAGTTTTATATGATCTATTAAATCTACTTTACAATAAAATTAATTTTACAATCTGACAAATCATATAAAATTATATTATTTTGTAAGATTTATTTTATGAGATCTTTTTGTAGTTAAAGTATTCGTTCACTTTCTCTCATCATGGGCTTCTAATCACTCGCATTGAGACTCGCAGTTCATCATCCCATCCACAAGCCATCTTTGATCCCTAATTATTGGGTAAAGTCAAGAACTCATGGTCATCACTTCAGTATGAGTAGACGCTAGATATCTTATTTATTTTGAAGATAATCTGATCTCTTGAAAATATAAAAAAGAAAACAATAAAATATTACTCGTTTTAAGTCGCGTTCACCAAAGTATGATGTATCCATCTATTATAAAGCATAATGTAAAAAGCTCATTTTTAACAAGACAATAAGCAATACAATTAAACTTTCTAATGCTCTATTCAAAGAGTTTTAACGCATCTTTTCACAAGACAATAAGCAATATAATTAAATTTTCTAAAAATAAAAGATACAAACCATTATGTTAGAACTGTTGCAACATCAATTTAATATCAGGAACAATCAATTCCACCGAACTCCCCTGATCTGCGGTTCTATTGATATCATTGACCACCTTTTGTGCATCTCCCTCCAACATGATCCGATGATTCCGATCCAAACCCAGCTGTTTGACCATAATGACAGCCCTTAGTGCGATAAGCATTAGAAACATATCACGTTTTGGTTGAGAGGGAGAATTATCGCACTAGAAACATATCACGTTTTGGTTGAGAGGGAGAAGGATCAATCCTGCATATTCGGAGAATTGCATGTTCGATTCATTTATGACAAAGATATAATTAAAAAAATAGATATTTATAACATTTTAATTATAATTAAAATAATTATTTTTTATTTTATTTTAAATAACTATTTTAATTATAATTAAAATATCACAAATATATATTATTATATTTTTAATTACGAGACAAGTACGCGAACGTTGTGCTTATATCAAACCTGCCCAACACTTGTCCTTTGCATGACAAGCTCACCATCCGCTCTCAACCGTCCAGCTTGAAGGGGCATCTACGTTGATATCAACCCCATTTTGTCATTCCAAAGATTATGCCACGTGCGTTGACAAAGGAAACTGAATAGCTTCATTAATTGCTCAGTCAATCAGCCAGCTCCATGGTTTATATATGACTCTATTTCATTATATGAGTACAAGTTGTCAAGTTTCATTTAACCCTCTGTTGTACAATATTGAATGCTGACTATATAATACAATTTATCATAACTGGCTAACTTTGAAATTTCTTCGCTATATATATATATACTTAAAAACAATATATACTATCTCCATTTTATTAATATAAAAAATTATTTATTTATAATTATTTAATTCCAATCGAACGATTATTTACAATTAATATTAACTATAAATAATCATTTAATCGTAATTAATTAAATGATTATAAAAATTTATTTTTTTAAAAATATATATTGCACATATAGAAGAGCTGAACATTGACTGCTGACTATATAATACAATTTATCATCATCTGGCTAACTTTGAGATTTCTTCGCTATATATATATATATATATATATATATTAACCTTTTGTTTTTAATGATAAGTACTGGTCGTCCATGCATGAATGATGGAATTGACTGCTGACTATATAATACAATTTATCATAATCTGGCTAGCTTTGAAATTTCTTCGCTATATACATACATACACACATATATATATTATATATAGAAGCAAATGATTCTATATAAAAAATCACATGGAATATCGACCGAGTTACCGCGTACAAGCAAATGATTCTATATACGTTATGTTGTTGTTGGAATTAATGATATTCCATGTGATTTTTTATTTTACCATGCTTTAAAGACTGAGCTTTAATTTTCCTATCTTATTTTAAAGATTGCCGTCGTAACGCACTTATCCTGGCGAGTAAGTAGCTCATGATGTCGTAAATAATAAAAGGCTATTAGTAACGGGTAAGAAATCGCCATAAATGTATACATATAATTATATAAACGATCAAAATAGTAAGAAAAAACTAATTACAGCGACATATTTATGCCGCAATGTTCAATTCCTACGATTTCGACGCCAAATTTTCATTGTCTCAATATTTTCTTCCCGGCAACAAAGAGGTGCAGTAGAACCTCTTTTCCGGCGACCAGGAGATATTGCCGGATATTTTTTGGGAAACTTATGAAATTATTGAAAAAAAATAAGAAGTTTTATTGAAAGACGTACGTTGCTCTATTTATCCTCCTATTTTTTTTTTTTTTTTATGTCAATAAGATGAATAATTCTTTTTATAGTTTATATTTAGGAGATTGTATTGTAGTCCACATAAAATTATTTCTATAAGATTAGTCAACATTGCTTTCAATAAGATTAGTCAACAGATTCGAATATCTCTATAAAAAGATAAATTAAGAAAAAACGATAAGTAGACAACATCAATAATTATCAGTATTTAATATTTATTGCTTTTTTCTCTTAGTTCAAAGATCCAAACAGACTGCTTCTGCACCAGAGCGAACTCTCTTTCTTGATCTTCCAAGCGAGTAGTACAGCGACAATCTGTAACATCACCAGCATTAACACCTTACTTCAGCTTTCATTTAAGAGATAGGCTAAGCTTGACTAATAAAATAGGGGTATAAATTAATCCGGAATTTAAAACAATAATTCAATTCAACTACGCTCAAATAAGAAAAAACAAAAGAATACCCTCAATGAGAAGAAAAAAAAAGGCATTCAATAATTTGATACAATAATGCCACTGGAAACTGGTAAGAGCATCCATTAATCTTATTAAAATAAATTATCAAAATTTGATAATAAAATATAAAATTTACATGCATATAAATTTTTTTTTATCATATTTAATAAAAAAAATATAAAAAAAATATGAAAAATAGCATAAAATTATTTTTTACTTGATTTTTAAATAATAAATCATTAAATTTGATCTATTTTTTATTAAGTTTTGATAATTTATTTAATAAAATCAATAGAGATACTCTATATTTCAGATCTTCAGGTTTGACCAAATTGTATCGCCAAACTCATATTATATATGTGAGTATGGGGAAACAAACCAAGTCCTCAACGAAGCTGATCATCGTTTCTACGTGAAAGGTGAAAGACAAAAAAGACTAGACCGGCCATGGAGGAGCTCAAGTTTGATGCAGCAAAGATATTCATTGCCGTTGCATTTCTTGGTTTCGCCGGACTCTTGCTACGCCTGTATAATGCGCTGGTGCTGAAGCCGGACAGGCTTCGATCTGCACTGAGAAAGCAAGGCATCACCGGACCACCGCCGACTTTACTACTCGGAAATATTTGGGAGATAAAGAACTCCCTATCCAGTACCACAGTTAAGGCTCCTGCCGGAGAAAATCCCATCTCCCACAACTGTGCTTCTCTCATCTTTCCATTCATCGAGCAATGGAGGAAACAATATGGTGTGTCTCTCGATCCATCACCATGCAATATCCTATATATTTATCTCAAATATTTCTCAGTTTGATCTGTTATGAAATAAGAAAATATTTTAGACGCTAAAAGATCGGTACACAAAAATAAACTTAGTACAAATTGATATATATGATTTGATCTGATAAATTATTTTTCAAAAAATAAATTTAACAAATTTTTTAAAATTATATTAATTTGTGAGTATACTTTATATTATAATTTCTTTATATGTATAACATTTTTCAAAAAAGAAGATTGATCGTTGTGAAGAAAAATTTTGAGACTAAACTTTATGAGTTCTTGTGATTGTTACGGTTTGATAGGCCGTTTGGATATATCAGAAAGTTTATGATAAATATTTTTTTTAAATGAAGATGAAATTAAAAATAAAAAAGCTTAATTTGTGAAGTCACTCGTGAATTGTCTGGCCAGAAAGTTTGTAATCGAAGTTATATGAAAAGTGGGAAAAAAATACTATAAGAAAATCAAGTTTTTGTGATTAATTATTTATGATTAAAAGATTATTTACTATTTATTTTGAATGGAAATAATCATTTTGTTAAAAATAATTAATCTCAAATAATTATTATTATTTTTTTTTTGTAGTAGATGGTTGCTTAACATGCAAAAGTAAATTCTTTTATTTGTTATATGTTTTATGTTTAAACAGGTGATTTATTTGTGTTTTATCTCGGAGTCTCACCAAAAATATTCATAAAAGAAGCTAGCATTTTGAGAGAGATAACCACATGCACATCCTTGGACTTTGGGAAACCATCGGAGCAGCAAGAAGAGTTGGGTCCTTTGCTAGGTAAGGGCATTGTCACTTCAAATGGGGCTCCATGGGCCAGGCAGAGCAAAATCCTCGCTCCGGAGTTTTACATGGAGAAGGTCAAGGTATGATTACTTTAGGCTTTAGCAAACATTTTAGCTGTTTGCATAATAATAAAATGAGGGAAGAGGATTTTAAATTAAAATTTAAAAGTTGAATAAAATATTATTTTTAATATTATTATTTTTAATTCTAGAAAAAAATAATTTATTATATTTTATATAAAAAATTTAAAAAAATTATATATAAAAATTAGATGAGATAGACATATTTTGTATCTAAACGGGACATTAATAATATTCGTTACTTCCGAAATTAGTAGGTATTTGATACGAGAAGTACTTGATCTATAAATTTATTTTTATAAAAATAAATTTATAAATTGATACTATTAAATATAAAATATAAAATATGTCATAAGTCGTATTAGTTTATAAATTAAATTTTTTTTTTTTGTTTCTTTATCCCACGTAGAGAATGGTAAACTTAATTATTGAGTCGACCATCCCACTGCTAAACTCATGGAAGAGTAGGATTGAGACTGAGGGTGGAATTGCAGACATACACATTGACGATGACCTGAGAAGTTTCTCTGGTGATGTGATCGCAAGAGCCTGTTTTGGCAGCAACTATGCCCAAGGGGAAAAGATTTTCCTTAAACTAAAAGCTCTACTGGGGGTCATGTCCATGACAGGTTTTGCCACAGGGATACCTGGCTTAAGGTTCGAGCGCCATTCTTTGACGAATTTTTTCTTTTAAGAGATTAACTACGGACACAAATTATATAAAAATATATTTATAAACTGGCATACTTTCACATTATGTACTAGATGTATTTTATATTAAAATAATTTTATAGTTTAACATATTGCATCTAGCCACAAAAAGCAATTTGATATATTGCATGTTACAGGTACATTCCCACAAAAAGCAATAGGAAAGGATGGAGGTTACAGAAGGAAGTTCGCAATTTGATACTAGAGGTTGTCAAGGAGAGACAGAAAGCCTCTGATCATGAGAAGGATTTTCTACAAATGGTTATTGAGGGAGCTAAGAATAGTGACCTGTCCCAAGAGGCTACAGAAAATTTCATTATTGATAATTGCAAGAACATATACTTGGCTGGGTATGAGACCACTGCAATTTCTGCCACATGGTGCCTTATGCTCTTAGCTTCAAATCAAGAATGGCAAGACCGTGTCCGTGCTGAGGTTCTCGATATCTGCCCTGGTGGAACACTCGATGCTGATATGCTTCGTAAGATGAAACAGGTAATCAAATAAAATTTTAGAGAATTGCTAAAGACATAATTAAGCGTCCGTAGATAAAATAAATTTATTTTAATTTATTATTATATTTTTAAAATTTTTATATAAAATATAAATTTTAATACAATTTTTTTAAAATTTTAATATTTTTTTTAAAATTTTAATTCAATTTGTTCAAATTTCAAAATAATAATAATATTAAAAAATAAATTAACCTCATCTTAATCCATCTCAATTCTTAATTCAAATTAGACCTAAAAGATTACACAAAATAAACTTATAAATTAATATACTTTTATAAAAATTTATTAGATCTATTTTATAATAAAATAACTTTACAATCTAGCATACTACATTAAGTTAAATTAATTTGTGAATTTATTTTTATTTAATTTTTTTATGATTAAAATATTTTTTAAAATTTTAATTGACATGATATTATTATCATGCCACATGAAACCGATCTTTAAGCACAAAGAATAAAGAATGCATTTCTAAGCACATACTTGATCAATTTGGATATGTAGCTAACGATGGTGATACAAGAATCGTTGCGTCTTTATCCACCTGTCCCCCTAGTGTCTAGGGAGGCCTTGAAGGACATGAAATTGGGGGACATGAATATCCCAAAGAGTGTCAACATTTGGGCAGTGATGTTGGAATCACACACTGATCCAGAAATATGGGGATCGGACTCCTTAAAGTTCAACCCAGCTAGATTCGCAAATGGAATTAAGGGTGCTTGTAGTCAGCCGCACTTGTACATGCCATTTGGATTTGGACCCCGTGTGTGTGTTGGGCAGCACTTGGCCATGTTCGAACTCAAGATACTGATAGCGCTACTTCTCTCCAACTTCTCATTGTCCCTCTCCCCAAAGTACAACCATGCACCTACTATGAGGATGGTGGTAGAACCCAAAAATGGAGTAGATCTCTTGGTGAAGAAGTTGTAAGCTATATATTATGTCTCGTGATTGGGTTGGTTCGGTATCTACGAGAAAAAGGGAAAATAAAATTTACCTACACTGTTTTTGTTTTTGGTTCTTTGTGTAATATATAGTAAGTTAATGAAAGTCGTCTCGCCTGATGTGACAGCAGGTAGACTTTGAAGTCCAAAAGTGAAGTTGTTATATCTATGCACTTCTGGTGAAATAATTGTGGAATTCTGAAAGAGAAGATGGCTCGGTAAGTCTGGTTTGCTTTTTCATAAGATGGAAAGAATTGAATTAAATTGAAATGAGTTAAAATTATAATAAAAAAATTGAATAATTTTTTATTTTATTTTATGTTAACATTTGAAAATTTTATAATACTTAAATGAAATAAGATCAAATAAATTGAAAAAAAATTGTGAAAACTAACAAAGCCTTATTCTTGCTATTCTTTCGCTAAAATTTTAGAGCAATGACTATAATCTTATCACGAAAAATAAGGGAAATGCTTGGTTATGACACAAAGCCTCAAATTAATATAAGGCATTTCAATGCCTTTCCAATCTTACCATTCCTCTCGTGCAAGTACGCCAAAGCCCTAGAGTTCCTACTTCCTCCGCCCCTGCTTCCATCTTTCTCATGCGTGTATTGCTCGCCTTGAATGGCCTGCTTTGTCGGTGTCGGCAAAGCTCACTCCATCATAGATCCTACAACAACAAGGATCTATGATGGAGTGAGCTTTTCGTTCTCATGACGTGAAAAGATGACTAATGCCAGTACAATTAATAAAGCTTGGTAGGCCATTTGTGGCACGTGCAATAATGCCAACATGCGTGCAATCATGACTTTGCCAACCTCAAATATGACATGATATGGGTTATCAGTTGAAGTGAAATTAAAATATTGGTATGGGATGTATCAAAAATTAATATAAATATAAATTTGATATATTTATTTAAAAAGTTTTTATATTATATTCATCAAATAAAATAATGAAAAATTTTGAGTAATAATAATTTTATTTTATCTTTTAAATATGAAAGTTTATTATTAATCTATTAAAATAATTTTTTATTGTCTTTTAATATATTTGTTGGATAAATAAATTATAAATATGTTTGTTAATTTTATACTGTATATTATATTATTATTTTGATGAATCTAATGATAAATCTAATATGAGATTATGGATGTGGATATGTTGACTTTTCATTAAATTTGTTCCTCAAGTTATTTGGGTTGACAAAAGTAGCACGTAATGATTTTTATCCCATTAATGATATGGTCTTAGTTACAAAAAGACATCATAAAAGTAAAATCATAAATTTATATAGTTTCATATAATACATTATATTTAATTGTAGATGTAATTTGAGTTTGATTAGTATTAGATGAGTTGTATTTAAATTCAAATTGAGGATAAATGTAATTTTAATAAGACTCTAGGATTACATCCGATAAGGATGAAGTGTTTGAATTCAAGTTATTCGAAAAAAATAGAGTTTGAATTGTAACTCTTATCAAATCTTGTTTAAATTATAAGATAAAGGTCTATAAGAGTCCAATGTCAGTTTCGAGTAATATAGTTAACTGGAGTGATAAAGATTCAAAATTCAAATTAAGAAATTGAAACTGATTCAAACTCAAAATTATCCAGTTGAAGTGATCCAGTCCGGTTTGTTCGCAAACTATCAACAACGTAACAGACTGGAATTTTGGATAAGCCTAACGGTAGACTTATACTCAAACACAAGTATTGCACCACTGCATTGCCTATAAATAGAGGAGTTGGCCGAGGGGTTCATTGAACACTTTAAGAGCACAATCATAAGTGTTGAGAGCTTGAAGATCTTGGTAGAACTTCAAGTGATTGTGTGAGGGAAAATATCTTAAGTGAACGTTTTTTCAAAATGCTCAATTCGTGGGATTGAGTGAGAACACACTCCAAGGGAGAGTTTTCGTGTTTGTGACCAACCATTGGAGGTTCTAGTTGAAAAATCGAGGATTAGAAAGTGTCAGAGGTTCTGGTTACTTACTGCGGTAGAAGATAAACGTGTCTTGGATAAACGTGTCAGGTTACAAAAGTTTTGTAAACAGTTTACTTGTAAAACTCTCAATAAATAAAATTGACTTTCCTGGATTTGGTTGTCCTGTAGGGTTTTACTTTTGAGAAGTTTTTCAAAGGATTTTCCTTCGTAACTAAATATTGTGTTTAGTTTATTTAAATATTTTATGTTGGTTACTAATCCATCCTAATAGTGTTGGTTTAGAATTCACGTGTGTATCCAGGGGTACTTGGATAATTTTAATTGGCATCAGAGCGCGGTTCACTCATTTAAGTATGATTTGTTCCCCTAGTAGACTATGGCGACTCTGTCATCACCATTACAATTTGATAGTGACAATTATGCCTACTGGAAGGTAATGATGAGAGCATTCCTAAAATCGTTCGATGAAAGAGTTTGGTTAACTATGGAGTTAGGATGGACAAAGCCTACAACGCCAATAGAAGAATGGACCTAAACTCAGTCAAACATCTGTAATTGGAATAACCGAGGTCTTAATGCTATCTTCATGGCAGCTTCTCCTGTCTCCTGATGAATTCAAGAGAATCTCCATGTGTGAGAATTTCAAGAACGCTTGAGATATTTTGGAAACTATCCATGAATGGACAAAAATCGTAAAAAATTTCAAATTACAATTATTAACCTCAAAATTTGAGGAAATACAAATGCTTGATGATGAGACTTTTAACGAGTTTAATGCTAAACTAAACGATATTTTCAATTCCAAGTATAATCTCGGTGAAAGGTGGAAGAGTCACGAGTGGTGAAAAAAATCCTAAGATCTCTACTTGAAAGGTTTCGACCAAAGGTGGTGGCCATAAAAAAAAAAGTAAGGATTTAGACAAAATTCGGGTAGAAGAACTGATAGGTTCTCTTTAAACTTATTAATCTACTCTTTATCAACAAAAGAAAGGCAAGTCCACCGCACTCAAATCTGCTAAGGATGAAAATCAATCTGATGATGAAAACCTGTGCAATGATGACTTAGCATTGGTAGCCAGAAAGTTAAAAAAATTTATGTTTAATAAAAAAAGTTCTAGCAAGATGAAAAATGACAAAAAATTTTACTAAAAAGAATGAATCTGAAAAGTGAAATAAAGATAAAACTGAGTCTAAAGAAAAAGTGCAATGCCATGAGTGCTCTGGATATGAACATATAAGATTGGAATGTCCGAATTATAAAAGAAATACAAAAGTTTTAAAAATTACTCTGAGTGATAATTCTGACTCTGATAGTTCAGACACATCCTCAAAAAATGAAATTGGCTTTGTTGCTTTTTCTGCATCTGTTACTGATGGTGCTGACATAAGCCAAAAATGTGCTGACAACAATGTGTTAGTATGTGATACTGATACTGATATTGCCACTGAAATTGCTGATCATGAGTTAGATGTGCAGGAAGCTTATGAGAATTTATGTGAAAAATTTGTGAAGATCCAAAAGGTGAACAAGAAGTTGTACAAAACTTGACCACCATGGAAAACGAGAACAATAACCTGGTGGAGGCACTGAAGGTGATAGAACTAGACGTGACAAGGTTGCAAGCATAAAAAGAAGAATTTGAAAAGATGTTAGCAACTTTTCAAAAAAAGACCTCAACTCAAAAACTCAATGATATGCTAAAAGTTCAAAAAAACAGTTCAAATCGCACAGGCTTGGGATACAATGTAACACCTGCTCCCTCTTTTTCATAAGGTTTATCAAATTCCGAGGAGATGACATGACAATTCGTTCCTTTCTCATTCGATTGAGATGAGTCTCGACGCACGTGCTAGGTCTTGAAGCACGTGCCCGATCCTGATGGCATGTTTAAAAGATAACGTTGATTTTAAAATGTGTTCAGTGTTTTAATGCTATAGAATATTTTAAACATCCTACTGAGATATTTCCAGTGTTATTGGATCAAAGCTACATTAATAAAATATGCAATTACAATATCTTGGAGCGCTATAAAATATTATAATTGTACAATATCTTTTTATTACCCTAATTTTAGTTATTTAAAATATTGTGTTATTTTAATTATGCTTTAGATCTCTGATTTAAATATATGACTTTATTCCTTTTTAATAATTAGTAAGTTTCATCATTTTAATTAATGATGAGAAATATTATGTTGTAAACAAAGTAAGTTAAAATAATATTTTATTTAATTATTCTAAGTGTTTTAAATTAAATTGATTTTACGTATTTTTAGATCAGTGTTTTAAACGCATCGTTTGTCAGTTTGAAAACTCCAACGCGTAGGGCCTATAAATAGCCCGAAAATGCCTAGATCGGCCTAGATCACTCACTTTTTCTTTTTCCTTTTTTTTTTCTCTCTCTCTTCTCTCTCCTAGCTCACGTGGAGCAACCCCCCTTTGGCCGTTCGGCCTTAATCCAAACCGAACCCCACCGTCAGCCGTTGGCCGATACTGCCCATCCCGTCAGCTTCACCACCCTTCGGCAAGCTCTCCTGCATCGGTAGTGCACCTCCGGTAGCCCCTACCCCTCGCGTGAAGCTCAAACCCGAAGTGGATCTCTCATGGCTTCTCCTCTGTTTTTGGCACTACCACCGACCACCATGGCCACCACCACCTCAGGCCAGCTTCCCCACACCACCAGGGACCTACCCCAACAACCTTGGCCCCTCCCCTCTCCTCCATTGGCCGGAGCACGTGACCCACGAAGTGGGTTTCGAAACCCACGAGTTTCTC
Source organism: Platycarya strobilacea (assembly GCA_036898215.1). Classification (NCBI taxonomy): domain Eukaryota; kingdom Viridiplantae; phylum Streptophyta; class Magnoliopsida; order Fagales; family Juglandaceae; genus Platycarya; species Platycarya strobilacea. The sequence goes on from CM072550.1 coordinate 49,890,469, forward strand.
CACCTAGCGTCGCCACCAGCCACCACCTGACCTCATCGTCGGCACCAAAATGTCCCCCTTGCTCCGACGACCATTCCCTTAGCTCAGCTCCTCCATCCACGGCCCCACCTTCTCGCATTCTCGCTCACTCTCCCAAGCACGTTTTTGACACATTTGTGTAGATCTTCCACCTTCCGATGATTGCACCACCTCACCACTACTACCATGACATTCCCCTCCCTCTAATGAGTATTCTCCTAGAATTCGGTGTCAAACTGAGCATCCTAGTGTAAACCATCACGTTAGATAGTTGTCGGCAACGTACGCAACGTTAGCCATAACATACGACCTTTCTACCGTCACCAACGAACTCCCCACCATGATGACTACTTTCACCCGATCGAGCTTTAGTAGTCAAAACTCTAGGCCCGAACCCTGAGACATTCCCATTCCGAGGTCACGATACTGACCTTAATGGAGCGGTTAACGTTCGAGTTAGTAGCTTCCGACATCACTAGCCGTGCCGAGAAATGAGCAACATACAGGTTTACCCTACTATGATATAACCATATTTCTCTTGTATTTATGTTTATTACTTGCTTATGGTCTGTGTTATTGGTTGGTTGTACTGGATTGAGTCCGGGGAGTTTGGGGGTCGGTTGGATTGAAGGACGGAGATGTGGTGTGATTGTTTGACGTTGGGAATTGTGTTATGAAGTAGGATTATGGACTGTGCTGTGTGGTACGGGAGTGCTTTATGTGCAGGTATGGTGTTGTGGCAGGTGGTTGAAGGGAGTACGCGTGTAGTGTACTCCATAGGGTTAAAGCGACGTACCGTGTAGCATGTATCGTATGGGTTGTGGCGTAGAGTACTATGGAGAGAGTATACGTAGAGTATACTCGATGTGGGGTGTATGTACAGAATAGAGTGCGTAGCGAAACCGTGGAGGGTACTCCACATGCTGTAGTTGTGACGTATCATAAGACGTGTCGCGAAGATAGGTAGTTACACGATTGGGAAACGTAAGGCGCATATAGTGTCAGGAACTGTGGAATAGTATCCTAAAGTAGTGATGTGACCAGTAGCCCTAATGACGGCTGTCACTGTGCAATTGTGTTATGTTTCAAAGTATGTGCGAAGCGACGAAGTCGCGTAACAGTGACGTATTAGGAACGTAATCAAAGTATGTAAGGAGTTATACTCATGTCGTGTTAGGAGTCGATGTAGGAGTCACGTGGCGTAATGCCATGCGAGGTGGAAAATGATGAGATAGCTCGATAGTAGTATCGAATTGCGTGACATGACGGAGGTACATTGGAGATGAACCCTATTGTGTCAAGTATTGAGACGAACTCGTAGATGACCGAAAAGTAGAATTGGTCCTGTCAACCTGTATGGAGAAGGTTGCTATTGATGTATGGTGTTTTCTGCACTAGCGGGTGATCAACGTATTCTATGATGATCTTAAGTGGTGTGGAGATAGGGTACGTGTGCATCTGGTGACACGCGTACGGAACAGGACTTCGAGGACATAAGGATATCGAAAGGTGTCTTAGTGTCCGCAGTAAGTCTTTCGATGGTCTGAGTGAAGTTGGACTTTGAGGATATAGGGATATCGAAAGGTGTCACAGTGTCCATAGTAAGTCTCCCGATAGTCTAAGTGGAGTAGGACCCCAAGGACATGGGGACAGCGGGAGAGTGTTCTAAGTGAAGTATAGCATCTTTCTAGTTTAATTGCTTGTGTATATATATATATATATATATATTGATGCTATTTGTGTATATGTTGTAGGTTGATTGCTATATGATGCACTTGCGATTGGACTATATGATATGGAAATATCATGGAGATCAAGTAAGTGTTATGTTCATACACCTTAGTGTTTATCGGACTAGTAAAGAATATAATAGGATTAAAAATGCTAATATACGTATGTATGACCATTCTTGACAGCCCCTTTTGTTGAACCCCAAATACGCAAGTATATGCTTGTGATTGGATGCCAATACGTAATAATTATTGAATGTATTCTCCGAAAAATATAAAAATGAAACTTGAGATTTCTGTCTCATAATTTTATGAAGAATGCCAGGAACTGGCGCAATGCGAGGATACTATGCGATGATCCTACGAAGTGCCCCTATTCGATGACCCTATGTCCCGACGAGATTAAATGTATGCGCATGCGTCCAATTCGTGGGTATACTTCTAAAAGATATTTTCTATAGATGGACTGACTAGGAGGAAAGATATAGAAAGCATAGGAATTAAAGGATAGGAAAGTCTAGGAAAAGTAAGGTAAAGAAAAAGAAAAGAAAACTTGAATGAATATATACTATGAAGTATGAGAATGCGAAATGGGTACAAAGGATGATCCAAGGGTCCAAAGGAAGACCCAGGATCCAAAGGAAGATTCTCCAATCCTAGCAAATGGGGGTTAACGTGTTCGACAATTTAAAAGAAGTGAATGAACATGGATGAATGTCATGTTTGTATAATGTGTATTGCATGCATGATATGTATGTATTGGATGTGTGATTATTTGTTAGTTGTTTTGATAACTTGTGGTTGTTGTTCTAGTTTGTCGAATTAGGACTTGCTTGTCTGATAGTTGTTTGGTAGTTGTGGCTATTGCCGTGCTTGCTTGGTAATTAGATACTCATTTGTTTGCTAATCCCTTGTGTGTTAATAGCTTAAAGTAACGATTAAAAAAAAGGAGGATCTTTGAGTTCTCTATGTAATGAATGTATCGTAACAAGACACGTAGGAAAGAATGACCTAATATGATTATAGTCATGAAAAAAGAAACATTTATTGTCTTGTAATTATGTACGTATATTTGTGTGTTGGTTGTATGCTTAAAAAACCTATTTTGTTATATATTAAAAATGGTATAAAGTAACGCTTACTGAGTATTCGACTCATTTTAGTTTTTCTTCTGAATGTTTTCTTCCCTCACACAGATATACACAACAGGAAGCAGACAGTCCGAGGGAAGAGTAAGACAATCTAGACATGTGATAAGGATCTTTTAATTAAAACTTTATATGTCTTTCCGTTGTGAACCTCTTTTATTATAATTATGAATTTTATTTTAGAACGAGGAGTCTGGCACCTTGAGAATGAACTGAAGAGTTTTAAAACTAACGAAATCAATCCAATTTTTTAAAACTGTTTTAAGAAAATAAAAAAATGCCACATAAGGGCCGTGTCTTTACATACAATGCTTCCAAAGATTCACATATCAAAGTATTCGCTACCTCTACATCCAAAGGTATTACCTTTGTGAAAGGAAGGGATATAGAAAGTTTTTTGAAGAAAATTGTGGATATAAGCAAGTCTACAATAACTCCTTCAGGTAAGTCCAAAAGTATGTCTGTTCCAACATGTCACTTTTGTAAAATAATAGGACACACCAAGAAAAATTACTTTAGGCTTAGAAAAGAAAAATGAAACCGAAATAAGCCTACAAGCAATGGAATACATTTAGAGACCAAAGTGGACAATTTGACCAATCAAATAAACACCCTAGGCAAAAAACTAGGTAAACTCTCCAAATTGTGTTTTTCCAAAAACATGAAAAATGGTGAAACCAAATGGGTAGTGAAAGAAAAAGCCGTATGTCTAGTTGCACACACAACACTCAAAGTTATGGACACTAGTATGTGGTACCTAGATAGTGCATGTTCTAAACATATGCCAAGAGACAAAGTGTTGTTTAAAACGATTGAATCCACAAATGGATGATCCATGACCTTCGGTGATGTGAGTACAGCAAATGTGGAAGGAAAGGGAAGTGTTAACGTTCTTGATTTGCCAACTCTTCATAGTATGTTGTTTGTTAATGGCCTGAAGGCCAACTTGTTGAGTATTAGTCAATTTTGTGATGATCATCTTTCTGTGCAGTTTTCAAAGGATGAGTGCAAAGTCTATGACAATATACGAAAATGGATCCTAACGGGCACTAGAACTGCTGACAACTGCTATGGAGTTTTTCCTATAAACTCATTGTGTTGTCACAAGGTAGAACTGGATGAAATCGAGCTATGGCACCATCGGTTAGACCACATCAACTACAGAGACATTCAAAAAATCTCCAAAAATGAGGTTGTACATGGATTACCCAAAAAGGAAGTGTGCGGAGCTTGTTGGGAAAGAAAACAGACCAGGTCTCAGCATAAGAAAGTAATTGATATTCTGATTGAAAGACCACTTGAGTTGCTACATATGGATCTTATGGGTCTCACGCTAAATGTGAGTCTTGGTGGAAAGAAGTATATATTGGTCATCTTTGATTACTCAAGATATACTTGGATTATCCTACTAAGAGACAAATGTGAGCCTTCGAGCTTGCTAAGAAATCGTTCAGACGAATTCAAATAGAGAAGAATTCTTCAATCTCTTGTATTCGTAGTGATCACGGTAGATGATTTGAAAACACTAACTTTTCTTCTTTTGTGATGAACAAGAAATTCACTAGGAGTTCTCAGCCCCAATCACACCACAACAAAATAGAATTGTGGAGAGAAAAAATAAAGCAATACAAGAGATGGCTCGTACCATGCTAAACAGCAAGAAGTTGGCTCTACACATCTGGGGAGAAGCAGTCAACACTGCCGGACACATATTGAATAGTGTGATTTTTTGTCCAAGGACCAAACTCACACCCTGCGAGTTATGGAATGGAAATAAACCTACGGTAAAGTATTTCAAGGTGTTAGGGAGTACTTGCTACATTTTGAGAGACATAGACAACACTCACAAATTTGACAGCAAGAGTGACAAAAGAATATTCCTGGGATACTCATCAAATAGAAAAGCTTAAGAGTTTACAATCTACGAACTAAGACTGTGATGGAGTCAATCAACGTGGTCGTGGATGGCAACTCAAAGGAAGTGACAAATAAAGAACTGAGCAAACTGGTCAAGGAAACCATAGAAAACACAACTGATCAAGAGGTTTTAAAACCTGTGGAACCTGCTAGGCGACTACACCAAACTCAGTTTCACACCATGAAAAATAGCCCTTTACAAGGATCGCTCTTAATCATTTAAAGGAGATCATCATTGAAAATCTGGATGATTATATGAGACTGAGAAAAAAAGTTTTAAATCAAGTTTAATATGTTTGCTATTTGTCTTAGCTAGAACCTAAGACAATGGAAGATGCCCTATAAGATGAAAGTTGGGTGAATGCCATGCATGAAGAATTGCACCAATTCACTTGAAATCAAGGATGAGAGCTTGTTCCAAGACCGAAAGATCACAACATTATTGGCACCAAATGGATCTTCAAAAATAAATCTGATGAACATGGTACCATCATCCGGAACAAGGCCAGATTGGTAGCTCAAAGATACACCTAGATTGAAGGGGTTGACTTCGACAAGACCTTTGCACCAGTCGCCCGTTTGGAATCAGTTTGCATTTTTTTAACAATTGCTAGCCATTTAAATTTTAAACTTTATTAAATGGATGTTAAGAGTGCATTTCTAAATGACATATTAAATGAAGAAGTATATATTGAACAATCAAAGAGGTTCTCTAATCATTTGTTTCCTAATCATGTTTTCAAGTTAAAGAAAGCTCTTTATAGATTAAAGCAAGTTCCACGAGCATGGTATGAGAAACTAACTAAATACTTGCTTGAAAATGATTTCATAAGAGGTCAGGCCGATCGAACACTTTTCTAAAGAAAAACTGGTAAGCATCTACTTATTGCTCAAATTTATGTAAATGACATAGTGTTCAAATCAAATCTTGACAAACTCTCATATGAATTTTCAAGTGAAATGAAAAAGGAATTTGAAATGAGTATGATGGGAAAACTAAATTTATGTTTTGGAATCCAAATTAAACAAACTGAAGAAGGAATATTTATTTTTTAATCAAAGTATGCCAAAGATCTTGTTATGAGGTTTGACATGGTAAGGAAGACACATGCTCGCACTCCAATGAGCACATATGTGAAAATTTGCTCGGATGCTTCAGGTAAAAGTATCGATCCCACTTTATATAGAGGCTTGATCAGTAATCTTCTTTATATTACTGCTAGTAGACCTAATATTGCATTTAGTGTTGGTGTTTGTGCACAGTTTCAAGCAAATCTCAAAGAGTCACACCTCACGGCAGTAAAAATAATCTTAAAATACCTAAGTGCTACAGTCAACTATGGCATATGGTATTCAAAAGATTCAACCTTGAATCTAGTCGGCTACTTTGATGTTGACTAGGTAGGGAATGTTGATGACAGAAAAAGCACCACTGGTGGTTACTGTTATGTTGGCAGCAATTTGTTAGCATGGATGAGCAAGAAGCAAAATTCCATCTATCTGTCCACTGCAAAAGCCGAATACAATGCGGCTGGCAGTTGTTGCACTCAACTTCTTTGGATGAAAAAGATGCTTGAGGATTATGGGTTCTCTTAAAATACTATGGTGATCTACTGTGATAATTCTAGTGCCATTAGTATCTCGAAGAACCCTGTACAACATTATCAAATTAAGCACATCGACATAAGGCATCATTTTATAATAGACTTGGTCAAAACTACGGTTGTGTCACTAGAACACATTGACACCGAACACCATTCGGCAGAGTTGTTCACCAAACCTTTAGATGGTTTACGGTTTGAGTTTTTTAGGAAAGTCATTGGTGTGTGTGACATGCCCTAATTTCTTTAAAAGCTGGGAGCGCCTTCAAACCTGTTCCCAAAGGTTCCAAAGGCTCTAAATTTGTAAGTGAAGATGCAGAACAAGCTTACAAAATTGAGTTCTCCAAGAGAACAGTGCTTGGAGAAAGGGAAGTAACCTTGAATGATATTCATGAACCCATGTTTGAGTTTCTTTCCCATCTGTTTGCTGATAGGAAGTGGAAAGAAATAACTGAGGATGCTCCTGCTCCTTACATTGAGATTGTGAGAGAATTTTACGCTAATGCAATTTTAAGTGTTGATGATAACATTATCACATCTACTGTAAAGGGAGTTGATATGTTAATGACTTTTAAATTTGTTTTAGAGAGTTCTATAGTCTACCAATTGTAGGGAATCCTGATTATCCCTTTAAGGTTATGGTCACTCCATTTAAGGTTTTGTGAAACGAATGCTCCCTCTTGGCCTACTAAGTCTAATAGACTCTCTATGAATTCCATGCTCCTTGAATTTAGATTTTTGGCTAAGATCATGCTAGCAAATCTCTAGCCAATATCAAGGCATATTGAACTTACACTTGAAAATGCTCATTTTATGTATGCTTTGGTCAAGGACATTCCTATTAATCTTTCTGTACATGCCATTAAAGTGATCTCAAAGACCAAAACTGACCTATATCTAAATTGGCCCGAATTGAAAAGGTTCTTTAAGGAACACTGAGATCACAGTGAAAATGTATGGAAAAATTTCCTCAAATACAGTGATTAAATCAGAAGCAACAATGAGTGGGAAAAAGAGAACCTACTTTGATGCTTTCGCCTCTTCCCATCAGATCCCTGCCCATTCACCAGAATTGATTGAATTGCTACAAGTATTTTAGTCAAAGTTTGACTCTTTTGTGAAAAAATGGGAAGAAAGAACGAGAAGAATGGATAAATTCTTTGCTGAAAAAATTGAGAAGGTCAATGACAAGTTACAACAAGTAGTGTTGGACGTTGATTAAGTGCTGAAAACTGTCAACCCACTTGAAGATGAAGAGAATTCAGCCTCTGACTGAGTTGTTGACAAGACATAGGGGAGTATAGGGATGAAAGCAAATTGTCAGCATGAGGAGAGTAAAGTGGAGTAGGCAAGAGTAGTGCATACAATATGTTGACAATCATCACCAACCACTTTTTGAATTTCTGTATTTTTTTAAGTTTCAGTTCAATATTTGAACAATGATGTGTTTGTTTTCTTTTTCTTGCTACTTTTGAACTGATATGTGTGAATTGTAAAGACTTTTGATATGCTCAGTGATACTTAGAAAAATCTGTGATAAAGTTTCTATGAAGTATGACTTGCGACATGAGATTTTTGCTAGTGGTTGGTTAGCTGTGTTTGCAGGTTAAATTACATTCATCTGATATATGCTCTGTCATCAAATTAGCCAAAGGGAGAGATTGTAGATATAATTTGAGTTTGGCTAGGATTAGATGAGTTGTATTTAAATTCAAATTGAGAATGAATGTAATTTTAATAGGACTCTAGGATTATATCCGATAAGGATGAAGTCCTGTTTGATTTAAGTTATCCGATAAGGATAGAGTTTGAATTATAACTCTTATCAAATCTTGTTTAAATTATAAGATAATGGTTTACAAGATCCTATGTTAGTTTCGAATCATATAGTTAGTTGGAGTGATATAGATTCAAGATTCAAATGAAGACATCAAAGCTGATTCAGACTCAGAATTACCCAATTAAAATGATCAAGTCTAGTTTGTTCGCAAACTGTCAACAACGTAACAGACCGGAATTTTGGATGAGCCTAATGGCAGACTTCTACTCCAACACAAGTATTATACCACTGCATGGCTTATAAATAGAGGAGTCGGCTGATGGGTTCATTGAACACTTCAAGAGCACAATCATAAGTGTTGAGAGCTTGAAGATCTGTGTAGAATTTCAAGTGATCATGTGAGAGAAAATACATTGAGTGAAGGTTTTTCTAGAGGGCTCAATCCGTAAGATTGAGTGAGAGGACACTCCAAGGAGGGAGTTGCCGTGTTCGTGATCAACCATTGGAGGTTCCAGTTGGAATGCCAAGGATTAGAAAATATTAGAGGTTCTAGTTATCTACTGCGGTAGAAGACAAGCAAGTCACGTGTCTTGGGTAAACGTGTCAGGTTATAAAGGTTTTGTAAACAGTTTATTTGTAAAACTCTCCTGATTTTGGTTGGCCTATAGAGTTTTACCTTTGAGGAATTCTTTAAATAATTTTCCTTCGTAATCAAATATTTTGTTTAGTTGATTTAAATATTTTTTGTTGGTTACTAATCCATCTTAATAGTGTTGGTTTAGCATTCACTTGTGTGTTCAAGAGTATTTGGGTAATTTCATTAATTTATAATATTCAAATTTTAAAATTTATCTTGAAAATAGTAAAGTTGTTAAAACAAAATTAGAATTAATACTATAAGTTAAATCATATTAATTTGAGACCAATTATATGATTTTTTATTATTAAATAATGGTGATTCATATTGCTGACTTGTGGTGTATTGTTTTTTTTTCATAAGAAAGTCGATTCAGTTTAAATTAGTTTTCTTACTTTAAAAAAATTACTAAAATATTAATCTTGGTTTATATAATTATTTATTTATTTTTTAAAAAGCTTGATAAATTTGGCTCGCCATGCTATCTAGGTATAGGCCTGCGCTTCCGCTGCAGTGCATCAAGAGCTAACACGTTACAAGCATGTGACTGTGTATTATTTATGAGCAATATTAGAAAAAATTCAATACTCATTGCATATATTTACATAAATAATATATAAGAACATTATATATATATTATTTATGTAAGTATATGTCATGAATGTTAGATATTCCCAATATTTTTTTATCATTCATAGCTTGCAAATGTGTTAAAAAAGAGAAATAAAAATTATAATCATGAAATCATAAAAGGCGTATCGTCGCTTTAAAAAAGATAAATATATATAAAATTTACATAAAACAAAAAAAAGTTAATATTTCAACGGTAAATTCTTTTTTATTTTTTTTTAAAGATACTTACAAATCTCTAACAGTACGTAACATTACTCTTCCCTGGTTATGATATACTGCAGAGAAGTAAGAAAAGGTGAGAGAAAGAGAAGTGGGCCGAAATATCAAAATGGGTCGGAAACTCTTCATTGCAGAATGAAATTCAGCTAGAAAAGGGACTGAATAAAGAAGTTGGCCCATACAGCATTAGGCACTCGCCGCTCGGTGTTAATTTGCCAGCGAAGACCAATACTAGGCCAGGGCAGCATTGGATTAAATTAGTATTCTTAGTACATGCATACACATGACTTCATGTAATGTTGATATGTTAATTTATGATTTTATTTTTAAAATATTTATATATAATAATCTAAGTGAATATAATACGTGCATGCATGATGAAAGGGATCATATATAATTGCATTATAGTAAATAAAATAACTCAGCGCTTAAAAAAAAAACATAAAATAAATAAAATAACTTGGTAGTGATTAATCGGTCTGTTCATCCGGGTCGGGTTGTACCCGAACCGATTTAAAATTTTATTTATTTGTTAATACTTTTGAATTTTTTTTAAATGTTTAGGAAAATTTTGAATTCGGATTCCAAATCCGGAATCCGGATGAACACTCCTAGTGATTAATAGTCTTGTTCATCCGGGCCGGGTTGTACCCGGCCCAGTTTAAAATTTTATTTATTTGTTAATATTTTTTAATTTTATTTTTTTAAAAATGTTTAAGAAAATTTTGAATTCGGGTTTCGGATTCTCAAATCCGAAATCCGGATAAACACCTCTAGTGATTAAAAGGGTACGTATAGGAGCGCAATTTAAGAGCATTGCCATGAGTTTTGTTAGATACAGTCACTTTTGAGTAATTTTTATGCATTATTTAGAAATAATTGGCCAAAGCAGTTAGTAATTAAATGTATAAAGAACACACAAAACTACTAGTTGCACATAGAGTTTTTATTTTTTAGCTAGGGTGGATTTTCTATAATATATAATAGATCACATAATAAATCTACTTCACATTCCGATTGTTTTGTCTTTAGATGTCCTGATAATTTCTTTTATTTATTTTTACTTAGTAATTAAAGAATTTTTTTTAATAATGCTATGAATTTTAAAATAATATATTAAAAAAAAACCAAATTCTTAAAAAAAAAAAAAAAAAAAAAACTTGACCAACTCGTGCTACATCCACCGTGGATCATGTAGCACTAGGTCACGAGACAGATGTTTAATTGTAGCAGACATTTTTGACCTTAAAATGAACGAACAAAAAAATAGATAAATGATGGCGTACGTAAGTTTAAGTTTATTTATTTTAGAATAGTTGTTTTGTTTGAGAATTTAAAAACGTCTATCACAATCACGAGCTCATTGGTGTCAAAACAAGTAAATTAATTTCTGTTCAACTCAAAATTAAACTGAGATCGAGGACAAAAAATCAGAATTTAAAGTGAGAGAAAGATAGCCATATAAATAAAGTTTTACAACATTTATAATAACTGTTAGAGTAAATTTCTCAAATACCATTAAATAATTCATAAAGATTGTGAAACTCACTTTGTATATCTATGTAGTATCTATAGGCCCTAAGGCCTAAAGTTTGGATGGAAACTTGTGACAAGTTTCTTATACCCATTTTAATGATATGCTTACACCATTTCTACAAAAAAAGGTTTGAGTATTTTAATGTAATAGCACCATTGCATTGGTCTATGTCAAAACTCTATAGAACCATTATTCTATTTTTTAATAATGACCTGTAAACGGAGTGAAATATTGATTGAAATTATATTTAAATTGAATTATGTTATATACAATTATTTTTATGTATTTTTGTGTATTTTATTAATGTAATTGTCTAAAATAATTATTTTATATTAAAAAATAATAGAAACAATCATATTAATAAGGTGTATAAAGAGTATGCACTACAAGAAAACTGCTTATTTATTGTATTTTCATTAGTCGCTAATAGTCTATTTTAATCACTAATAATCTATTTTAGTCACTAATAATTTATTTTAGTCTCTAATAATTATTTTTGTCGTTAATGTTGGGTCATTATTACTTATTTTTCTTGTAGTGATATAAAAATAACGGTATGTAGAGCTTTTTATTTAAATTAATTTTTATATTATGGGAAAACTTGGAATTCCTAATATTTTTTAAACCCGCGTGACATGAGGCTAGGTCTATTAATCAAACATCTAGAACGATAACAAATTATCTGAGGCGCTGATACTGATAGGGACGTGGTTTGTGACCGCATATGAGTACTCTTGGTTGAACAAACATGTAGCTACATTACCAACAGAAAACGTAGTCAAAGGTTGACCAATTTTTTTTTTTTTTTAATAACTTTCTAGTTAGGGGGGTTGGACGACCTTTTGGTACTTAACTGGTTACTTATAGCCAAGAGGAAAAAAAAAACCTATGTAACTTATAAATTAAATCTATATATTTTTTGAAACATCAAAATATTTCAATGATATAGATCATCAAGTTATAGAGATACCAAATATAAGCTAATAGCTAGATAGAATGTTGGGACAACTACATTTTTGGTATAAATAGTAATTTTATATGGTATCGGAACAGAAATCTTAAAGTTGAATTATAATTTTATATTTTATTCTTATTAATTAATTAAATATTTCAGGTATCGATCATTTATTAAATGAGAGTTTGGCTTGCATGTAAAGAGTGTGCTAAGAATATAATATACAAATAATTAAATCTATATATTTTCGTCAACTCAAATTTTAAGGTCAAATGTTGATTTCACAATTACCTATTTTTATATATAACCAATTGAGATCCCGTAATAAGTGGTGCGTTAACACCAAGTTTGCAAGTAGCATTACTGGAATTTAAAATTAACAACTATTTATGATTTTTTTTTGTAAATAAAAAGTAATTATGCAAGTTGATGTGATATGATTTCACATAATTGATGTGTTTAATGCGTTAATAAATTATAAGCTTACAAATATGAAAAATTATTAGACTTAATATTACTTACTATGAGAGTATGGATGAGGTAATTTTTCAATTAATTCAACTAAAAGATGATATAGTACTAAAATTAATTACTTATATTATACTATTTTTTGATAAAATATTATCTTATAGAAGACTTTTATATAGGTGTGGAAATGTAGATGCCTACTGTCTATCAAAATTAGCTAATTTGCTAGCGGAGAATGAGATAGAACTGGTTAAACAACCGGATTTGTAATCTCTTCTCTCTTATCATCTTTCTAATGGAAGTTTGGGAATTTTTCTCCCTTTCAAAAAAAAAAAAAAACAGATGACCTTTATACGACGTACTACCATTTACATAACATGATTTTGATTTGAAATATTTAAAATAAAATTTACTTTTAAAACAAAAATATACCAAATACATAAAATATCACGTGAAGACTTCGAATCCAAATATAATATAATATATTGGTTATAATATATTGGGAAGAAAGTAGTTAATAATCGTCTTGTTTGGATTCGAAGATGAGTTGAGTTGAGTTGAGTTGAATTGAATTTATTTTTTAATATTATTATCATTTTAGAATTTGAAAAAGTTGACTGAAATTGAAAAAATTATATTAGAATTTAAAAAAATTATATTAAAATTTAAAATTTATATAAAAATATAATAAAATATAATAAAAATTTTGAGATAAATTAAGACAATTAAACGGAGTATTACTCGATGAAGGGATTGATTGCTCACGTTATGACCAAATTGTCCTAACCACCACACTATATATAGGCCCGTTTGGAGCTAAAAGGTGCCATGATCCAAAGCAAGTCATTAAGAGAGAGAACGGTGGAAGACAAAAGAAGACTCCGGCCATGGAGGCGCTCCAGTTTGATGTAGCAAAGATCTTCCTCTCCCTTGCATTGCTTGGTTTCACCGGACTGTTGGTACGCCTCTATAATGCGCTGGTGGTGAAGCCAGAGAGGCTTCGATCGGCGCTGAGGAAGCAAGGCATCACCGGACCACCGCCGACTTTGCTGATCGGAAATATCGGGGAGATAAAGAAGGCCCGATCCACCTCAGTTAATAACGTCTCTCCCGCCGGTGAAAGCCCCGTTTCCCATAATTGTGCTTCTCTCCTCTTTCCCTTCTTCGAGCAATGGAGGAAAACATATGGTACGTTCAAACTGAAAACTAAAATATTCTTGCTTGGGACAGAAGAATTAAGCTCTTTTAATTATTTTCTGTGTGTTTAATCTAAACAGGAAATGTATTTGTGTTTTCTCTCGGAAACACACAAATATTATTCATAAACAAACCAGACATCGTGAGAGAGATAACCACATGCACATCCTTGGACTTGGGAAAGCCATCGTATCAGCAAAAAGACCGTGGTGTTTTGCTTGGTCAGGGAATTCTCACTTCAAATGGGGCTATCTGGGCCCATCAAAGGAAAGTTATTGCTCCCGAATTATACATGGAGAAAGTTAAGGTACAGATGATTATTTCAGCCAACAATGGAGATCCTAGCTAGGTTGATATACTTACAATATTTGATGATCTTAAATTAACCCAATATGTAGGGAATGATGAACTTAATTACTGAATCTACCAACACTCTGGTAAACTCATGGAAGAGTAGGCTCGAGACTGAGGGTGGAGCCGCAGACATACACATCGACCATGACCTGAGAAGTTTCTCGGGTGATGTGATCTCAAGAGCCTGTTTTGGCAGCAACTATGTACAAGGGGAAAAGATTTTCCTAAAACTACGAGTTCTTCAGGAGGCACTTTCCAAGAAAGTTTTATATACTGGGATACCTGGGATGAGGTACAGTGCAGAATGCATTAATTCCTCCTTGAAATTAGTAACCAAGATGAATTGATATAAGATAAATAAGTAGGTGTGATAGATTATTTGTGAGAATAATAATTATTTATAATAAAAATAAATTTATTTTAATAAAAAATAATTAATTTAATAAAAAATAATTGACAATAAATAAACAATTTTTTTTGTAAATACTACAATATTTCGGTCAACCTTCCTCTTGTTTTATCCTGAAAAATTGAATCATTTCACTATATGTATGTAAATGTTTTCAGGTACATTCCCACGAAAAGCAATAGGGAAGCATGGGAGTTAGAAAAGGAAGTCCGAAGTTTGATATTGCAGGTAGTGAAGGAGAGGGAGAAATTAGTCTCGCATGAGAAGGATTTACTGCAGATGGTCCTAGAGGGAGCTAAGAATAGTGACATGAGCAAAGAGGCTGCTGACAGATTCATTGTTGACAACTGCAAGAACATATACTTGGCTGGGTACGAGACCACTGCAGTTTCTGCCACGTGGTGCCTCATGCTTTTAGCTTCAAATCAAGAATGGCAAGACCGTGTCCGTGCTGAGGTTCTCGACATCTGCCGAGGTGGTACTAACCCTGATGCTACTATGCTTCGTAAGATGAAACAGGTATCCTCAAACATTTCATTATGCAATATACTTTAGTTATAAAATATACTTTAGTTATAAAAAAATTATATATAATAAATTTACAAATTAGCAAGACTATATGCCTGATTTGATGTAATACATTAAATTATAAAGTTATTATTAATATAAAATATTAAATGTAATAGATCACATTAAATTATGTTAATTTATAAATATATTTTTGTATAATCTTTTTATTTTGTGGCCTCTCTTTTATTAATAATTTCTAAACACAATTGGATTATCTGCATCCTTGTGCTGCAGCTAACGATGGTGATTCATGAATCGTTGCGTCTGTATCCACCTGTTCCTGTGGTGTCTAGGGAGGCATTGAAGGACATGAAATTCGGAAACATTGATATTCCAAAGGGTGTCAACCTTTGGACACTGGTGCTGACATGGCATACAGATCCAGAAATATGGGGACCGGACGCCTACAAATTCAACCCAGATAGATTTGCAAATGGAATTACAGGTGCTTGCAGTCTTCCATACTTGTACATGCCATTTGGAGTTGGGCCCCGCGTGTGTCTTGGACAGAACTTGGCCATGGTCGAACTCAAGATACTGATTGCATTACTTGTGTCAAACTTCTCCTTCTCCCTCTCCCCAAAGTACGGCCATGCACCTGCTGTTGGGTTGGTGATAGAGCCTGGACATGGAGTTGACCTCTTGGTGCAGAAGTTGTGAGCTATTATGCCTCGTGATTAGGTTGGTTCAATATACAAGGAAGTAGTAAGATTTGCCTACAAGTGTGTGTGTGTGTTTTTTTTTTGTTTTTTATTTTTATTTTTACGGTGTGATCTTTATTTTGTTTTTCCATTACTAGTACTTCCTATCATGGTACTCCTATTTATGTCCTTGTATATGCCCAAAGTAGTGAATAAGAATTAATAATGAATATATATTGATGTTGATCATGATCGCCACATAATTACAAAACGAGAGTCTAATTATTGCATGCATCACGGGAATGTTTATTCTAATTATAATTAATTTGGTTATGAGTCACGGCGCGCATTGAATATTGATATTTGTGAATCTGGAATAGCTATATATAGTTACCCCCATGCGGTACCGCTAGTCATTTTTTAAAAGATCATTGGAAAGGAAAAGTCTTGGTCTTGACGAAGTATCTAGCTTAGCAAGTAGTAGTTAGTACTCACACCAAATTAAATAGCTAAGTCACGTGATTAGACCCAGATCATTATGTTCATATAAATTAACTCCCACCCACCTAATTTGATCATGTTCATATAAATAATTAATACATATATATACACATTAAATTTGGTGTTGATTTTGGTTACAAGACAAGTAAAGGCAGGATTTGGTTAATTATATATTTTTGCTTGATTTAGAGAAAATAGAAGGAGAATAACATGATCTTAATTATGTCTTGCTTTCATAAAAAAATGAAGCTTATTATATATATATACACATATATATGAGTAATGTTACATACAGACGTGGAGTTACAAGCGACATGGACCTATTTTGAAAAAAGTTAATATATATCGGATTCACATATACATGACTTTTTTTTTATATAGTGATCAATCTGATCACTCTTTTTAAAAGCGATTGCACGCTATTTGTAACTCTACGACTGCAACTATCATTTCCACACACACACACACATATATATATATATATAATATAAGTTAGTACTTACTTTATCTTTGCCTCACAAAGAGCAATTTTATTGGATTGGCCAGCTATCATTGGATTGGCCAGGATTTGGTCCAAATTAAACAGAAAGCTTTATATAAATATATAATTAACCAAATCCTGCCTTTACTTGTCTTACAACCAAAATCAACACCAAATTTAATGTGTGTATATATATATGTATTAATTATTTATATGAGCATGATCAAATTAGGTGGGTGGGAAGTTAATTTAATGTTGGAAGTATATATCATGGATACTGAGACCATTTGCAGCCACCCACCAACTACTTTCCTAGCTTCCCCAACTCTAAGAACGTGGCCAGATAAGCTCTCGAAAGATGCCAAATTTAGTTTGTCTCTCTAGTTCAATTCCAGATGTGTAGTCAAATTACTTATTATAACAAACTCGTGAAAAAGTTGTTGAGTTGTGTGTGTGAAAGGGAAGTAATATTTGAACATATATGTTTTTGGTGGGTTTATCTACTTTTTTGGTAATCTCCTAAAGTCACTACAAGAAAAGTCATCATTTGCGGCTTCTAAAATCGCCGCAAATAATAGCCAAAATCGCTGCAATATTCTTTTAGCAACGATTCATAGGTACTGGTGCTTGGCCGCTATCGAAAAGCTAATATAATGCTTTTACGACAAAACAACAAAATCGTTGCAAATAACAGATTATTCACAGCGAAAATTATCGTTCCAAATAATATAAAAAGCCACTATAAATAATTATCTCAAAAACCAACTAAACGTTGCTAAATCTTTTTAGCGACGATTCAGTGGTGCTGCAAAGACCTCAATGTTCGCCAGAAATGTATATTTTGTATATGTTTCCCAAGCCATTTATGGCGATACAAAACGCTGTGAAGTATTTCCGACGAATTGACTAATTCGCCGCATCACTTTTTGAGGGCTTAAGCAATAGATTTCACAGCAATAGTTTAATGCCGGAATTTACATTACCAACGAAAATGGAGCGCCGCAAAAGCTTAATTGTGTTATAAAAATATATTATGGTACAGTAAAAATCGCCGCAAAAGGTTGATTGCCAGCATTTGCAGCGATTTTGGTAGGCCCTACAAATGCTGCTTGCATTTTTTTAATTCCATTACATAAAAAATCAGTCAATTTTTGGGGGGTTTCATGTACCTATATTTCCAACTGCCTAACAAATATCCATAAACAATAATTTGTATTTTTGATTAAACCAAAAATACCAATCATCTATCATGAAACCATAAGTACTGGTCATCCAGTAATTTTAAAATTTTGATTTAACTTTAATTTCATCTATATGAAACTATAAGTACTGGTCATCCAAATCTACACTAGCCTGGGTACATTAATTGAGGCAATTGAGTACTACTTAAGGGAGCAACTACTGTTTCATATAATCAGGCCCATTAGAACTTTAGCCAAAAAAAAAGGTAGCATTAAGAAAATCATCTTAGCCTACCATTTCACCAATGTTTCTTCCTTAAGGTGAGAAGGTCACGTAGTGTTTGTAGTGCAAGATGCGTATCTTGCTTCTATCCACATATTTTTCCAACCCTGTGTCATGGTAATTAAGTGAATGAGTTTCAAAACATTCAGTTATGAGAATACACTACTATATCAAAAAATCTTGAATTTGTCAATATATATATATATATATATATATATATAACTACAGCAAACTTTATTCTTATATAAGAATAAGAAGAATAATGCTTTCGGTCATCAATGGAGATTATTTGTAAACTCATTTAATGTTTGAAACTATAGCCTATAATCATTTAATTATCATTCAGATTTAGCACATGAGAACAAGCGAAAGGCATATGAAAATTTGAGTAAAAAGAACATGATCAGACACACATGATACAAAATAAGTTTATATAAATGTCAGAACAACCCTGGTAATAGCAGAAAGCAGATCTTATAATGAGCTGGTTTTTAACGTTAATTTGCCATGTTAAGAAGAGTATTGCACTAAACAAACGTAGTATTGGCTGAAAGCATGCAAACAAGCCGTCAAGAAGCATACAAAATCAGAAATTATTTATCCAAGCTACTCTGTAGCACCACTTTTCTCATTGTAAAAATATAGGGAAAACATAGAAGGTTGAGGTAGGAAAAATATATGTAAAACTAGTGGGGCCAATAATTTGCTTACAACCCTAAAATTATATTATAATTTCCAATAAACACCGCTTCGAGCCGTTAAATGACCTAATTATTTTCTATAAGAGAATAATATATTGCTATGCATGCTTGACCAGCTCAGGCACCAAATTTCTTAATTATAGATTGTTGATGATGGGAACTATTTTATTCAGAGAATAAATGAACTATTTGGTGCCCGAGCTAGCTCCAGCTCTAGTATGACAATAATAGAAAATATAACTAATGCCCATTTTGGAATTCAAGGTTTCTTAGTATCCAATGCAGCAATATGTTGAAATGATGATATTCCTCTTCAAATAGAGTTGTATGAAAGTCAAGATCAATGAACATATATGGAAAAAATCAAAAGACTCACACAGTTTTGCAAGAATAATAAACAAACAACACTTTTTTAGATTGAAGAATCTTCACATAGTAACAACATCGTTTTAGTTAATCACTTTAGCAAGTTTAAGTAGTTTTTAATGTAAGACACATAGCGAGAATATTTGGGGATAGATTGATCTATTCATTGGTAGTATTTGCTTTTCGACAGGACATTTCCCCAACCCTTGGTTATATATATATATATATCCATGTGTATCCACCCTTTCTAGCATCTCTGCATTTTGCTATAATAGATTATGGGTTTTTTTTTTCTTTTGGAAGGATAATTAGATTATGAATTCACAAGAAAAATGTTTTGTGGTTATTTTGCCAGACACGTATTTCACAATTACGCATACCTAAATCTATAACAATAAGGTACATTCACCTATTTGTAGAAACATCATATATGTGGACTAAAACAGTATTTGTACACAAGGAATATAAGTATTGTAGCTCCCAAAGCAGCATCAGAAAATATATCTGAATATTAAGAAAAGAAAGTAAAGAAATGTATGCCTCAGAGAAGATATGGACATACCCATGCCTCATGTGTGCCTTCTATCTTTTTTGTCTGTTCTTTTCTGGTTTTTCACGATCTGGTTGCGTGACTATAAATCTGATATATTTCCTCTGCTACAAATTAGCTAGACAATAAAAGAAGGAATCATTATCTTAAATTAACATAACGTATATTCTAGCATCAACCCCAAGCTTTTTATTTTGTTAAGAATTTTTGTTATTTTCCTAATTCAAAGTTTGCACGGTACATTATATTTCTTGTGAAGGATAGCACATAAAGACTAGCAAAACCATTTCAAATTTTAAGTTAACTGAAACTGCTTCCAGCAACCATTGACAGCATAAATATAGCACATCAAGACTAGCAAAAAAGTCTTCTATCACGATGATACCTACACTTTACACTTACTATTTTAAGTAGTCTGAAACTAATGTATGGCAACCAGCAAATGCACATACACAACCACAATATGGTCCATTTAGTGCTTGGAAACTAAAATGGTTTGGTTTGGATACTTGCAACGTAAAGTCTCTAACTAACATCAAGAGAAATAAACTTTGAATTATAGGTAGCAGAATGTTCAACCCATCTACACACACACCGAGAAGCCTGGATGAAACATAACGAATTATCCCCTGAAAAAATCTCATCAAACTAAAATATTCAAAAACTCGGACTCAAATACCCGAAATTATATATACTATAGAAAACATGCGCAAGACTTAGATACTTACATGTCTGATATTGTGGTTTACGGCTTAAGACCATTGTATTATCCACAATATATTTTCATACCTTCTACCGAGACAATACTCCTGGGAATGGCCAAAAAACTGCTTCTTCGCCTAAGATCGCCACTCTCATAAAAAATATATTAGTCCTAGCCTCTCATTGTGGTATATACACACATATATATATGTATATTGTTAATAATATGTCAGAATTACACAAAAAATTCACCCCCATAGACCTCACAAAAAAATCTATCAAAATATGATTATTTCTTGATAACCAGCTCACTACGTCTCTTGACGAGACGCAGCACTGGTGGAACAACGCTGCCCCAGCAACTCCTGCATCAGTCCGTCGGTTTCCTCTTGTCTTTACTCTATTACAGCCAACTTTGCTTTAACATTCTCCAACTCACGGGTGGAAGTGTCAGCTACCTACTTATGCTTCTCAATCGAAGTCAGGTATTCTTTTTCCCTTGCCTAGTCGCGCTGTCTTTTAGACTTTGGGATCACTATCTCTCCCAGTCCCCTTGAATAATCAAGTCTATGACCTAGTACCTCCCTAAAGACCTCCGCGACTGCTTCCTTAGTTCGTTGCTCCGATTCTAGAATCTCGAGCTGTCCAGCCATGTGATTCTACAATAGGAGATAATGAATAGATTACTTACAATCTTGTATTTTTTTCTTTTAAAAAAAAGAGATAAATGTTTAGCATTGATCATACATATAGAACTAGTTAAGAAATTTCATGGTAAATTAAAAAGAGGGATTAAGTAAATTTAGAAGATGTTACTCACATAAGCTTTTCTTGTGGCTTCTGTGACAAATGAATCTTTCTTCTTGGACCAGTGGGTAGCCTTGTAGAAGTTTACCATATTTTCCCCGTCATCATGCTACATGTGTTCATAATGTGACAGATTGATGTACATGTTCCAGCAAACATATAGTAAGAAGGTTCAACCATATATAGCCACTTCATTTGGATACTAGTATAATTGAGTCAAATAAAGAAAAAAAAATATCATTATATCCTCTACTTCTTAGAAGATTTTATGACATAGGACGATGTTTGTACGTCAAATAAGGAAACAAAGTGTTATAGATGGGGATAGGGTTGCGTTAAGGCTTATACCTTCTCTTCTAAGGCCCTAACAAAAGACTTACGATCGGCTGTGTGGTTGATTTTTTGTTTTTTCCTATTCTCCCGATCTTATTTTGATATTTTCTGCTATGGCAAACATATATGATGAAAACTTTTATGTAGTTATAAACCACCAAAAAATGGTTGCAAGTATTTAGTTCAAAAACAACTCACCCAGGATTGGACTGAAGAAAAGAACAATGCATACCTTGAAGTACTCGCTCCCCCATCTCATGCAAAGCTTAACCCAGACCATAGGTGGGACCAAACTACACCCAGTCGCCAAAGCTTTATTTTCGTTTGGGAATGAGGTATAGATCCTATGCAGTTCGTGGTGGAATGCATTGAAACGCTTCCTTAGCTGTTTAGTTACTGCTAGGCGATCGTTCTCCAGCTCCCATTCTAATTCAAAATCACACTGCACATAAAAAAATCAACATTAGTATCCAATCACCGAACCCATCATTTCCATTGTGCAAAAACAAAAGTACTGCCAATGTAAAAAAGTCTTATCCGAATCCGGTCGATTAACTGATCCTTCATTGGTTGGGGTATGTCATTCCATCATGGGTGGCTCATATCACAGTGTTGTTTAACTACCCATGTTATACGAGAAGTAAACATAGATGCATTCTCACAGCACGGAGCGGTTTCCACAGAGTTTATCTTTAGGGGCACCCTACCATGCTTGCGTAATTTCTCAAACTTAGTTCACTTGGCGGGGCCAAGTCCACGCCTAGACATCTCAGGCTGGGTCGATTGCGTGTTCGCTGCAACCTCTTCACCTGAATGGCATAATGACAATAAATTAATGGTCAGGGGCCTAAATTCTTAACATACCGCAAAAGAAGACACCAATCATATTAAACTTTGTTTAATTAAAAACTAATGGATATGTGGACTATACCGATTGGTGCACTATCAGCCACTGGTTCTCGCATCGGCAAGGGTAGAGTATCTAACGTGTCCATGTGACGCCCCCAAATTCCCCTACTTCAAATGACAATTCTCTTCTTCTCGTATCAGCATAACTCTTCTGACGACTCTGCGCTGCCGCCATCTTGTCTCTGATAATCCGGACTTGGTATTTCATTTCTTGCACGATCTCAGGTCCAAGCAACCGACTCTCGCCAACTTCATCCCAAAACAGAGGTGATCTACACTTTCTTCCATACAAGGCTTCATATGGGGCCATCTGGATGGAAGCGTGAAAGCTATTATTATAGGCAAACTCTATCAACGGTAAGTGGTGCTCCCAGCTACCCTTAAACTCCAAGACGCAAGCTCGTAACATATCTTCAAGAGTCTGAATGGTGCGCTCTGACTGGCCATCTGTTTGAGGATGATAAGCGCTACTGAACTTCAATCTGGTACCCAAAGCTGAATGTAAGCTCTTCCAAAACTGAGACGTAAACCGAGGGTCTCGATCCGACACTATAGTCCTAGGTATTCCGTGAAGACGCACGATCTCCTTAACATATAGCCGAGTTAATTTTCCCAATGTATCAGTATTTGTAACTGGTAGAAAATGAGCACTCTTAGTCAAGCGATCAATAATCACCCAAACTGAATTCTTCTCGCTAGGTGTCCTTGGTAAACCAACTACGAAATCCATAGCAATGTCGTCCCACTTCCACACAGGGATAGGAAGTGGTTGAAGAGTACCAGCAGGTCTCTGATGTTCGGCTTTAACTTGACGACAAATGGAACACTTTGCAACGAACAAAGCAATATCCCTCTTCATTACTTCCCACCAGTAGATTTTCTTCAAGTCCTGATACATTTTCGTGCTACCAGGATGAACTGAGTAAGGGGCAGCATGGGCTTCCGCGAAAATCCTTTCTTTAAATTCTGATTCTGATGGTATTACCCGTCGATTCTGAAATCGGAGAAGTCCCTCTCCATCCGAACTGAAATGTGCGGGTCCTCTATCTTTTCTAACTCTTCTCCGGATGTTGAGTAGCTTCGGATCCTTCCTTTGAAGAGTCTTTAATTCTGAAAAATCATCAACACGAACACTAAGAGTTGTAACCATAACTTCCTCATCTTGCTACGAACTCTCCACCAACAATTTCCTCATACTATAAAGAAGGGAACCCAACTCCGATGACTCAGACTCATCTGCCAAATAAGACTTTCGACTTAAAGCATCGGCGACTTGATTTGCTTTACCCGGATGGTACTTGATCTCACATTAAGATTCTTCTGCGAAAATAGATGCTTCAAACTCTTGTGATCAGTGTAAACTTCGCAAACTTCACCATACAGATAATGTCGCCAAATCTTAAGAGCAAAGACTACCGCTGTCAATTCTAAGTCGTGCGTATGATAATTCTTTTCATGATCTTTCAGCTGACGAGACGCATAAGCGACGACTCGCCCCTCTTGCATAAGGACACATCCCAACCCAAACTTGGATGCATCGCTAAAAACCACATAAGGCTTGTGCTGTTGGGGAAGTGCTAAGACAGGTGCCGAAGTCAACCTTCTCTTCAACTCCTGAAAATTCCCTTCACACTTGTCAGACCAAATGAATGCGGCACCCTTTCTTGTCAAAGCAGTAAGGGGTGTAGACAAGCGAGAAAATCCTTCCACAAACCTTTGATAATAACCAGCTAAACCCAAAAAACTTCGAATTTCGTGCACCAAGGAAGGACGTGGCCATGCTAACACAGCTTCCACTTTGCTAGGATCTACTGCTACTCCTGCCTGAGAAATAACATGACCAAGAAATTTGACTTCCTCCATTCAAAACTCACACTTACTGAACTTCGCATACAACTGATGCTCTCTTAGCTTCTCCAAAACTAGACAAAGATGATAAGCATGCTCTTCAATACTCCGAAAATAGACCAAGATGTCGTCAATAAAAACAACAACAAAAGAATCCAAATAGGGTCGAAACACCCTATTCATCATATCCATAAAAGTTGCTGGAGCATTAGCTAATCCAAATGGCATCACTTTGAACTCATAGTGCCCGTACCTTGATCTGAAAGCTGTCTTCTGTATGTCCTTATCTTTTATCCTCAATTGATAATACCCTGATCTTAAATCAATTTTTGAAAATGCTGCGACACCCTGAAGTTGATCAAATACGTCGTCAATCCGAGGTAAAGGGTATTTATTCTTGATAGTCACTTTATTAAGCTCACGATAATCTATACACATCTTGAGGGTTCCATCCTTCTTCTTTACGAATAACACCGGCGCTCCCCAAGGTGACGAACTGGGTTGAATGAATCCTTTATCCAGCAAATCTTGCAACTGAGTCTTCAATTCTTTTAACTCAACAGGTGCCATACGATAAGGAGCCTTGTGCACTGGAGCTGCTCCAGGTTCCAAGTCGATAGTGAATTCCACATCACGAACAAGCGGTAATCCAGGTAAGTCATCTGCAAACACATCGGGGAATTCTTCTACTATAGGAATGCCAACTATTGACTCCTTCGCAGATGGAAAAGATACCAATTGAACCAAAAAGGCATCCGCCCCGTAAGCAATGTCTTTCTTTACTTGAATAGCAGACACAACTGTAGGTCTTTCTTTCAGTTTGCTGCCTGCAAATTCCATGCAATCACCTCCAGGAAGTTGAAAACTGACAACTATACTCCTACAATTTATACTAGCAAAATGTCGATACAACCTATCCATTCCAAGGATAATGTCGAAGCCAAGCAACTTAAATACAATCAAATCTGCATCAAGTGTCCAATCTCCAAGACCCAAAGGGCAGCCCAAAGCGATCTTAGAGCAACACACCATCTCACCATTAGGTAGAGCCACCACCATAGACTGAGATAGAGACTCTACCGCAAGATTACAAATCCGAGCAAACGTATCCGACACAAAAGATCGCGACGCACCCGAATCAAATAAAGTGCAAGCATGAAATTCATACAAACGAACCCTTCTTAACAAAATCAGAATTTACCAACTTGAAACTAAAATTAAATCAAACAATGCAACAAACCCAAAAATGAGATCAAGACATACCTGTGACGACTCCTGCATCCTGTGCCTCGAGAGCTTCCTCGTCATAATCACCAGGCTTCAAAGCGAAAACTCGGGCTTGCACTGGTTGCTTCTGTTTAGTTTTGCCACCACGATGTCCTCCACGACTTCCTTGACCTGTGCTTGGGCATTCACGAGCATAATGTCTCGCCTGGCCACAACTGTAACACCGATAATCTCCCTGACGACACATGCCCTCATGAGCTCTGTTGCATCTTCCACAAACTGGGACTCGTCCTCCTATACGGACTCCGGTAGATGCTTGAGGACAGGCTCCGGTCCTTGACACGAACTTCTGAGGCGATCCCGAACTGCCCTCTCCAAAGCTTCTTCTCTTTTGACCTGGGGGAGAACCAATGGGAATAGCGAACTCTCGTTCAACAATAGACGCAATGTCGACTAGCTGTTGAAAGGTGGTCACCTGATGACAAGCTACATGTCGATGGATCTCCGTGTGCAAACCTTCTTGGAAACGTTCCACTCGCAACTCTTCAGTAGCTATAAGGTGACTAGCAAATCTCCCAAGCGCCATAAACTTGCGAGCATACTCCTCAACTGTCATACTTCCTTGAATCAGATTGGTAAATTCTCGAGCCTTTTGGCGCCGCACTGATCTTGGAAAGAAGCGATCATCAAATTCATTCTTAAACCGCTCCCAAGTCACATTAGCAAAAGACTCAAGTTCTTCTACCAGAAGTTCTCGCTTTGTTTCCCACCAAGATGCCGCCTCGCCCTAAAATAAATAATTTGCATAAAGAACCTTCTGAGCTTCCGTGCAGCCACAAATCTCAAATGTCCTCTCAATATCTTTAATCCATCTATCAGCCTTCAGCGGATCCTCCTCGCCTGAAAAATGAGGGGTACGATGTGCCAAAAATCGCTCATAAGAGCATCCCTCCTGTTCGACCCTAGGTTGCGATCGAGAACCCTGCCGTAGAAAGTCAGTCATTCGATTTAAAGCTCTGGCCAAGGCAAAATTTTCATCGCCTCTTGGAAATTCCTCATCTGGAACAGTTTGCGGTACCCGTGGTCTCACCATTGTCCTGCCAAAACGAATCTTCAACCCCGCTCTCCCAAATTTAATCGAATAGAACAAAACCACAAATAATTAAAATAGTTAAAATTATCTGGTACTATCCCTAGGTACATATGGATTTACCCAGAGTTGAATTACTCTTATACCACCTGTGACACCCCCAAATTCCCTTTAAAATAAATACGGGAATCGAGGCGTCAGGATGATGACAACACGGGTCACACGTTTGACACTTGTCGTTGGGATATTGCTTTGTTCGTTGCAAAGTGTTCCATTTGTCGTCCATCTCTACATATCTATCCAGTTGGGGTTCGCTATTTGGCTCAGCCTCTGGAATTGGGTCCGGACACAGGAGTTGAAATGGTTGGCTCGGAGGCTGGGTGGAGTTATCTGATCCGACCTCATCAGCTGGAGCCAATTTTGGGCTATCACAGTCACCTATTCGGGCACCACGTGGCTGTCCGGCGTGAAATCTCGGACAAACCCAACGTGGAAAACCTTGATCTCGTCCGTGTGGCCGACCACAGACACCATCCCCCATCTGGTCACCTGCATGTAAAAAAAATATAAAGAATTACATGTTTAGATGATCAAATGATCATGTATAACACGTTCAGCAAAAATGTCATGGATGTGGAAAAATGTATTCCTCGGCCGTTGACACTTTGCATGACCTCCTACAGGGGATGAAAGAGTTCTAACTGTCTTTTATTGGATCACCTAAGATGTAACAAAAAAAAATATCTGAATTAGAAGAAATTATTTATAGAGAATTAAATCCAACGAACCAATGTAATAAAGATAATACATGTAATATGATAATTATGCATGCACTTGGAATCCAGTACTCTAAGTAGTGTATAACAGACATGGTAAATCATGCATAAGCCTTCATCACCATAGGGTGCGGTTAATCAAACCTACGGTCATCTGTTTGAGTGCATATATAAATCAGTACTAAAAGTAGTGTTAGATTGATGAAGGTTGCTTATTCTGGCTCAGACTCTTCACTAGTGGATGGTGTGTCATCATGTGAATATTCCTCATCACCAGATTCATCTCTAAAACTGGATGGAACCAGACAGCCATCAATGAAGTCATCCAACTCTCCTCCATCGCCAAAAGGCACCTGAAGCTCGCGCGTATTAATAGGGGAGGGTTCTATATCAGTCATACTAAGTGGAGTTGACACTGCGCATGTGCCATGCGCCGCAATGCAAAAATGGATAATCATATGATTGCTCATTTTCTTGATAGGCATCATCATCACTTGATGCATCATCAATATCGTCTAAAACCCTCGGCACTGGTGGAACATTGTAGATAACCCTATAATCATGCCTTTGCACAACAAACCAGTTCCCATTCACCCTCAAATCTCTAATGTAAAAACACTAAGAAGCCTGACATGTCAATACAAATTGTTCGTCCTTATACCAAGTCCTGTCCATGTTGACACTACTCATGTAATCGTCTACTTGGACTCCCCGTTTCTTATCTCTAACATCAAACCAAGAGCAACTAAACAAGTGTACTCTTCAACCTCCCATACAGTGTAATTCCACAACATCATTGATAACACTATAAAAGTCTTCGTTATTAGTTTATGTAACACCAGTTACCACTAGTCCTAAATTTTGTGATCGCCGGTGAAATTCACACTGTTTGGTATGGAACTGTTTATCATTGCTAATACATGCAGCATACGAGGTAACCCAACGGTCAGAATCACAAGCTAACACATACAAATCAGCAGACACATTTAGTGGATTTCTACTATACTCCTCTTGGACCTACAAGATGATATTGTGTTGAAATCATCAACTAGTAGTACCACAAATGATAATTGATCCCAGGGTTAAGTTCATTCTAAGTAGACAGGACGAACTAGATAGAGCACTTACACGTTGCATGAACCAAGGTGGGAACTCAGTTTGGTGAGTGCTCTCAGCGGTATTTTTGCCACCTTGCATTTGTCGTAGTGCTCCCTGCATTTGGAGAACATAAGCGTGCAAAAAATTATATAATATATGATACCATAGAAATATGATGGATTGTCTCAAGTCACCAATCTAATCCATAAGGAAGTTGCGGTAACTTACTCTATATCGCTTTCAATGTCATCGCAGTTGTTAAGCACGTACCATATGGCCGAGGTATGAAGTTTATCTTCTAATTGCATATTAGTATCTATGCCCAAAGGACGTATTTTTTTAGAAAGAATTTTGAATCCATCAACATTTTCTTCTCCGCCAACGTCGATGTTGTGTTCCGGGTAATTAAACTTTGTCTCAACATCATGGAGATACATCGAGCAAAATGTTCGACACTCTCTGTGAATGTAGACTTCTGCTATTGAACCCTCTGGCCGGGTTTTATTTTTAACATACTGCTTGAACTTGCTTAGATATCGCTTGAACTTGCTTAGATACCGCTCAATTGGGTACGTCCACTTATATTGAACTGGACTTCCGAGCATGGCCTCATGAGGTAAATGGACGGCTAAATGGACCATAATATCAAAAAAAGATGGAGTGAATATCATCTTTAGTTTGCAAATAATGATGACTATATCATGTTGAAGTTGTGAAAGGCGGTTGACATCTAGTGTTCGGGTACACAACTCTTTGAAGAAACTACCTAATTCAATTAGAGTCAAACCAATATCACTCTTTAAGAGCCCTCCCATAGCAATAGACAGTAGTCTTTGCAAGAAAACATGACAGTCATGGCTTTTGAGACCTGAAATTTTGCAATCCCTTATAGACACACAATGCGTGATGTTGGAGGCGAACCCATATGAAAATATCACATCTACGAGCCACTCACAGAATTTATTCAGTTCATTACCATGTAATGTGTACAATGAATGTGACATTGTAACACGTTCATCATTCCGTTTTAGATGTAATTCTTTTCTGTAGCCCAGGATTGCTAGGTTAAGACGGGAATTTATATTATCCTTTATTTTGTCTAGAATGTTCATTAAGGTGCCCAATATGTTTTCACAAATATTATTTTCCACATGCATGATATCTAGATTATGTCGAAACTTCAATGTTGACCAATTAAGTAGCCTAAAGAAGATGCTCTTCTTTGTCCAGTTCAACTCTTCTAAAGTCTGTTTTCTCTTGCTACTAGACTTACCAAAGTGAAAATTCTCAAGCATTTGTAATTGAGTCAAAAGTAACGATCCATTAACCAAATTTGGTGGCATGCGATGATCTTCTCTACCGTTGAACAATGATTTTTTAGGATCGCCAGATGTGATCGATTGGTAGAAAATGTCGATGTTCCATATAACACTGGTTTTTGCCATGCTTCAACCAATTGGAACCGGTGCTACCGTTGCATGAGGGACAAACCAATTTCCCTTTTGTTGACCAACCTTAAAGATTTCCATAGGTAAAAAAGTTATTGATTGTCCACAATAAGGTGGCATGAAGCGCAAACATTTCCTTAATGGATGCATCATATGTAGGTATACTTTTTTCCTACAATTCAAGTAACTCATCAATCAACGATTGCAAGTAAACATCAATATAATTTCTTGACGATTTAGGGGCAGGAATAATGAGGGATGACATGAAGAACTGGTCTTTCATACATAACCACAACGGTAAATTATATAGGACAAGAATCACCGGCCAAATGCTATACGGTTTAGCCATATTGTTAAAGGAATTAAAGTCGTCGCTGGCCAGCCCGAGCCTAACATTGCGGGCATCCTGTGCAAACCAAGAATGATCTTGGTCAAATGTCTTCCAAGGCTCGGAGTCAACAGAATGTATTATAATAATATTCTCCCTAGTCACCCGCTGCTCCTTATTTCATCTCATCTTACCTGATATTTGGTCTGATACAAATAGACGTTGCAATCTTGGCTTCAAAGGAAAATGTCGCAACACTTTTTGAGGGATCACTCATGAACCGTGGGTATTTGGTACCCAACGCGAAGCAATGCAGACATGACACTCATTAAGATTAGCATTGTCCTTCTAGAATAAGACACGATCATTGGGGCATGCTTGGATTATTTGGTAATTGAAACCCAAACCATGCTCCAAGGATCGTGCCTCCTGATATGATTGTGGCAATGAAACATCAAGAAAGGCAGACCGTAGAAGGCTTAGGAGCATATCGAAAGACTTGACTGACCACCCGCCGAGTGTTTTAATGTGTAACAACTTTTTAATGAAGGAGAGCTTTGAAAACTTTATGCAACCTTCGAATAGAGGACATCAGGCATCCTCGAGTAGTTGGTCAAATGTTAAGTTTGGATGTGATTTTGGTCTTGATTGCTGGGTGGGGGATGTAATGTTGCCTTCAAGGCATGCCCCATATGTACCTACTTGTATGTCATTTAACATATGATCCATGTGATCAATGATCCCGTTCTCCACTCCATTTTCTAGGATCATCTGTCACATCGTCGTCAATGACTGAGAGGGTTTCCTCCTCTCCATGAAATATCTACTGAATGTAGTTTGGATTTATTCCCTTTATAAACAAGTGCGACTCCACTTCAAATATAAATAAGTGGAGATTATTTAAACATCTAAAACAGGGACACCAAATGTGATCACTACCTAATGAATGGTTTCGTGCCATTATGAGAAAATTTCTAACACCTTCAGCATATGCAGATGACCCAAGTCTATCCTTCAGATTCATCCAACTTTTATCCATCTAAGAAGAAGAATGCATAAAGAAAAGTTAATTGTAGAAAAAGTCTTTTTAGGTAGATGGAGTATGAGGAGTACGAGTCATGCATGGAGATTGAAATATTTTGCGAATGAAGTGGATAATAAACTACTAAATGAAGAAAGGTATGGTGGTGGTTGACCTTTAACTTCTGTGCTGACAACCTGTAAGTATGTGAATGAGGTATGAAACATCCACTACTACAATTGAGTGAGTGCTAATTGATGCTACCCAACTGTTAGGATATTGACAAAAATAGCACAGAGCTCAACCGCCACAGAGTTCAAATAGAAAATGGTCAAAAATTGATGAAAAAATTAACAAAAGGTATTGAGGACTCAAAGAAGGAGAAAGAAAGACTTGTTGAGGAGAAGGAGAAATTGAGAAGTGTCTTCTATGCAATAGAGCTCTCGTGATTCACTGTTCAAGAGAATTATAAAAAAACATAGGAGGTTTTTTTTTGTTTTTAATAGAAATTATTGTAAAACAAAATTTTCTCCTACTGTTAAATGACTTTTATTTTCCTTTGGTACAACTGATTGATCAACATAAAGATGCGTTAGATAAAGCAAAATGTAATTACGACAAAGTGAAAAAGACAGTCGTTGAAGGTACAATGATGCTAATGAATAAGAATAGTTTATCCCAAGTTTTGATGTGATGGAATTTATGGCTATAAGTATGCATCTTTGTTTCTTGTTAATGCTTATTTTAATTGAACCCATTACTAATTGAGCAATAAAACTAATTGAAATTGTTGATAGCTAATCCTTGTTCCATACGAGGATCCATGTCATCAATACTTATTAAAACACATGCTTTTCTGGTTATCTATAATATACATGCGTAAGTGTTGTTTATCAAGTTAGGTATATATGTATGTGCTTGAAAGCTGAAATAGTTTTATATTGTAATGTTGCATTTGGCTTTGCATTTATAATGCAATTATGATGCATAAAAGAGTTCCTTGTCTGTTGTCGAGCAATGTGCATGGGCATTAGCAGTTTTTACTAGTGAATGGGAGAAGCTAAGAAATGTTTTATTATCCCAAGGGGCCTTACTACCTTTTGCGAAAAATGATGCTGCCAAACAAGGGTTCAACTGTGAGAACGTCTGCTTGGGCATTGTCAAATCTAATAAAGGTATTAAATTATTCTCTAGAGAACCAATTTTACACACACTAGTGGAGACGTACTAAGTAATTAAAGGCTTTCTTAAAAACAATGCCTTTTGTGTTAGTGAGGCTTCACCTGCCTCTTCTCGATCATCCTTATTAAAAGTTTGACATTGGTTTCTGTTTCATATTGAATTTGTCACTCAGATGCATGTTTGACATTCCATTTTTCTGAAGCTAATGTGGTTTGAGTTCCCATATCATGTGGTTTGGTTGTGTTTTAATTTTTTTTTTTTGGCAGAGGAGAGGGGGGGGGGGGGGGGGGAGTACAGACATTCCTCAAATTTCATTTACAGCATGACTTCAGTTTGCTTTGGGTGTAGGGACCAAATCCTAAAGCTGCCACAGAACTCATCAGAGTTGATGGGTTATTGGATGCAATTGTTCGACATTTGAAAAAGCATAAGAGGAGTTTTATCCCTTTGGTCATTTTTTATTGTATTTTTATCTTCAGGGCATGATGTAATGAAATCTCATTTTGTCCTTTACTTGAAAGATAATGTTGTTGCATACCAAAGACTAATTTCTAGATAAATGTGTAAGGGTATGTTGTTTACCTCAAAGATGATTTAAAATGTCACCAAGGCTCTAGATGAACTCAATTGGTTCATTTCAGTATTATACTTTATACTATATGCAAATTGTTCTGGTTGCGCCATTTACGTTTAGCTTCATATCTGTTTTTAATAGTCATCTTCTTGCTTGTTGGTATATGTAGTTGCACTAATAATTGAATAAAAGCAAAAAGGCTAACTATATTACTACCGGAATAAAGTGGAGAGAGTGACTGAATAAATCAAGACTGCCTAGGTAGGTTTATTTATTTAATTATTTGTTGGTTCAATAAATCAGCCAGCCATAAAACTTAGTTTAGAGCCAATCACTCAACATTTGCTTGTGGACCAAATTATTCCCTCACCAACCATCTTACCTCCATTCAATTTTGTGCTTTTAACCATTTTGGACAAGAATATGAAGTGTTATTCAAAGGCCAAGGAAACAAGAAATTTGGTCTCCCCCCCATGCAAATACTGCAATAAAAGTTGAAGACAAATAAAATTAATCTACAGTACTTATAGAATCGTTAGATATTATAATAACATAATTTTTCAAGGGGAGAAAAATAAAATTAATCTGCAATAATTTTAAATTAAATGTAAACTCTGAAGTCTGAACATTAGCTGGATGTGAATTGACACAACCAAGAACATTAAATCAAATGTAATCTTTCAACTAATGATACATGTATGGCTAGCTATCGCAAATTAGTGATAGAATAGGATGATAATCATGATCATGATTATGATCAATAATGCGTTTGAGGAATAGGCTTTGATACTGCTTGAGAGTCCTTAGACTCTACAAGTTATTGAACTCCCCATTGAGCTAACAGAGTTGTACACAAGTTTTATATATATATATATATATCATTATATGATCATCCATTTACAGTTGCATGTGATCTAATTTCTACATCAGCTTTCTTTCCCAATCAAAATCCAAAATACCACATTGTATAGAATAAACTTGAAACATGTTTAAACAAGCAAAGATATCTAGTAAATCAAGCATAGAATAAACTTGAAACAATGTTTAAACAAAAGCCCTAACCTAAAGTATGTTTATATCTAATAATTCAAAAGCCCTAACCTAAAGCATGTTCAAAAGGTACACACCTTGCCCACAAAAGCATTGTATAGAAGGAGCTGATGGGAGAGTGATACCCAAATCTCAGTCCCGAATTCAAAAATAGCCAATCGATTCAAGCTGCTAAATAAGGCTAGGCGTGATAAGGAAACAAAAAGCAAGTATTTTCTGCTATAAGTCATCATTTCTAATTAAATAATCGAGAGAAAGTTTGGGTTACCTGAAAGATTCGAGAATGAGAAGCAAAAATCCTCCGGCGAATTGATTTTGGGGTATTGTCGGTGAGCTGGTGGCACCCATACGCTAGCTGGTGGGTTTATGCACCGGTGGTGTTCGAAGTAGAGATCCTCGGTGGTGAATCCAACAGTTATGTCTCGCGAAGGGTTTTGCAGGGGAAGGCTTTCGTGGGTGGGAGGAAAAATTCTGGGTGGAGGGAAAATAAGACACTAATTCGTGTGGGATTATTAAAAGTATTTTTGCGACGAAATACTTCACTGCAACTACTTAATTTTATGTGCATTTAACTATGATGACGAAACAAATCGCTGCAACAATGCTAACACCTTTTACGACGATTGTTTAGCCACAATAGTAACTAAAACCGCTGCAAAAAATTGGGTGGTCACCGATATGTTATAACTTTGTGACGGACTATATTTCACTGCAAAAAAACCCTAAAGCAATGAACTATTTTGCGGCACTTAGAAAATCGCCAGAAAATCCCTATATTTTCTTATAGTAAGTTTTGACATTGTATTAAGAAAATAGAAATGTTTGAGACACAAAGAAATTCGATAAAGTAAATTTATAAATTGATACTGTGACTTAAAGTCATGATATGTTAAATTATAAAATTGATTTTATTATATAGTACTATAATATCTAACGTATCATATGAAATCATATTTGTGAGTTTCATTTTGATATGAGATATCTTTATTGTTGTAGCTAGCAGTTCTTAGAAAGATAAATTCTTTAGTACTTTTCTAAGCTTAGTAATTAATTATGTCTCTTTGAAGCTCTATAGTGTTCAACGCGCTTTGCTTCTGCATGAATGCATATTGTTCAACCAAATCATATTTTCCCTCTGAAAATGATCTATTTTCTTTCTTTCGAATTGGATTGCGATGGCAATTTGAATCTTTGATAAATTCAGTTTGAATTCTCGAACCCAAGTTCCATTGCTTGCAATTCCTGAAACGTACAACAGTATGTTTGTTGTGACATTGCCAGCTCATTAAATTAAACGATATTCACGTACGTAATAATTAAGTAGTTCCAACTACTATACCACCAGTTACGAGGTCATGCATGCACCCGTGACTATCGAAGAAAATATTAAAACGACGTCAATGGTTGTTTGTTTTGTTTTGTGATTTCAAGCAAGTTAATTATATTAATAAATCAATAAATTAAGAGGATCAGGGTACTCCTTCCCCTTATGAAAATTTAGCACAGTACTGTGATATGATCTTTCACTGAGGAAATAGAATCATTGAAAGTCTTTGTCCCATTAATACAAAAATTAATAAACAAGTTCCAATTAATTTAATTAATACTAGTACTTTGTCCCATAAACTTTCCGAGTGAGTTTGTCATTTAATTTCGTAGAGGATATAATTAATAACTCTAAATTCTAGATTATTTTATTCATATAATTACAAATTTTGGGTGAAAAATGTGACAAAATTTACTATTTCTCATAGTTCCAATCAAAACAAAATACTTTTTAATTTCTTAATTAGTAGGCGCCCGTGAGATCCATTGGATATGTAGATATTTTTTTTTTCTTTTTTTTTTTCCCTTATGATTTCTTTGTTTGTTTGTCGGTTTGTTTTTTGGGTCTTTTTTTTTCTAATAATTGTGGCCAATTCTCGCTTAATTTATCATTTTCAAAACAAAGTAAATAATTTTTCCCGGATACAAAATCAATCTCAACTTATCTTATCTTATTATTACAATTTTTTTTAATTCTCATTAAAGTACCATAAATGGTTCAATTTTTTCTAATCTAAAAATAATCATAGTATTAAAAAAATAACATTTTTATAATATTTTGTTTAACTTTCAATTTAACTCATCTCATCTAATTAACTCACTATATATTCAAAAGGCTTAGGCACCTTAATGATGTTTAGCTGCTTACATATTGAAGTAAATTCAAATTTGTAATTTTTTCTTTTCTCATATTGGACAAACGAAAAATAATAATTAAGTACCAAAACAACGGACTTGAACCTCCAACATGAAATTCTCCAATATAGACTATAGTGACATGATGAATATTTAAGAAAGGGACTCATCTAGATCATTATCAGTTAGCTAGTCCCTTGTATAATTTTGTGGTTTGAAACCAAGAAAACGTAGATCACTGCTAGGGTGACTTTTAAGGTAGTCCCAAATAGTGTTGGAATAACATGCAGATCAGC
Source organism: Platycarya strobilacea (assembly GCA_036898215.1). Lineage (NCBI taxonomy): Eukaryota > Viridiplantae > Streptophyta > Magnoliopsida > Fagales > Juglandaceae > Platycarya > Platycarya strobilacea. The sequence goes on from CM072550.1 coordinate 49,927,216, forward strand.
TCTATAAAAAACCAAAGTAATTGTTGTTGAATTCTAGTATTCATATATAGGTCGTAATTAGAGGCGAATCTCGAAGTTCTTAACAAAACGGAATATTGAGTCAGATCAGGATGAAGAAATATTTAAGCTAGAGTTGTGCAATAATAGGGTGATTGGTTTCGAGAATTGAAGGGACAAGGCTGATTCGGCCTTATAATTTTCTTCATTAACATTTTCTACAATTTTACTAGAGATAAACACAGCACATTATGATGGCAGGCCTGACAACGTTATATGCGGACTAGTTCACGTTGCGCATAGTATTTAATATTACCGTCAACGAGTAATGTTTTATTCATATTTGCAGGAACTAGTCAAGCGGGAACATGGAAGGGCTAGTCTGCGAAATACGTCCTCAACAGTGGCGCCGTCTGTGGGATTGAGCATTTCGTTTGATTCCATAGAAGTGTACTTTTTGCATACCAGTCACATCGCAACCCTAGACGACCAAGGACGAGCAATATTTAGACTCAGTCATGGAGGAGAAACTAGAGGTAATGGAAGAGATCATAAGGAAGTTGAGGGAGGAGAATGCTGCCCTGCGACAACCCAACAAAGAACTTTCGGCACACAACAAGGTAAGCCTTAGTGAGAATGTAAACTCGCAACACCATGGAGAAAATGATGCGTTCAAGGAAGAGCAATGCCGGATGCACACTGAGTTAAATGAACTAGGAGACAAGTATGCTGAAATGGCTAAATTAATCGACCCGACCGAGAGGTTCGGCTCATCGTGGGGAAGCGCGAGAACACCTTACAGTTCTAGCGTCATGGTCGTCCCTCTCCCGTCAAGATTCAAAGTCCCTCAAGTGGAGCTATACAATGGGTCTCAGGATCCTGTGGAACACTTAAAAGCTTTTAAAGCGCATGTTAGTTTGCACAACTATCCCAGCGAGGTGGCATGCCGAGCGTTCCCTCTAACACTAAAGGGAACGGCCCGAACATGGTTTGGAACCATTCCCCCGGGATCGATCAATAGTTTCGAAGGATTGGCCTGGCTCTTCACCACCCAGTTCATAGCCAGTAGGAAGAGGAAGCGCCCCGCAGCATACATCCTGACCATCAAGCAAGGAGAGAGGGAAGGCCTAAACGGATACCTGGCCAGGTTCAACAAAGAAAGAATGACGACCGACGACCAAGATGAGAAGATCACACTGGCAGCCCTCTTGGGCGGCATATGGTCCAGGAGCCCTTTTATGGAAAAAATAGCCTGGAAGGCTCCTACAACCCTAAACGGGTTCATGGATCAAGCCGATGAATTCATTAACGCCGAAAATACTCTAGAGGCTTTGATAGCCCCACGGCACGGAGAACTCTGACAGTATGTGATGAGAATATAAAATGCCATATTTTTCTCTCTTAATGTTTAATATTTTATTCTTATTTGATGTCTAAATATACTCATTATTCTTATATTTTGATTTAGGATACAAATAGAGCATTAGAAGCAAATGAAGATAATTGCGAAATATTAGATAGTTTTGACGTCTCTTCGTAATATGGACATAAATCTCTCATCCAATTTTTGATTGAGCTGATTTAAAATGATATAGAATCCCAGGAGAAATATATATAACTTTTATGTTTTATATTTTGAGAGATATCAGCTCAATCTAAGACGAAATCGACCATGAAGTGCCTGCACTTGACGTTCCTGAATATTCTTCAGCCACAATTCTAGCCAATTGCATCAAATCTACATGTCATCACAACATTTTCCAGCAAGCACCCCTGCACCAACTTGGAAATTCAATGATCAGCTCACATGCAAGATGAAGTGCACTCAAATTTCTTCAAGAAAAATTGTTTGACCACAAGATACAAAGTCATACAAGGTAACTAATGAAAAAGAAGCAAAATTGAACACTCAATCTACAAGCAATTTTCAGTTAAGAATAGTGGAAAAACAAATGATCAAATTCCAATTTACAAACTACTTGGATTCAAGAATGACACATGGCAAAGCAACTTGGAATTGTGATGATTTTGTCATAACAACTTGCATGAATGATGCTTATAAATAGCAGAGAGGGGTGTGTGTTCTAAATACGATGTTTTAGATGCTTTTGATGCTTAGTTGAGCCATTGTATTACCTTAGAAGAAAAAACCAAATACCTCTCTTCTCTTATTTTTCTTTTGATTGATATTTTTGTTATGGTTTTGCGTGACTAAATATTTATAATTGGTCAAAGGGAACGAAAGCCTCGAAATTATATAGCTGCGAGATCTAATTTGTTCTTATCATTCAATTTGTGCTTTGAGTATCGAATATTCTTCTGTACCTATTTTCATGATTATTTTGTTTAATTACTAGAAGGTCTGCTAGTTTATTATTCATTATAATCTATTGCCAGGTTAGATATCAAATCCGTAATTGTTTGATCTCTCTAATCTGTGAAGCAATTAAGGTTTAATAATTTGCTGCGTCAGATATTATTAGAACTTAAGAAGAATGCTCGACTAAATTAAATACAACCACTTGTGTTTGTATTGTTTAGTTTCATCGATCTCTCTAATTCTTAAAGTTGCTATTAGATTAAATCCTTAGCGCTTGTCTTGGGTTGTTTAGTAGTTAAGATTAATTAGATCGCTTGTTTTCTAATTAATTAAAATTAAGAAGAGATAAGAAAATGGTTCTAACGATGAATATTCAAAATATTAATTGATTTATATTGCATCAATAATCAGTTATAAAATTTCGATGGTGGATGTTGACTTGGACCAATACTTGTTCATTTGATTGATATTTTGAAATTAAATTGCTAAATAGTTGTTTTTATTTCCTTTGAAATTATTCTCGTGACAATAAAAAATTTCATCATCCTTGCTTAATAGCATAAAAATAAGCTAATCATTCTTTGTGGGATTGACCCTTACTTACACTACTACATATATTTTTGGGAATACAAAATTTTATTTTTGGGTGCCTATGACAGCATGCCAGTATGACCGAGCGATGATCAACGACAGAGAGAACTCTAATCAACACCAAACTAGGAGGAAACTCCCAAACGAAACAAAGAGAAGAGGTCCCCCATGGGAATACAGACCTCCACCGTGGTCCCATTCTAGCCTGGCAGTTGAAAATCGGAATCTACCCGAGTTGAGACGGGCATCCATTAGGAGAAGACGGGGAAATATGTACTGCGAGTATCACAGGACGACCGGGCATAACACGAAAGACTGCCAGGCCGTCAAGAATAGGCAAGACGATGAGCGACGGACCAATTGAAGAGGAAAGACCCGATCCAGATCCCCCCCCCCCCCGGCAGTCGGGAACCAGAGTCTACCCAGCGCAGAGATGTCCCTACGCCTGGCCACCCGCTTGGTGAGATCAGAATTATCGTCGAGGGACCATCCAAAGGAGGATCTACTTCCTCATCTCAAAGAGCACATGCTCGGAAAGCTAGGTATGAGGAAATTTATACTTTGAGAAATACCCAAGGACGAAGAGACTGGGTCCTTAAAGGGGCGCCGATCGTTTTTGACGAACGGGATGAAAAGGGCATCATCCTTCCGCACAATGACGCGTTGGTTGTATCCATGCCGGTGGTTAATTTCACAATCAAGAGGATACTGGTTGATAATGGGAGCTCGGCCGATATTTTGTTTTGGGAAGCCTTTACACAAATGAGAATCGATCGCAGCCAACTTCGGCACATCCAAACCCCCCTTAAAGGCTTCACAGGCGAAGCAGTACATCCCGAAGGAGTCATAACCCTTCCAATCTTGATAGGTTCAGCACCTAGAACTATGTCGATCATAGCTGACTTCCTGGTAGTAAGAGCCTCATTCTCCTACAATGCCATCTTAGGGAGACCAACCCTAAATAATTTAAAAGCAGTCACTTCGACCTACCACCTCAAAATCAAGTTCCCGACCAACAAAGGGGTGGGCGAAGTCAAGGAAGAGCAAGTCACATCCAGAGAATGCTATGCACGAGAGCTGAAATACAACACCAAATTAGTCACCACAGTGTCCCTAGGCCTAAGAACACCGAGCTCCCGCTAGCTCCTTCCCGAGCAAGCTGAGACGACGAAGTCAGGGATGAAGGAACCTTGCGTCAAGTAGAGGCCAACGAGCCACTGGAACTGACCACAATTGATCAAGCCAACCTAGAACGAACCATGCGAATAGGAACCAGAATGGACCCCAAAATAAACGCAGAGTTCAAAAACCTCCTCATCGAACACAAAGACGTGTTCGTTTGGACGCATACTAACATGCCTGGAATCGACAAGTCAGTCATAGAGCACTAACTATGCGTCGTCCTAACAACTCAGAGAATTAAACGAAAAAGAAGAAGTTTTTGTGCTGAGAAGTATGCCACCATAGCAGAAAAGGTCGACAGGCTCATACCCGCAAGACTCATTCGGGAAGTTCAAAATGGATGTCCAACGTAGTACTTGTGAAGAAGACGAGCAAAAAATGGCGAATGTGCGTGGACTTCACCGATCTGAATAAAGCTTGCCCAAAGGATAGCTTCCCTCTACCACGCATTGACCTCATCGTGGACTCAATCGTTGGACACTCCCTCCTCAGTTTCATGGATGCATATTTAAGCTACAATCAAATCAAGATGAGCTCAGATGATGAGGAAAAAACAACGTTCATCATGGATCGAGGACTCTATTGTTACACCGCCTTGCCCTTTGGACTCAAAAACGCAGGGGCAACCTACAAACGATTGGTCAATCGCTTGTTCAAAAATCAGATTGGAAAGAACATGGAGGTTTACATCGACGATCTCTTAGTCAAAAGCCGAAGCCCTGAAGGCCATTTGGTAGACCTAAGGGAAGCTTTCTCCTTTCTACGACACTACCAGATGAAACTCAATCCCACCAAATGCACATTCGGGGTCGAATCCAAAAAAATTTTAGGCTACATGGTCTCTGAGCAAGGAATTGAAGCCAACCTCGAGAAGATCCAAGCCGTCCTTGGAATGGTTTCCCCTTGGAACCTACAGGAAGTCCAACGCTTGGCCGGTTGGGTCGCCACCCTCAGCCGATTCATAGCAAGGTCAACGGATCGGTGCCTCCCATTCTTTCAAGTTCTTCGAAAAGAACACAAGTGGAACGCATCCTGTGAACAAGCGTTCAAATAGCTGGAAGACTACCTGACCTGCCCTCATCTGCTTAGCCAAACCATTCCAGGAGAAACTCCTGTCGCTTACTTAGCGGTCTCACCTCATGCAACGTCCACGGTCCTGGTAAGGGAAACAGACCAGGGATAAAGGCCCGTCTACTATATTAGCCGAGCCTTTCAAGGTGTTGAAGCTAGGTACCCTCGAACTGAGATGCTGGTATTTGCTCTCTAGTAGCGGCTCGCAGACTACGCCCTTACTTCCAAGCACACACCATCAAGGTCCTGACCGACCAACCTCTCGGGACTATTCTCCAGAAACCCGATACCTCTGGTCGATTGGCCAAATGGACAATCGAGTTAAGTGAGTTCGACCTAACATTCTAGCCACAAGGATGGCGATAAAGGCACGCTCTAGCAAATTTCATAACAGAATATACAGGGTTTCCTGAGGAGGTCCCCAACGAACCTCAGGGACAGCCGTGGCAATTGTACGTCGATGGGTCGTCGTGCCAAACAGGAGGTGGTGCGGGAGTACATATCACCACTGCCCGGGGTTTCGAACACAATTACGTTATAAGCCTAGCCTTCAAAGTAACCAACAATGAAACAGAATATGAGGCACTCATAGCTGGAATGACGATCGCCCGGATTCTAGGGGCAACTGACCTAGAAGCCCGAACCGACTCTCAAATAGGAGTAAGCCTGGTACTCAGTCAGTACATCACAAAAAGTGAAAAACTGAAGAGATATTTAGAGTTGGTATGCATCGAAAGGGACCAATTCAAGAACTTCCATCTGCAACAAATCCCGAGAGAAGAGAATCAATTGGTGGATTGGTTAGCAAAAAAAGCGTCAAGGAAGGATGAGCACCCACCTCCGAAACACATTGAAGTCAGGTCAATAGACACACCATCCATCGGTAGCGAAATTATAAATATTGCCGCCGCAGTCCCGACTGGGCAACAGACATTGTCGAATACCTCAAAGAAAACAGACTCCCCTTGATTCAGAGCAGGCACACAAGATTAGGAACAGGTCGGCCAAGTTCACCCTGATTGAATGAGTGCTATACAGGAAGGGCTTTTCCGAACCCTTATTCAAATGTGTGACAAAAGATGAAGGACAGTATGTAATTGCCGGAATCCATGAGGGAGTTTGTGGGGCCCACACGGGAGGAAAAACCCTAGTTGCTCGCGTGACTCGTGTAGGGTATTACTGGCCGTGTTCACTCAAATAGGTGAAGGAATTCGCCAAAAAATGCCCAAAGTGTTAGGAACACGGCCCAATATCGCACTCCCCACTAGAGGAAATCACATCGATAACATCTCCCTGGCCCTTTACCCAATGGGGGCTGGATCTGATCGAGCCGTTTCCGGTTGGAATAGGCAGGACTAAATTCATTGTAGTAGCAGTGGACTACTTCACAAAATTGGTAGAAGTCGACACTCTCGCCAACATCACCTCCCAAGCCATCACAAAATTCCTATGGAAATCTATTGTTTGTCGATTTGGGATACCTCAGAGTTTCATATCCGACAATGGGAGACAGTTCGATTGCAATCATTACCGAGAGTGGTGCTCTGAGCTAAAAATCAAAGTAAAATACTATTCACCTGGGCACCCGCAAGGTAACGGACAAGCCGAAACAACCAATAAGATGATCCTCTCCACACTGAAGAAAAGACTTGGAATTCACAAAGGGGTTGGGCCGACGAACTACTTAGGGTTATTTGGGCCTACCGAATGACGATCCGAACTCCCACGGGCGAAACACCGTTCATCCTTACCTACGGTTGTGAAGCAGTAGTCTCCGTCGAGGTCGGAATACCCACACTACGTGTTCAGCACTATGATGCAGCAACTAATGACGCCAAAATGATGGAACGGTTGGACTTATTCAAGGATAAAAGAGAATAAGCTTTCACCCAAGTCGCCAACAACAAATGCAAGACAGAATAGTACTTCAATAAACGAGTAAAACTGCGTAACTTCAGGGTTGGAGACTTAGTACTGAGACAGACAGGTGTCACAACCCCGGCACAAGGAAAACTAGGGCCAAAGTGGGAAGGGCCTTACGTAGTGATAGCAACCAACAGGCCTGGGTCATACCGACTCAAAAATAGCCTCGGAAATGACCTACCCCACCCATGGAATAGTGAACGACTCAAGAAATATTATGTATAACATTCCTGATGTATTTCATTTTTGGAATTTATAAAAATTCGAATGTTATTAATGAGATCAGATATTCGAAAAGTAAAAACCCACCCATGCAAAGTCAATCGAATCCCGCGGGGTCGGACTACCCACCCATGCGAAGTCCATCGAATCTTGTGGGTTCGAACTACCCACCCATGCGAAGTCAATCGAATCTCATGGCGTCAGACTACCCACCCACGTGAAGTCTATCATAATCCCGCGGGGTCGGATTACCCACCCACGCGAAATCCTTCAAATCCCATGGGGTCGGACTACCCACCCATGCGAAATCAATTGAATCGCTCGGGGTTGGATTACCCACCCATGTGAAATCCATCGAATCATGTGGGGTCGGACTACCCACCCACGCGAAGTCGATCAAATCCCTCCTGGTCAGACTACCCACTCGCGCGAGGTCAATCGAATCCCGTGGGGTCGGACTACCCACCCACCCAAAGTCCATCGAATCCCGCGGGATCGGACTACCTACCCACGTGAAAGTTGATCCTGATCAAAACGCATAAGTGTTTTTCAATTCCCGGTTAAGTTTACCTTACCAGGAATTCGCGGGGTTAATCGGGCAAAGCAAATACGGAATTAAAGGACCGAGCTAGCAAAAAAAAAAATACATAAAGGCCAAAGTTGTAAGCTTTATTCATCTCGAAATATCATTTACAAAAACAAAATCACAGAAATATATATAGAAATGGTTAGGCCTCGAGAGGTGGAGGAGGATTCAAATCATCAAAGGGGGGATAGCTGTGCTTCCCGATCTTCTTTATGAACTTCTTCGCAATCCGATCAGGACGAAGGGACTTCGGACTAATGTTGCTAAGGTTGAGCTGAGGATCCACCAAAAGCTCGGCCCCTATCCGACGCAAACCTTCGGCATAACCATACCCCCAGGCTGAATAACAAATGGCCATGGAGCGAGACGTTTGGTGCTCAAGGTCAGCTATCTTCCTGGTGCATCCTCCAAAGCATTTCGGGCTTCCCCCAGCTTCACGTCTTGGGCTACTCGAACGCACTCCAACCTGGCCAACTCCTTCCCCAGAGCTTCCTTGGTACACTTGGAGTTAGCGAGCTCCTCCTCCCGAGCTACTCGAGCACATTCAGAAACTGCCAACTCTTCTTCCCTTAAGGAAAGAGCTTGAGCAGAGGCAGCCAACTCCGACGACCGAGCAGTCAACTCTACCTGGAGAAACTATTTGTCTTGCTCGGTAGGCGATCTGGCATCACGAAGACGTGCATTCCTACGATAAGGTGTCACCAAGGAAGCCCGAACTACTTCCAGCTCAGTTCGGAAGGAGACATTGGCCTTCTCCAAGTTATCTTTATCAGTCATTAGCTCTTCAACCGTCTTGATCAGGCCGTCACAGGTTCACTAAGAAGAATCTACCTAGTCCCTTACCTATTGTAACTTGTAAGAACCGAACCAACAGCTCGATAAGTTTTGCTAGCTCGGAACCAACAGCCTGGGATATTTGGTCGGCAACTTGAATGAGCAAGAAAAGGACTATCAGTCGAGGTCAAAAAATATATATATATATATATAATAATGTAAAAATAAATACGTATCGCACCTGGGCCAACAAAGGCTCCAACATCCTTACCACTCGCATGGCAGCATCTGCTTGGCCTGTTCAAAACGAGAAGGAGCACTTGAGGTCCCCTCATCAGTCCGATCCCCCCCATCTGATTCCAACTCAGAAAATTGCCCGAGCGTGGCAACCCAACTTCGAAACCGGAAAGGAGAGGGGGGTATAGGAGCTTCCGAGCCTGGAGGTGGCTATTGACACTCGTACTGAGCCCCCGACCCTAATCCCATCTCAAAAATCACAGGTGGTTCAGTTTGAGTGCCCGAGGTCGACCCCCTCTCAAAAATTGGGGGCGGACCCTCAGGGGATTCGTCGACAGTAACAAAAGGGACCTCACCCCCGCTGAAGGCATCAGCACGCGTCTTCGAGGTGGCCCTGTCTTCCTCATCCATCCTCTCGAGCTCTACCTCGCCTTGACGACCTTTGACATTTCCACACCCTTGCGCGTCTTCTTCATCGTCATTTCTCTGATCGCCTTCAGGATCGAACCCATCCTCATTTTCATCCTCACTCCCCAAGGTGTCGCTATGACGCTCGAGGGAGGAAGGTCGGGGGGTGGGCAGTTGACCTGCCCTAACAGCCTGCTCCTCTGACTCTCGATAGAAGATCTGCTCGAACAACGTGGCAACTGGGAGAGATCAGCAGCATGTTCTAAGGCCTCTATGAAAGCCCGGTCAATGTCCTCTCTGTCCGAAGACTCCACCTCAGTCGCTTATGTTGCTTCTGCCAGAGCCTTGAGGACAATCCTTCTTGCCTCTGATCTGATTCGTTCGGCTTCCAAGAAGCGGAGCCCATCCGAGGAAGTTTGTGAGGAAGCACGAACAGGACTATGAATAGGAGAACTCCTCGGAGACACATCAACATCATGATCCTCACCTCAAGGAACCTTCCCCTTCTTTTTCTTCTGTCGGGTACCTCGGCTCGATGATGCGTCACCATGATGACTATTTGTCCGCCTTTCATTTTGAGCGTCACGATCGGGAACCCGCTTAAGAGACATAGGGGGCGGCTTCTCATGAACATAAAGAAAATTCTGACCCTCGGCATAAGCTCAGTCTAGCTAAGTCAGATACTCCTCGATGTTCTCTTCGGTCAAGAGAGCATCCGACCATAGTCGATCGGGATCTTCCGCCCCCCAGGCAAGAACGGCTTTCACCCTCTCGGTCTCCAGAGCGGTAAGGGCGATCTCCATATGCGTAGGAGAAGGGAGAAAACCTCAGTCCTTCTGGATGGGGAATTCACTCCTTTCTCCCTCGAGGAATTCCTACTTACTACCCAAGACGAAGAAAAATCTTTGGTGGTAATCTTGGGCACTTGAATGCCTCTCCTCCATCCTAATCAGTCGGCATTTGGGCTTTATTTGGAAGTCCACGATGTTCCCATCACGACGAAGGAGCCAATACATCCAGAAAAACTCCCAAGCTGTCAAATCTGAATAATGATCATTCTTCCCGGAGAGAACGATCCGAAACACCACACAGGTGACCAATATAATGCGCCATCCGTTCAGCAAGACCTGGGCGGGAGCCAAGCCCAGAAAATGGAGGACCTCTCGAACAGGGCAGATGAAAGGGAAACGGAAACCCTTCGAGAACATTAACAAAAAGAGGACAACCTTCTGGGCCCTCCTTTCACGGTCACAAGCCCTAACGCCGTCATCAGGTGCTTCTAGGGTGTGCCTCCATGGGATCCGATGTTTCTTCCTGCATGGAAGAAGTCCAACCATTGCCCGAAAAGAAAGGACAAGGATAAGTGGAAGCCATGGAAACGGAAGTTTGGGAAGTGGTAGGAAAAGGTTGAAGAAGGACTGGAAAGCAACGAGAAAGAAAGAGACAGGGATCGAAGTTATGAAAAGGGAACATGTGTGAGGGCTGGGTAATTTATAACTAGGAACCGAATTAAAAGCGCGCGGGAAACGAAGTGACACAATCGCCATACCATCCGACGTGACCCTTGGAAATGGAGGGTGTGCCCAAGACAAGCCAATCAGAAGCAAGGGGCGTGCACTGAAATGACAGGCCAGGTAATGATGGCCTAAACGCGTACGAAACACGAGCCAATCATCGTTTAACAGCACAGCGAGAAACAACAGTGGCAGTTCGGAAGTCGAGGCGACAAGATGCCTTAAATCGAAAAGGTATTAAATGCCCAACACGGAATACGAACCGAACGCCACACAGCATTAATAGTTCGAGAGTTTAATCGCCTCCAGAAGTCCAGTTAATGGGAGTAACGACAAGCAAAACATTTATTACCCCGGGATCTATTTGGCCAGGTACCTTTGCTCGGGCTCGAGAAAGCTGGGGCGACCGCCCCGATACTAAGCCTGAACATAAACAAAAGGATGATAACCACTATCCCCTGTAGTTTTTTTAGAATCCCCATTAAAATCCTTTTCGATAAAGATTTGCGGGGTACTGAAAGGGAAGTTCTCAGTGGGCCAAAACCTGAAGGAGTAAAGCCCAAAGGGAACTGAAGGCAAAGCCCATGGTCCTAGCCTAATCAACGCAGGCCTAGGCCCGGTCCGAGATGTAGGGATCAGAAGAAATATGGATCTTAAGCATTTACATCATAAGGGCAATGGGCCGAGGCAGTCTCGACCGTCCACTAAAAATCAAGGAAAAGACCAGATTGTAAAGGCAGCGTATCGTCCCCTCTCACATCAGGATCGACTTTGCATCAACAAATGACAAGACCTCTGTTGTTCTAATAGAGCACCTCACTTAAATGCAAAGGTGGTTCGAACACGCCACATTAATTATCGGACCGGACAGAAATGATGCCCCATTTATTATTACCCATCATTTAGCCTAACTAAAGCCTTGGTCGAAGGGATCAGATGCCAGGGATGGGACAAATAAAGTCAGACCATCATTCTCTAGGATGACGACCGGATGGTGTCACAACCAGATGCACTCTTCCTCGCCCCCCTCCCCAGGGAAAGCACACAGGTATCTACAAATAGGACTCATTCAATCCAGTATAAGGTAACTTCTTGATAACCCCTACCCACCTGACATCTTTTTATACATAACTTTATATATCATCTGCTAAAGACTAACTTAATCATTGGAGTGGTCTCGGACCCCGACCACCCTTATATTCATATTTGCAGGAACTAGTCAAGCGGGAACATGGAAGGACTGGTCTGTGAAATACATCCTCAACAAGTATATATATATATATAGAACATCGAAATTATCTCGAGTCCAATGTCTACTTTTGGAAAAGCAAATCAAGAGACTAGCTAAAATTTGTAGTTTGTAATATCCCTTACAAGCACCTTTGTAAGAAAAAGGAGATGATCAGGAAATTTGCTCTGCTATTAGATTTCATTCATAGAAAAGTTTTTGTAGTTTGTACACCTTAGAATTTATATACACTCAGTACATACTAATAGCTAGCTAAAAACAAAAGAATCACTATACAACTCATCATAACAGAAAAATGAATAAAAGAATAAGAATAGAAGCATCTAGTCATCTTGCTTAGGTCATTTTTCATGTGTATAATTAGTGGAGGGCAAATCACTTGTAATAGATATGTAGATGGACTTTCAAAACAACTACCTATAGTGCTGATATGTTGCAACACCCCCCATACTAAATGGAGAATATAAGTTTACTATTACCATCTTGAGCAAATGAGAGTGGAAAGTAGAAGAAAGTAGGGCTTTAGTGAAGAGATCATCAAGTTGCAGATGTGTAGAAACATGAGAAATGGAAATATAACCTGCATTAAGGATCTTATCTCGAATTAGGTGGCAATTTAATTTGATGGGCTTGGTTCGCTCATGAAAAAATGGATTGGCACCAATGTGAAGAGCTGCTTGATTATCGCAAAAGAGTTTAGCAGCTTGAAGGTGATGAACTTGAATGTTAGAAAGAAAAAATGTAAGCCAAGTGAGTTTAGAACAAGTTGCTACCATGGCTCTATACTCAGTTTCAGTTGAAGAGTATGAAACCACAGTTTGCTTCTCATACTTTCAAAATATGAGAGAGCTGCCTAAAATGATACAATATCCAGTGACAGATTAATGAGTATCTGGGCAAGAAGCCCAATTCGAGTCACAATAAGCAAAGAGTTGCAAAGAAAAAGCAGCAAAAAATAGGATGCCTTGACCCAAAGTTGTCTTAATATACATAAGCACTTTGTGGGCGGCATCCTAGTGTGCTAAGGTAGGAGTGGCCATGAATTGACTTAGTGTATGAATAACAAACCTTATATTTGGGCGCGTAAATAATCTTTCTATCAATCGGCGATAAATAAAGGGATCCTTTAACTCAAAACTAGTTTCCTTACTTAATTTCAAATTCTGGTCTATTGGCATCTTGACATGTTTGGAACCTAGAGTACCAGAGTTGGTAAGGATGTCCAAAGCATATTTGTGTTGGCAAATGTGAATCCCTTCAGAATAAAAAGCAACTTTATGAATACCAAGAAAATAGCATAGAGAACCAAGGTTTTTAATTTTGAAGTAATCATTCAAAAAGACTTTGAGAATAGCTATAGGATCATCAGAGTCTAGCCACAAGAATATCATCAACATAGACTAAAAGAGTGGTAAAAGAGTCATTAGTTGTCTTGACAAAGAGACTAAAATTAGCCTTTGACTGAGAAAACCCAAAATCTAATAAATAGGAGGTAAGTTTAGCATACCATTGCCTAGAGAGTTGTTTCAAGCCATGGAGACTCTTTAATAAATGGCAAACCTGATTGGAACCCCTATTGGAATAACCAGGTGGTTTATTTATATGATTTCTTCTTTTAGATTATTATGGAGGAAGGAATTATTGATATCAAATTGATAAAAATGCCAATCTCGAACTGCAGCAACGAATAATAGGTATCTAAATGTCACCATTTTTTCCACTAATGAGAAAGTTTCAGCATAATCGATGCCTTCTTGTTGGATGTATCCATTTGCAACTAAACGAGCTTTTAATCTTTCTATACTACCATCTTAATTGCATTTCACCTTATATACATATTTGCAATCAATAGGCTCCTTTCTAGGAGGTAAATTTGTGAGAACCCAAGTATTATTTTGTTTTAAGGCATGCAATTCAGCATCCATAGTTGTGCACTAGTCAAGATTTTTTATTACTTGATTTTAGCAAGTAGGCTCAAAGACATACTTGCTAAAATCGGTACAAATAGAAGAAGAAAAGACTTGAAAAGAAGGAAAAAAAAAATCATAAGACAAGTAATCTTGTAATGGAAAAGAACAAGTAAAAGGAAGAAAAGATACTTGAACCTTGGACTAATAAATGAGAGTCAAAGCATCCTGCTGACAATGCAAGTCTTAAAAATAGTGAGGGGTTGTTCGAGTTCTAGTTGACCTGCGGAGATTGGGCTTAATAGAAGGAGATGGAGGTGCACTCTCAAGAGGTGATTCAACATGTATAGTGGCGGAAGGTGATGGTGTGTCATTAGAAGCACAAAAATTAGGTGAAGATGAAAAAGATGTGGGAGGAGGATGATCAAGAAAATTAAGTATAGGAGAAGTGAAAACAGGAAAGAAAGAAGAATACGGTAAGATAAAAAGAAAGGAAAGAATCAAATTGTTCATAGATAAAAGTGTTCTTAGCTCCAAAATCCGTGAGTTTGTAGCTTAACTCCTAGGAGATAACCCAAAAAAATATATTATCTACCTCTTGGATCAAATTTTTTATGACCATGAGTAATGGTTGTGGCAAAATAAAGTGAGTGTACGTGGATTTCACATAAAACAAAGCTTCATGTGGCAACTTATTATCAAGTAAAGGAGTAGGAGTATGATTGATGAAATAGACCGCTGTGAGGGTGTAATCATTTCAAAAATGCAAGGGTAAACCAGATTGAAATTGTAGGGCTCTAGTAACATTTAAGATGGGTTAGCGTTTTTTGTAACTATTCTTAATTATTAAGTAAAGATAGAAATGTATGGGGAGACAACAGTTCCCTGGTGATGCACCTAACGTTGTCCTTATTTTATACTGCTTTATAGACTCCCAGTCTTCTGCATGACTCGTGAGGAGTCAATAATATGTAAACCCAGTAGGCGTAGAGCCGGTAGAAGCGTATGCTGCTGCAGGCGTTGACCTCGCTCACTTCCAGACCAAGCTGCTTCATCAAGAGGGCTCCCACCAATCTCCTCGGCCATCAAGGCAAGTGGTCATTTCGTTCTTTTAGTCCTTATTTCACTGTTTCCTCATCGTCCACTTCAAGCTATATATACAATATGAAGTCTTTAATCTGCAAAATGGACACAGATGTCTTCGGAATTCTACCCGTTCGGGCCTCACAAAATATCCCACACTGGAGTCTTCTTCACCACTCATCTTTCCTTTGCCATGGTTAATCTACGCCCTGTCGTTCCTGGTATGCGTCTCCCCCAACTCTTCTTCGCCAAATAGAAAAAGAAAAAAGAAAAGGCGCGACCTTTACGTCTTTGAGAAAACAGGAAAAAGGAAAAGATCGGTCTTTGTAATGATGCAAGTTAATAATTATGATTACTCATCTAGTGCTCTGTAAAAATCCAATTTAGAATCTTTTTACTCAATGACTACAATAATGGGTTGGGTTCAGAACTCGTATGCTGTAAAGTTTAACAAAGGGGGAAGGCTTCAGGAGCGTATCTTTCTTATAATCTAAGCCTAGATCATTGCTTCCTGCAATCTTTTGGCTTTTTAATTTCAGCAGATCCTAATCTCTCCATACTTATGTGTTAAATTGTAGGATAATATAGTTATGATGAAAGGCATGATATGGTTTTTTAGATCAAAAGGCGCTAGTGGTCTTTGCTCGTTTTGTTTTTGGTGAATTTCTTTTCTACTGATCTTTATATTTTGAATGACCTACTATTCTTCTCTTGTTGTGATGTGATTCTCTTTTCCTTTGCAGGTCATATCCTTTCCTCCTCAACATTAGAATGTTATGTTGGGATTGGTTTTGGAATCATTTGATGTTCATGTAGATTTATACTTGAAAAAAATCATTTTATTGCCTTTGTTTTGTTTCGAAAATAGGAGTAGTGCTATAAATACGTATAGTTTTACACAGAATATTCTACGTATGAGCAGCAACCCCATTTTACTGGTGTTTTCTGTTTTAATTCAAATTTTAAATTTCGAGTTTTCAAATTTTTACAATTTTTAATAACTGATACATCAGCACATATGACTATCATTATATAAGTAAAATTGCATTAGTATTTTCTAAAAATAAAGTACAATCACCTGGATTTGATGCAATATGTTGGCATCTGATACTGTGCAGCACATGCATTCAAGGATGCTATGTGCAAAGCATTTTCTCCTGCAGAATCTTGATTGAGAGGGACATCTTTGTGACCGAGCATATGACACGCATTGTCTGCTGTCTTGAGATTCAGCAACTTTTTAGAACATCCAATGACTGCCAAGCTTTGCCAGATTTCATACACACCGTTCACTCTAATGCTAAAATCCTAGCCTTAGAAACCTAAATCACTTGCCCCAAATAAGGCTTGCATTAAGATCACAAATGTAAAAACTTAAGTTGGCAGAAGAGGCAAATCTAAATATTTGTATTATATTTTTGACACTCTTCTTCACGTGTGGGTTAGACTCATTCTCATTTTTCTCAATGAGTGAGTCTAATAAATAGAATATTTAATTAAATGAATTAGAGTATAGAGTCGGGATTCGAACTCTCTGAAGTCCGATATGATATCATATAATCTTTTGAGAAAAAGTGGTAGGATCAATCATGCATCTTCATCTCTACAATGCTAGAACTGCATCACCACTTATTATGATCACCACTTAAAATGGTACATGCTGCTATGCACCCAGAAATTCAAATTGAGAGTTATACATGTAAAATATTTTGGGTTTTGTATTATTTTGTTGTGGACCTGTAATCTTATGTGGCTCAATATTCAAGGTTGACTTGACATTATGTACATGTGCTCATATGTTCAAGGCGTGAGGTTAAGCGTGTTGCTGATCTCACTACTGATGAGATTTGTGATCTATGGCTCACAGCACAGAAGGTTGGTGGTATGCTTGAGTGCTACCACAAAGCATCATCTCTCACATTTACAATCCAAGTAAGATGATTGTTATTTACTAGAATATCAGTTACTATCCTTCTCTATACCCTCTTGCTATTGTAGAATATTAAGGGTGTGTCTAGGATACAACTTCATGTAATTATTGATTAAAATTAAGCTCTTATAGTGCTTTACATGTTCAAGCTTTTTCCAGTTTTCGAGAATTATGTATTAATATAACATCTTAATGGAAGCCAAAATCATACTGTCTATATTCTAAAAAGACTAATCAGTGATAAAATCGGAGCCTTATTAGAACATTATGAAGAGCAATAACTCTCTTTTCTAAACAATGTGGGATTTCATATACCATATGATTTATCATAATGAGGTATTACGGTTAAAGCTGTTGACCATTAGAACAAACATCAATGATTAAATTTAAAATTAGGTGTGGTGTTTGATGACAGAGAGCACTTGATGACAGACAGCACTTCATGTTCATATTTTCACACCCCAAGTCACTACTCCTGAGTAATGATGCATTTTTGGGTCATTTGAAACTAAATGCGTGGTCTTTGTTTAAACCTTAGGATGGACCCCAGTCAGGACAGACAGTACCCCATGTTCACATCCACATCTTGCCAAGGAAAGCTGGTGACTTTGAAAGGAATGATGAGATCTATGATGCTGTAAGATGGAAACTTTCTTCACTGCTTACTATTGGTTTTTACGTTTGTTTTAACCTTTTACTTGAATATTTACATTTTTTCTGTTTAATAACATGGTTTAGATAAACGAAAAGGAGAAAGAATTAAAGAAAATTCTTGACTTAGATCAGGAAAGAAGGGACAGAAGCCTTGAGGAGATGTCACAAGAGGCAGATGAATACAGAAAGATCTTGTAAATTTTCCTTCTTATCAGCCAGAAACTTCTACAGGTTATCTTTTCGGCATAAAGTTAGTGTTAAATAATAATAATAATAAATTTATGCGTGATTATCTTGGTAACTTGACCTTATTTGAATTTTAAGAGGAAAACTTTTTTTTTCCCTTTATCTGAAAGGGAAAGATATTTGTCTACGTGATGTCTAATGATCAGTGGAGATTGATATTCCTTTGCTATAAGATGATAATTGTATAATCATACTATTGTTAAATTCATAGTCAAATGGTTAATAGCTCAAATTTGTGATGAACATTAATTTGTTTGGGGAAATTGAACTGAATGTGTAGCTTCCTTGAAATCAGTTTGGAGGAAAACTCAACAAAATCTAGACTAATCTCAAGGATGCACAGACTTGTGGCAAAAAGTTCAAATGCATCTTAAGTAATTAAATAAGAAGTTATTTCGGTCTGTTTGATAGTCTAAAAATTATTTTCATTCAAGAATTTGAATCTTAGACCTAAAGCTCTTACCATTTGAGCCAATTTCTAGGAGTTTTCTCTTCATAAAATAAATGTGTCCAATCCATATATAAAGATCAGTTTCCTTCAAGAAAAATGGACATGTAAATTTGTTATGGTTAATAGCAGAATAATGAAGAGAAAGGGGAGAAGGAGTTAGTTGCAAGTTAGTTAAGTCACGTGTGGGTATACATCTCTGTAGTAAAGTCTAATGTCTGAAATAGCCTTGATTAGCCATGTAAAGGTACTAAATTACCCTTGTAATTGTAACTGAATTAACGATGGATTTCATCTATAAAAGGATGAGTTATGTTGATTGTAAGGGCATTGAAGAAAGTGAATAAACTCCTTTCTTTGAGGTTACTAATCTCTCGAAGATCAGAGATGCTTTTCTTACAATTGAGTATTCAATTGGTATCAAAGCCAAGTTTTTAACCTGAAAAATTTTTTGTCCGTAAGAGAAAGGAAGCAATTACTCGCAATGACAGAGAATACTCGTTTTAAAGAATTGGAGAAGTGCGTGGTTATGTTGCGTCAAACTCAAGATAATCAACTAAAGAATATGGAGCAACAAGTGAAGAGTATTGAAGATCATCAAGGGGCATTGGCTTTGCTGAATTCAAAAATGGATATACTGTTGGAAGTTTTCAATGCTGCTCAAGGGGATAATCAGAATACGAATGTGAATTTGGAAGATAACATTCCAGAGCAGGAGCTTGTAATTCAAGGTGTGCAATTTCGCACTATTAAAATCGATTTTTTGAGATTTGATGGGGAGAACCCTACAGGATGGGTTTATAAGGAAAATCACTATTTTGCTTTAAATCCTATACCTGATGGCCAGAAGATTTTAATGTCTTCTTTCTATTTGGAGGGTAGTGCATTAATCTGGTTCCAAGATGTCGAGGCGAATGGAAAATTCGGATCTTGGAATGCTTTTGTGGAAGCATTACAGTTAAGGTTTGGGGATTTATCATACGATGATCCTATGGAAACTGTAAATCATTTGAAGCAACATTCCACTGTTGTTATGTATAAGTCTCAATTTGAAGTGATTTTTAATAGATTGGAAGGCTTGTCTGAGAGTCACAAATTGAGCATGTTTTTAAGTGGATTGAGGGATGATATAAGGTTGCCAATGAGGATGCTCCATCCTCAATTTCTTACTTCTGCTTTTGGCTTAGCAAAGATCCAAGAGGAGTACATTTCTAGTACTCGAGGCTTGAATAGAGGTTATCAACCTTCTTATACTCTTATTGTTGTGGGAGGGAGTGAATCTTCAATGTTTTCTGCAAAGAAAGACAATCAAATAATTGGCAAGGTTAATACTGTGAAACTTGCCAGACCTATTCAGAAAATAAGCCAATCTGAAATGAAAAAAAAAAAAAGAAGGCAGAAACGGTTATGCTATTTCTATGATGAGAAATGGAACCCTAACCACAAGTGTGATAGAAGAAAAGCTAAGGTTTTCTTAATGGAGAGAATGGATTTATTCCAAGAAGAAGAAGAGCAAGATTAGGAAGTACTGGAAGAAAAGGATGCTGAAAATAATGAAGATCTTGAGGGTGAAATTCTTGAGATATCATTGCATGCTATTGCAAGATTTTTTAATCCAAGAACTATGAGGATTCAAGGTCAAGTAAAGAACTCCCCTGTTGTCATTCTGGTAGACACATGCAGTACACATAACTTTCTTGATCCTATGGTTGCAAGGAAAATAGAATTGAGAATTAACGATAGTAAACAGCTTGAGGGGGGATAGCAAATGGTAAAAGAATGTGTAGTGAGAGACTGATTGAACAGTTGCAATTTCAGGTTCAAGGGAATCAGTTTACCATTAATTTTTTCTTATTACCATTGGGGGGTTGTGATGTAGTGGTTGGCATGCAATGGTTGGAAACTTTGGGCCCAGTGTTATGGAATTATAAGAAGCTGACCATGTCCTTTCAAGTAGACAGCAAGACAGTGAAATTGAAAACAATGAATTCTTTGAAATCTCAATTAGTGGAAGCAGTTCGGATATGTCAGCTTACTACTATTGAAAGGAAAGGAATTTTTTTACAGTTGGTATAGCAACAAGCCAATAATACAAAGGAGGAAATTGATGAGGAGTTGGAACAAATTTTGTCCAGATTTGCTGTTGTTTTTGGGGAACCAAAAGGGTTGCATCCTACAAGGAGCCATGATCATAAGATTGTTTTGAAGGAAGGTATAACACATGTA
The DNA here is from genome assembly GCA_036898215.1 of Platycarya strobilacea. Taxonomy (NCBI): domain Eukaryota; kingdom Viridiplantae; phylum Streptophyta; class Magnoliopsida; order Fagales; family Juglandaceae; genus Platycarya; species Platycarya strobilacea. The sequence goes on from CM072550.1 coordinate 49,947,784, forward strand.
TCTGCCAGACCATACAGGTATCCATTTGTGCAAAAAATAGAAATTGAAAAGATGGTAAAGGAACTCCTTAAAACAGGGGTCATAAGGAGCAGCCAATCTCCTTTTTCATCACTAGTTATTTTTGTTCGAAAAGCTCATGGATCATGGCGTATGTGCATTGATTGCAAGGCATTAAATGGAGAAACCATCAAGGATAAGTTTCCTATTCATGTAGTGGATGAACTTTTGGATGAATTGAGTTGAGCCACTTTTTTTTCTAAGCTATATCTCAGGGTTGGCTATCATCAAATTTGGGTGAGAGAATGTGACATTGAGAAGACAACATTTCGAACCCACCAAAGACATTATGAGGTTTTTGTTATGCCATTTGGCTTAACCAATGCTTCTGCAACATTTCAGCCTTGGATGATGAAGTTTTTCAGCAATTTTTTAGGAAGTTTGTTATAGTATTTTTCAATAATATCTTGATATACAGCAAGGATAGAAAGCAACATTTAGAGCATTTAACTATGACGTTAGCAATATTGGCAAAACATTTTTTATTTGCAAAAAGAAGCAAATACAAGTTTGCTTGTAAACAAATTGATTATGTGGGACACCTAGTTTTAGCTGAGGGAGTCCAAGCTGACCCATCTAAGATTAAGGTTATGGTGGAGTGGCCTCAACCTAAGTCAGTTAAATTCTTAAGAGGATTTCTTGGCTTGACAGGATATTATAGGAAATTTGTCAAGCATTATGGGCTAATTGCAAGCCCATTAACTGATTTACTCAGAAAGGATGGGTTTCTTTGGGGACCAGCTGCTACCCAAGCCTTTGAAAAATTGAAGAAGACAATCACTCAACCACCTGTTCTAACCCTTCCTAATTTTACCATGCTATTTTTAATTGAATGTGATGCTTCGGGTAAAGATGTTGGTGCAGTCCTGATGCAAGCTGGTAGACCTTTAGCATTTTTAAGTCAGCCCTTGAGAGGATAGACTTTGGCTTATCTGCTTATGAAAAGAAGTTTTTAGCATTAGTGTTGGCTGTAAAGAAGTGGAGTCCATACCTTTTGGGAAATTAGTTTGTTATTAAAACTGATCAACAGAATTTAAAATTTCTTTTAGAGTAGAAAATTGGTACACCATCTCAGCAAAAATAGTTGAGTAAGCTCATGAGTTACGATTTTGTAATTGAGTACAAGATGGGTAGAGACAACTTAGTTGCAGCTGCACTTTCTCGTATGGAAGAAGTGGAAGAAAATGAAGCAGTTTTATTTGCTATTACAGTACTAGATCCTCTGTGGTTGAAATAGTTAAATGATTCTTATCTGCATGATGAAGAAATTGTTGAGATTTGTGGGAAGCTGCAGTAGGGTGATATGGTGTACAAGAATCATACACTCCATAATGGATTTTTGTTGAAGAAAGGCAAACTATTTTTATCAACTAATTCGCCCTTGAAAGCACAAGTTCTTCAATTTATTCACAGCAGTATTTTTTGTAGTCATTCAGGCTATCAGAAGTTATTACATAGGGCCAAGGTTGATTTTAGTTAGGCAAGTATGAGACGAGATATTAAAAAATTCATTAAAGAGTGTGAAATATGTCAGAAGTGTAAAGTGGAGAACTTGAAGCCTGCAGGGTTGTTGCAACCTTTGTCGATTCCTCTTAAATCCTAGAGTGACATTTCTATGGATTTCATTGATGCCTTACCTAAGTCTTAAGGATTCACTGTGATAATGGTTGTTGTGGATTGCTTAGCAAAGCATGCTCATTTTTTGCCAATGTCTCATCCTTATAATGCAGCCTTAATAGCAAGATTATTTCTTTCTCAAGTGTTTAAGTTACATGAAATACCTGCCACCATTGTAACTGATCGAGATGTCACTTTTACAAGCTCATTTTGGAGGGAACTTTTTAGATTGCATGGGACTAAGTTACAATTTAGTTCTGCTTACCATCCACAGTCGGATAGACAGATAGAAGTTGTTAATAAATTTGTTCAACAGTATTTGAGAAGATTTGTTTCGGAGAGACCAAAAATGTGGAGCTATTGGTTATCTTGGTCAGATTGGTGGTATAATACCTCTCTGCATTCTTCAACCAAAGTCACACTCTTTGAAACTTTATATGAGATTCCTCCTCCATCTCTATTGCAATATGTGGCGGGTACAACAAACAATGAAGTTGTTGATGAAGAGCTTCGATCAAGAGAGGATATATTCTCAATATTGAGGAGGAATTTGACTGCAGCCCATAATCAGATGAAGCAATAGTATGATAAGAAGCATGTTCATAGGCAATTTCAAGTGGGAGATGTGGTTTATTTGAAAATACAGAAGTACCAACAGAATCAGTTGTTAATCCTAAACTGGCGGCACGATTTTGTGGACCTTTTAAAGTGCAGGAGTGTATTGGTACAATTGCTTATCGCCTGGGATTACCAGTGGGCTCAACTGTTCACCCAGTGTTCCATGTATCCAAACTTAAGAAGCATATGGGTCCATTAACAATTGTTTCACCTATATTACCATTACAGGATTCTCATGGTGGCCTTCGAAGTGAACCTGAAACAGTGTTACAAAGAAGAATGACTAAGGTTGCTAACAAACCTTTCATTGAGTTCCTTGTTAAGTGGAGGGGAGCTTTTGAGGAGGACTCAACTTGGATTCTTGTGGAGCAATTGAGATTACACTACCCAAACCTTGCGGCAAGGTCTGCTGAAGAGGGGGTAAATTTTTACGGTTAATAGTAGAATAATGAAGAGAAAGGGGAGAAGGAGTTAGTTGCAAGTTAGTTAAGTCACGTGTGGGTATACGTCTCTGTAATAAAGTCTATTGTTTGAAATGGCCTTGATTAGCCATGTAAATGTACTGAATTACCCTTGTAATTGTAACTGAAGTAACGATGGACTTCATCTATAAACGGATAAGTTCTGTTGATTGTAAGGGCATTGAAGAAAGTGAATAAAGTCATTTCTTGGAGGTTACTGATCCCTTGAAAATCAGAGGTGCTTTCCTTACAATTGAGTGTGAGTTCTAAGTTTAATTGCTTCAAAATTACATCTGCATAAATCTCGAGTATAAAAACAATAATTTTCTCACTTTATTTTAGGCTTTGATGCGGCCATTTATGTGGGTTTTTTAACTTATTTATTTATTTATTTATTTATTTTTATTTTTATAACAAGCATAATTTTCATTCATCAAATGAGCTGAAAACATATTACATAAGAACTTGGACTTAACAAAAACAGACCAAGCAACTATGAAGCAGAATTACATGGCTTCTAATTCTCCAATTTGGGAGACAACATCTGGAATATAGTCCCACAAAACTGAGACATTTCAAAGAAACTGAGCATGTTTTGCTAATCCATCAGTTGCACTATTAGCCACTCGAGGAACATGTTGAACTTGAACATTTGGCATTTGACTCATCATATCCTTTTCTGCAGAAATTAAGTTTCCCTTTATAGCCCATGATTCATTCAAATTGAAAATGGACTAGACACTAAATAAAGAATCTGATTCCATAATGAACAAAGATGCATCACAGATAATAGATAGATGATATACTACAACACGTGTAATACTCCCATTTGATGCATGTAGTAGTTAGTTTACTTTCTGTTATTTCTCTCCTTAATTCTCTATCTATAAATACAGAGGATTTAGATTGTAAACACAAGTGGAATGAATGAAGTTTAGTTTAGTTCATTTTATATGATCTCTTCAAGACTTCTCTCCCTGTTTTCTTTACTCTCTATCATGATATCAGCGTAAGAGGATCCATGTCCACCAATTCAGTTTTTGCTTCCATCTCTAATTCTACGAATATGGAGAGTAGTCCATACCACTTATAGAGTAGTGATTCACTAGGTGCAATCTTGGTGTCCAACGTCCTCACTGGAGAAAATTATCTTATATGGAGCAGGTTCATGATGATGACCTTGAAGGCTAAAAAAAAAAGGATTTGTAAATGGATTGATAGTTCGACCAACTTCAATAGATGCTTCGAGTGTTTTGTAGGAAAGATGCAACAATATGGTATCTTCTTGGATTATTAGTTGTCTCAAGAGAAATTAGGGTCAGTATCATTTGTGCGCAAATTGCAAAGGATATGTGGCAAGATCTCAAGAATAGGTTCACACAAGGAAATGGGTCACGAATTTTCCAACTTCAGAAAGATTTATCAATACTGACTCAAGAAAATATGTCGATAAGAGATTACTATACAAAATTCAAGTCTTTATGGGATGAATTGGCTGATTACAATCAAATTCCCACTTGTTTTTTTGGTATTTTAAGAACTTGCACTTGTCATGCCATTAAGCAATTCTTGAAATATCAAAATAGGCAACATGTCATTCAATTCTTAATAGGATTGAATGAATGTTTTTCTCATGTTAGAGAGCAGATTCTGATGATGGAATCTCTACCAGAGATAAACAAAATATTTTCTTTAATGGTCCAAGAAGAGAAACAGAGAAAAATTAGCAGAACTAGTGCAATTGATGCGGTTTCTTTTATGAGTAAAATGCAAGATTTGAATTCATCAAGCCAAAGATTTGTTCCTAGAAATCAGCAGCAAAGAAAAGCCAAATTATTTTGTACTCATTGTGGGATGATCAATCACACGGTTGATAAATGTTACAAAGTACATGGATCCTCTAGAATTCAAATCTACCAACTTTCGATAGAAAGGAAAGTCTTCATCAGCAAACTAAGTCACGAGCCAACCTCTTGATACACCCTTTGAGTCTTATAATAATCCGCCTTTCTCTCAAGAGGACTGTAAAAAATTGTAAGCTTTAACCCCCTCACAATCTAATGAAACTACCACTGATCAAGTAGCCAATGTTGTTTCTAGCACTCCTTTTCAAACTACCCAAGGTATGATATTTTCCATTTTTTTTCAAATTGCTTATCATCTTCATCAATATCTCAGAATGATTGGATTGTATACACTGGTGCTACAGACCACATTATTCGTCTCATTGATTTCTTTACTTCCATAACAAAGTCTTTAAATACTTTTGTTAAGCTTCCAAATGGCAATACTATACCAGTCACTCATCATGGCACAATCAAATTACCTGAAAATTTAATTCTCAAAAATGTACTTTGTATACCATCTTTTTCATATAATTTGCTTTTTGTTAGCAAACTTACTTCATCTCAGAAATGCACTTTTATATGTCTACCTAATGTTTGTTTCATTTAGGAATTTACCCCATGGACGATGATTGAGATTACTAGAAAGTCTGCTGGGCTATACATCTTGCAACAACCAGGTGCTTATGATGTTGAGTTTCCACCAAAATCAAACACTGTGAACTTTGTTTCAAATTCCAAAATCTAGCGTAGTAGATTAGGACATCCTTATATATCTCGATTGTCTCTTCTTTAAAAGATTGTACCAGATATTAGTTTTTCAGACAAACTTGATGGTCATTGTACAGTTTGTCCTCTAGCCAAACAGAAAAGACATTCTTTTGAGACTCATTTATATAGTAAAAGTTCTTCTTTCAATCTTGTTCATGCTGATGTATGGAGTCATTTTTTTTGTTTCAACTCATAATGTCTCTAGATACTTTCTTACCTTAGTAAATGATCACACTAGATTTACTTGGACCTACTTAATGAAATCGAAATATGAACTTCAAAACATTTTTATTGCCTTTTACAATCTGGTTGAAACACAATTTGAGACAAAAATTAAGTGTGCGAGATCTAACAATATCTAGAGTTTAAAATGACAAATTTTTTTAATTCAGAGGGAATTTTGCATGAAATTTCATGTGTAAAAATACCTCAACGAAATTCTATAGTTAAGAGAAAACAGCAACATTTATTGAATGTAGCAAGGGCTTTAAAATTTCAATCAAATGTACCTTTGATTTTTTGGGGAGAATGTATACTTGCTGCAACATATCTCATTAACAGAATTCCTTTCTTAAATTTGAATAATAGATCTCTACATGAAATTTTGTACAATTCAGTTCCAACATATCATCATTTAAAAGTTTTTAGGTGTTTATGTTTGCCTCAACCATTACCAAAACCAGATCAAAATTCTCACCAAGAGCAAAAAAAATGCATGTTTGTAGGATATCCATTTGGTATAAATGGCTACAAGCTTTAGGATTTGGAACAGAAAATATTCTTTGTTTCTAGAGATGTAATATTTCATGAATCGATATTTCTTTTTTCATCTCACTTGAATACAAGTTCTATAATTGAAAATACATCTCAGTCAAATAACATTTCAAAGAATTCCATTTAAGTTCTTCCAAAACCAGTTCCAAATTACAATGAAAATGTAATCTATCTTGAACCATTGCAATCAAAAAAAATTTCTCCTGAACCATTGCAATAAGAAAGTTCTTCTTCTGATCCAATTATTCAAACTAGTACAGATTTACCTCTACATGATGAAAATCAATTTCCATCCTTGAGAATATCAACTTGATAGCGCAAGATGCCTGGTTATCTGCAATATTATCATTGCAATTTAGCTGCTTCTGCTTCTCAATCATCTACCAAGGATCTAGCTACTTATCCAGGTAATAAATATAGCATATCTAAGTTTCTTTCTTACTCCAAATTATCTAAATCACATAGAGCCTTCTCAGTTGCTATTTCCTCAGAATTAGAACCGTCTTTTTATCACCAAGTTGTCTAGTATGCTCATTGGAGAGCTGCTATGTTTGTAGAACTATCTGCATTAGAAATGAATGACACTTGAGTTCTCACAACATTATCATCTAATAAAACCCCTATAGGTTGTAAATGGATATATAAAATAAAATACAATTATGATGGTTCAATAGAGAGACATAAGACAAGATTTATTGTCAAAGGGTATACTAAAAAAGAAGGCTTAGAGTTTTTTGAGACTTTCTCACCTTTTGCAAAGATGGTTATTGTGAGGTGTGTTCTGTCACTTGCCGCAATACATAATTGGCAGATTTTTCATCTAGATGTTAATAATGCATTCTTATATAGGGAGTTAGATGAAGAAGTCTTTATGAAGCCTCCTCCAGATTAGCTTAGCAAGGGAGATAAAAGAGTATGTAAATTGCAAATATCTCTTTACAAATTAAAGTAGGCTTCAAGATAGTGGAATTCCAAGTTTACTTCTATACTGTTTAATATGGGATTTTCACGATCAAAGACTGACTATTCCTTATTTATTAAGAAAGAATGAAGCTCATTTGTTGCCTTCTTGTTGTATGTAGAGGACATATCGCTAGCTAGTAGTGATATAGCTACAATTGAGAATGTTAAAAGATTTTTAAGTGCTAAGTCCAAATTGAAAGATTTGGGGCCAGCAAAATTCTTTCTTGACATGGAAATAGCTCGATCAAAAAAGGGCATCTCTTTGTCTCAAAGAAAGTATACTTTAGAGTTTATTTCAAATTCTGGTTTATTTGCTGCAAAACCAGCTTTATTTTCTATAGATACTCATGCAAAGTTATCAAAAGATGATGGTGAATTAGTGGATGATAGTCTAGCTTATAGAAGGCTAATTGGTAGGTTATTGTATTTGACTCACACCAGACCCGACATTACATTTCTAGTAGCCACTTAAGTCAATTCTTAGATAGCCATCGAATGCCTCGTCAAAGGTTCATATCAAGTCTGCTCTTGGACAAGGTTTATTTTTCCCAGCTTCATCAAAGGTTCTTATCAAAGCCTTCTCGAATTTAGACTAGGCTAGTTGCTGGACACTTGCAGATCAATAAGTGGCTATTGTATTTTCATTGGGGATTCTCTCATGTTATGGAAGTTTAATAAGCAACACACAATATCTAAATCTTCAGCAAAAGCTGAATATTGATTAATGACATTCACAGTTTGTGAAATTATATGGATTAAAGCCTTACTTGCTAACCTACATCAACAACACATAAAACCAGCTCTCTTATTCTGTGATAATCAAGCGGCTCTTCACATAATAATTAATCCAGTCTACCATGAACGTCCTAAATATATAGAAATAGATTGTCATTTGGTGCGTGAGAAATTATAAGAGAGTCTGATCACTACTTTGCATGTATCTTCTGCTCATCAAGTTGCAAAATATAATGATCAAACCTTTGGTTTCTAAGTCATTTGAAGTTCTTTTGTCCAAGATGAATGTGCATGACATATACACATCATCTTGAGGGAGACTATCAAAGATAATTGATAGATGATATACTGCAACACGTATAATACTTCCATTTGATTTATGTAATAGTTAGTTTACTTTATGTTATTTCCCTCCTCTATTCTCTGTCTATAAATATAGATGATTTAGATTGTAAACATAAGTTGAATGAATGAGTTTAGTTTAGTTCATTTCATTTGATCTCTTCAAGACTTCTCTCCCTATTTTTTTTTTATTCTCTATCAGCTATCAATTTGATTTTAAAGGGTCCTGTACAGCATTCTCTTTCATACGTGGTTACAATACAATAACATAGATCATTTCGAATATTTATTTTACTAGAGCTTAGGTAGGTTAATTTTTTTTACCTTTAAAACCTAATAAATCGAAATTTTCACCTCTTACGAAATAAAATAAAATATAATAAAATCTGAAAACAATCATTTCTTTTAACTCAATATCTAAATTATCAAAACTAAACTATTAATTTTCTATCCAAAAATAAAACTAAATTATTAATTTAATACCTATCCGATCGTAAAAAACACAACACAACACACCATTTAATTTTTTTTTTTTTATAAGATTAGTACTGCGAAATTGATAGTACAGTATAAATGTAATTTTTCAAGAAATTGAAAAAAGAAAAGAAAGAGTGAGTATGCTTTTAAGGGTAATGCTGAAATATATTTTTATTCATTTTAAAAAATGACACGTTAATAAAATGGGAATAAAAATCTAATTATGCTTGTAAATAAATATAGTATTTAATCTTTTATCAAATTTTAATAAAAAAAGAAAAAGAAAAAGAAAAGAAAATCAGACACATTTTTTTATAACAAAATCAGACACTTTTAATTAGAGCAAATTGAGCAATAGCGGTTAAAAACAGGTTAATTACGGTTTAAAGCATAATTTAAATTTATTTTTTTATTTATCAAAAAAACAAAAAGGACATAGCTTAGTGGTTCCTCCTCTCCTTCCTAGTTCCTTCCATAATTTGCTGCTTCTCTTGGCCTTTCGCATTATCCGAGATTCCGATGGCGGGTCACTCTCTCGTCCACCTATCCTTTTGGTGTCTTTATCAGTTAATTTAAGATAACGCCTTCGGTTTCTGACTAATATATTATGCACACCACCATATTTTATTTTATTTCATTTTTCTTGGAGATTTGGGAAGGGATCATCGAGCTGATTAGTTTTGGTATCTTAGGAAATTTTTGCGTTTTGTTCGAGAAAGACAGTTCTGGGTTATGTTTTAGCGATTGTCTGTAAGTTTTTGGTTGGTGGGATTTGTATGTAAATGCGTTATCTATTGTTCAGTTTCCCCCGTATCCGTGTTTGGGTGCGTGTCGCCGCGTAGTGTTGTGACTTCTGGGTGCGTGTGTACGAGAGAAAGCGATTGCCCTGCAAAAGAAGAATATTTTATCAAGGGGGGGAAAAGATTTAGATAAGGATCGAAGAAACGAGAGAAAGAAGAAGAAAAGATGTGGAGGCGATGGTGGAGTGGCGGTGCAGTAAAGCAGAGCGTGTCGGTGGTTTTCAGCCAATTCAATGGGAGGAAGATCAAGCCACCAAATCCTTATCAAATTCTGGGATTGAGGGCTATTGTTCCTGCATCATCCTTATGGTTGAGGACCTCATCGACGTCGCCATCGCCGCCTTCGCCATCGCCGTTGTGTGCTGATTCAAACGCTGGCGATAGTAATATCATATCGTTCGCGGAGGCGAAGAAGGTAATGAGACTGGTGAATGTGGAGGAGCTGAAGAGGAGATTGGGTGCGGAAGGGAAGGACGTCATTAGCTATTCGGAGCTTTTGGACGCCTGCAAAAGCATGGGTGTCGCCAGATCCGTCGAGGAGGCCGCTGCTTTCGCCCGAGTCCTCGACGAGGCAGGTGTTATCCTTCTCTTCCGCCACAAGGTCTACCTTCATCCCGAAAAAGTAAGCTCTTTTCCATCTTTTATCCTACTTTAATATGCTCTTGTGGGGCGGTTTTCTTTCCTGATATTATAATATTTCGGGGGCAGCCTTTAGATTATGCTTCTTTTCTTTTCTGCTTTTCTTAAGAGGGAAGATCAAAATCCTTCTTAAAAGGGTGATGGTTATGTTAGGGACAAGTTTGGGTTTGGAACCAATGTGTGAATATTGCGATCCACCTTTTGTTCGACTTTGATTTTATTGTTCCCTTCTCTATCATCCCATATACTGTTCGTCCCATATAGCTTTCAGGGATGAATTGAATTCAAAGTGCATCCTATTACTGCATAGCATTCTCGTATTTATCTTTGTCCTAACTCAGAGTGAATGTTCGTCCAATTTCCCAATAGATTTTCACGTACTTGGACTTTTATGACTCACTTCCCTGACTCGCATCCTAATCTTTGGTTTTATATTCACTTGGTTGGGCTTAGTTATGTGAAACTTCCTAATCTTCCCTCGTCATTGTGAATATATTGAGCGTGCTTACTCCTTAGATATTTATGCAGTTTCTATATGTTTTTTTTGTCTCTTGATCCCCTAAAATCTAATGGAAACCTTGAGGCTTGGTTAAATATTTGTTTTTGTTAATGAAATGCGGCTGATTTTCGCTCAAAAAAATAATATATATACATGTTTTTGTTATTCTAAGAGCTTCGAAAAATTGAAGTATTTGTTTTGGAGTCGTATTAGCATGACTATTCAATTTTTGATTGGATTGAAGGCATCATGCCATTAATGCGATGATCTATGTATAAACAAGGCATAAAGAAAGCATGCTTCATAGTGCTGGACATTTAGGAACTTTCATGATTACAAATGAATGTTGTTGAAATGAATAATCAAGATGACTCCGGAAAAAGAACAAAAAACAGCTAGACCAAGTTGCAAACCAAAATATGCCCTTTCATACAGACTGCAGCCTACATCAAATTGTTATTAGGATGGACCATGCTCTTGTTTCTTTGAAGTTTTTCCCGTCCAACGTTCTGGGTATTTTGAAGCTATATCTGAAGGTGGAATATATACAATGGAATTCGGTGTTGAGTGCTCTCTGCTAATCTGCATACTATATTAAATTGTTAGCCAAATCTGTATTGGCCAGGAGCAGTTTGAATTGCTAACTTCCCAAGTGTTTGCCCCTTTTCTTATTAGTTTATTCCAGCTGTGGACATCGGTTTTCAAAAAGAACTGAAAAATATAGTTTGAGCAAGTGACAAGGGTCTTTCCACAATACATTTTGGTCCTCTATATTGAGATGCCTTGGATTATTAACCCCCAATCCCATCAACTGGTATTGCCTCCACCTCAAATGTAAATTGATCTGACTACCACAGATATTGTTAAAAATGAAACGATTAGATTATGGAAGTAAATAATCTCGCATTTATTGTTACTGCACTGTTTATTCTAGTTTCTATTGCTTTTTTACTTATAATATACGTAAAAACAGTCAGCCAAAATGATCGTTCTTATTTCTTTAGGTGGTGGATCTGGTCAGAAGAGCGGTGCCCCTTGCTCTGACTTCCGAAGATGATGATCCCATGAGGGATGAGTTAGGGAGGCTTCAGGAGAAGAAAGAAGAAATTGATGTGCTGGCACATCAGCAGGTCAGGCGGATCCTCTGGACTGGGTTGGGGATTGCCGTGGTACAGGTCGGGCTCTTTTTCCGGCTAACATTCTGGGAGTACTCATGGGATGTAATGGAACCCATTGCATTTTTCACAACCACCACTGGTATAGTCATAGGTTATGCCTATTTCATGTTCACTTCAAGAGACCCCACATACCAAGACCTGATGAAGAGGCTCTTTCTCTCGAGACAGAGGAAGCTAATTAAGAAGCTTGATTTCAATTGTCAAAGATACAAGGAGTTACAAACTAAGTGCAAAACATCTCATGATGCCACTGCCTCTATTAAAAATCGGGTGGGAGTGGAACTGGAACTGGATGATGCTTTACACAAGGACTAACTTTTTTCAGAGGAGTTTATTTGGCGGATCAAGATCTCTTTTTTAAGTTCTTACATGAACTTGATAGACTCGAGAAAAAGATAAGACACATAAAATGGATCCTACAATTTTTATTGCTGCGTGATGAATGTTGTAGGGTCCACTCCATGTGTTCATCTCTTACTTGAGACATGAGATCTTTTTAGTTGGACTTTTTTTTTTTTTACTGAAATGATCCAGTCCCTCTTGTTTCATGCAGGGTACCCACATTTAACATAATCTTTTGTTTTGCTAGCTTCTTCAGTCTTTGGTGCTGTCATTTTTGCAGCTTTTCCTTATACAAAATAGAATAGAGGCAGAGATGTATTATTTGAATTGAGTATTTTTCAACAATGATATTTGTATACCATTTGTATATTTTTTGTATACATGTTATATATAAATGTTATTTTTACGTATCTCTAATTTAATAATTCATGTTTTTTATTTTTATTTTTTTCTCATCATGTTTTATCTTCTTTTAATAATTCTTTTTAATATTTTAATTGACGTGATATTATTACTACATCATTAATTCTACATAAGATATGTGAGGTTTTGTACATATAGCATTTATTATTTTTCAAACTTTTTAGTGGTTTGGTTATGATCTCTGTCGCGTACATGTTCCCACTGCCAACTTTAAAATAAGAGAAATATTAAAGTTATAAAAAAAAGTCACAAATAAAAGTCATACCTTATTAAAAAAATATTTTTTTTTAATTTTTTATTTATTTAATGATTAAGTAAGTTTTTTTTATTAATAATGTGAATTCATTTTTAAAAAATAAAATATAAAAACTGTCTTAAAAAATGAAAGAAAAAAAACGTTTTGCCTGGGCGGGATCTTTGGGATCCCCATGAGTAGCTGTAGTCATGTTCTCTCATATTTCTTGCATTTTCTAAGCTAAGAATGAATCTTCTGCCAAAACTTACGTACAATCTTAACAAAAGAGGAAATGTGGACCAAAAAACGACAGACCCACGCCCACAACTCATGGGCTAAGCGTCAGAGTTCAGATAAGGTAAGGCAATTGCCAATAATGAATCTGAATGGGTCCTCGAGTAGAATTGGATTAATAATTCATAAAAGAAATCTTTATGATTCTACAAGGAAATGATACTTCAAGTGGTTTGGATAATTTGATGAGGTGATTTAAAGATGAAAGTTAAAATTTAAATAAAATATTATTAATATATTATTTTTTAATATTATTTTTGTTTAAATTTTAAAAAAAAAAAAATTATTATATTTTATGTAAAAAAATTAAAAAATTGTGATGATATAATGAGATAATATGAAATGAAAAAAATATATATTTTTTATATCCAAATCGGGAATTTTCATAATTTTTTTTGAAATTATATCTCATATATTTTATTTTATTTTGTTTTTCTAATAATTAAGAAAATCAACATGAGTAAAGTAGGGTTTATTTTTCATAAATAATCTAGTCCATTTATTTAGTATATATTTTTAGGCTATTTTCTAACATTTAAATAAAACTTTTAGTATTTTTAATAAAAATTGGCACAAATACTATTAGTCAATTTTATTTATTTATTTAAGATAGCAATAAAGTAATTTTAAATTTTTTTATTAAAAAACTTTACACCATATATTATTTATGCGATATTTTTATTGTGAAAATATAAGGGGCAGCCCAGCAGCTGACAATTCCCTCACAGCTCATTTTTATTTAGAACATAATTTTTACAATTTAAACTTTACTGTGAAAGAGACAAGAAAAACATGATCTACACACCGACTTAAAAATATAATAACTCTTAGCAATATCATTATTCCGTTATAAAACTAAAAAAAAAACTAGGATTGTAAAAGAAAATATATGGAACTATTTATTTCTCAAAAGCTGAATTTTCTTTCTTCCTTTTTTTCTTTCTTTCTCTCATCTTTCTTTTCTTTTCTTTTTTTCATTTCTGTGTACATATAAACTGAAGGGGGGGCAATGAATGACCTCCCATACTACATGCCCATGTGAATCCCCTAATCTCTTTGCTCTATTTTTTTCCAACTGCCCCCCAATTTCTTTTCTTGTTTGAATGAATCATCCTCTCTCCCGGTCTCAAACTCTCTATAACACTCCCCCTTGAATGATCATCCATAAAAAATCTGTCTTATTAAAACCTTATTAAAGAAAAACCTAGTGGGAAGAAAAACTAATGGTGAAGGAAAAAAAAAATATAGTATTCTTATGTACCTCCAAGTGTTTTAAATTGTCTCATTAAAACCTTACAAAGGAAAATCCAATGGGACAAAACTTCAGCAAAGGAAAAGAGTACAATCAGCACAAGTTTTCAGAACATTTACTCTTCCTAAAAAATACATGACGACAGATTTTTAAGTCTTTGTATTCCAATGTTCTGCACAATTTTCTTAAATGTCGCAGTTGGTAATGCTTTTGTGAATAAATCTGTCAAATTATAACTTGAGCATATCTGTTTGATATCAATTTCACATTTTTCTTGAAGTTCGTGAATATAAAAAAATTTAGGTGAAATATGTTGGTTCTGTCACTTTTGATATATCATCCTCTGATTTGAGTAATACAAGCAGTATTATCTTCATATAAAATTGCTGGACTATCATTGATCATTGGAATACCACACTTTTTTTGGATATGTTGAATCATTGATCTTAGCAAAATACATTCTTGACTTGTTTCATGAATTGTAATGATTTTTGAGTAAATTGAAGATGTGGCAGATAGTGTCTGCTTGACAGATCTCCATGATATGGCAGTATTTCCATAAGTAAATAAATATCCAGTTTGAGATCTACCTCTGTGTGAATTTGAAAGATAACCTGCATCTGTATACCTATTCAATTGTAGACTTGATCCATGTTGATGAAATAATCTCATATCAATTGTACCATGAAGGCAACAAATGACATGTTTAATACCATTCTAATGTTTTCGAGTTGGTACAGAACTATATCTTGCAAGCAGATTAACTGATAATGTAATATTAGGCCGAATGTAATCTGCAAGATACATCAAAGTTCTAATTGTACTGAGATGTGGTCCTTCAGAATCAAAAATTTCTCCATCATCTTCATAAGGACAGAATTGATCATTCTTCACATCAAGTGATCGAACAATCATTGGAGTACTCAGGAGATACGTTTTGTCCACATAAAAGTGCTTCAGAACTTTCTCTGTATACATGGACTGATGAATAAAAATTTCATTTGGCAAGTATTCGAGATGTAGGCAGGGACAAAATTTTGTTTTGCTAAAATTTTTCATTTCAAATTCATTTTTTAAATATGTAGCGGTTCTTGAGATCTTTTCAAGAGTTCTCACAATATTTAAATCATCAACATAAACCGCAATAATGACAAATTCAGATTCTGATTTCTTAATAAAAATATACGGGCATATAGGATTATTCACAAATCCTTCTTTCAATAGAAATTCACTTAAACGATTATACCACATGCGTCCGGATTGTTTTAACCCATATAAAAATCTTTTCAAGTTTGATAGAATACATACTTTTAGATGTATTTGTAGATGTTTTAGGCATTTTATATCCTTCAAGGATTTTCATATATATGTCATGGTCTAAAAATCCATATAAATATGCAGTGACTACATTCATTAACCGCATTTCTAATCTTTTTGTAACAACCAGACTAATCAAAAATCTAAATGCAATTATATCCATAACGAGAGAATATGTTTCTTCATAATCAATCCCGGGTTTCTGTAAGAAATCTTGTGTGACAAGTCGTGGTTTGTACCGCACAATTTCATTTTTCTCATTACGTTTTCGTACAAATACCCACTTATATCCAATAGGTATTACCCTTTAGTAATTGGACAACAAGTCCAAATACTTCTCGCTTTGTTAGTAAGTTTAATTCAGTTTCAATAGCTGCTTTCCATTTTGGCCAATCTCTATGTCAACATTTTTCGACGGTTCTTGACTCACTTTTTTCATTACTTCTATTAATGTCAAGGACCATCTTATATGAAAATATGTTATCGACAACAGTTTTATTTCTATTCAGAATTTCTCTAGTACTCATGAAATATATTGAGATCTCATTATTTTCATATACTTGTTCCTCTTTAGGGGAAAACATTTTATGAAACACCTTTTCAGGAGATCCATTTTCAGGAGATTTTAGAATAGAAGATTTAACCTTTTCAGGAACATCAACTATATTTGTAGCCTGTATTGTGGATATTAGTTCTTCAAGAACATCAAATTTATTTTGTATCTTGTTCTTTCGAGAAATTTTGTCTTTTGTACCAATAGGTCTTCTACACTTCAGGTGTGTTTTAGACTCACCTATTGCTGTTTTGACAACTTGTCCTTCAAGAATTTCAATCATTGCTAGAGAATTAACAGTAGGAATATAAGATTTTACTACACTTTAATGTCAGTAAATATATCCGGTAACTAATTTGTAATATTTTACAAATGAATAATCCTATGAACTTCTAGTTTACAGTCATTTGTAGGATGATCAAATTAAGACATAACTTTATTATCCCAAGTAATTTCTTATCGTGCTTCAGGTACTGATTTTTCATTACCCAGTAATGAAAAAGTGGATTCGTCAAAGTGACAATTCTTAAAACGTGTTTTAAATATTTCTCATGTAAGTGATTTAAGGTATCTAATAATAGATGGAAAATCAAAACCAACATATATCTCAAGTCTACATTAAGGGCCCATTTTTGTATATTGTGGAGGTGCAATGGGAACATATACAACACATCCAAAAGTGCGAAAATGAGAAATATCTAGTTGTTGACCAAATACAAACTGTATATAGAGAATATTTATGATATGCAGATGTTCTAATACGAATTAATGATGCTCCATAAAGTATAGCATGTCCCTAAGCAGAAATAAGTAATTTTGATTTCATAAGTAAATGTTTAGCGATTAGCTGAAACCTTTTGATTAAAGATTTAGTTAGACCATTTTGAGTGTGTGTATGAGCAACAAGATATTCAATATCTATTCTTATTGACATGCAATACCTATAAAAAACTTGAGACGAAAATTTGTCTGCATTATCTAACTGAATGGTTTTAATTGGATATTCAGGAAATTGTGCTTGTAGTTTGACTATCAAAGTAAGAAGTCTAGCAAATGCAACATTTCTAGTGGAAAGTAGATAAACATGTGACTATCGACTTGATGCATCAATCAAAATCATAAAGTATTCAAGTGGTCCATTTGATGGATAAATAGGCTAACATATATCTCCGTAAATCTTTTGTAAAAAGGATGAAATTCAACAACGACTTTTGAAGGAGATGGTCTGATAATCAACTTACCTTAAGAACATGCAGAGCACGGATATTTATTGGGTAAAAGAATCTTTTGACTTTTTAAGGGATGTACATGTGATTATCAATGATTCGTCTCATCATTATTGATCCCGGATGTCCAAGGCGATTATGTCAAGTCATAAATACTTTGGGGTTAATGCACTTCTGGTGCACTACTACATATGATTCAATTGTTCTCATTTTTGTATAATACAATCTAGAAGAGAGAGCAGATAGTTTTTCTAATACGAGATTCTGGCCCGATACTATTTTAGTAATAAAAAGATGTTATTTACTGTCTTCGTTGATCGTTTCAATATAGTAATCATTACAATGTTTACATTTGAAACTTAATAAATTTCTTCTATATTATGAAGAAAATAGAGTATCATCAATACAAAATAGGATGCCATTAGGCAACACAATATAAGTTCTTCCGGATCCTTCAATTAGATTTGATGAACCAGATATGGTATAGACATATGCTTTATTTAGTGTTAGATTTTCAAAATATTTCTTATTTTTGATAATTGTGTGAGTTGTAACACTATCAGCTAAACATACATTTTTATCATTCAACTCAGAGATAAAAATTTCATCTATGTGATCAATGATTTTACAAAATATACAAAATTTTCATTACAAATAATAATGAAAAATATATTAATTGGGAGGAACACTTCTATCAAGATTTTCAAAAAAATCAGAAATATCAAAATGAATGATATCTATATTTAATGAATAATCTGATTATTCTACTAAATTTGTTTCAACTCTTTTATTTTTTCATTTTATAGATGTTTAATATAAATCTATTAAATGTCTGGCCGTATGACAGGTACGTGACTAATGTCCAGTCATACCACATCTATAGCACATATCTTCACCTCTTTTTGAAAAATTATTTTGAGAGTTTTTATACCTTTCTGAGTTGTACCACTTCTAATGATACGGTATATTATTATCTATTTTAATGTTGTCATTTCTGAAACTAATATTTTTATAATTTTTCCTACCACGTCCACGCCTCTAATTTCTTTAAAATGATGCATAATTCGCTTCTGGGAATGACGCAAACTTATAATCATTCACTTTAGGGAATGATGTTGAGCTAGTAGGGCGTGACTGATAGTTTTTTAATAAAAACTCATTGTTTTGCTCAGCTACTAAAAAACATGATATAAGTTCATAATATTTCTTGAACTTTCTCTCTCAATACTAATGCTGCAAGAGTACATTCGAGACATGAAAAATAATACAAATCTTCTTTAACATATCATTATCGGTGATTTTCTCACCGTATAATTTTAGTGTGGGCTTATTTTTCATGTATAACCATTTATAACGAGCTTTTGAGAGGATGACTTTTCTGATGTTCATATCTCTTTGTTAAATTATTCTACAAAATAAATGGATTTTTTATTGTAAGATATTTAGTTTTTAATTCTTCATGAAGATGGTGGCGTAGAGAAATCATTATTTTAGCACGATTTTATAGGGACGCTTGATTTCCTTCTTTAATTGTTTCTCCCAGATTCATAATATTCAGATAGATTTTAGCATAAAAATTTCAGGATAAATAAAATTTCCAGATATGTCAAGAGCAACGAATTCTAATTTTTTAAGATTAGTCATTTTCTACATATAGAAATAATGAAATAAATATGTGTATCTCAAAAATATATTTATAAAATCATGTAGATTTAATCAATAAAATATTTCATATTTATATCAAAAACTGCAAATAATACATTGAAAAACTTGTTTGAAGAATAAGACCACTAATTTCAGAATTGGTAGAATAGTCGTGTTGATAACGTGTTATAAAACTAAAATAAAAACTAGTATTGCAAGAGAAAATATTTGGAACTCTTTATTTCTCAAGAACTAAATTTTCTATCTCCATTTCTTTCTTTTTTTCTCTCATCTTTTTTTATTTTATTTTCTTCGTTTTTGTGTACATATAAACTGAAACTAAAACTCTCTTATAGAGAGTTTGAGACAGGAAGAGAGGATGATTCATTCAAACAAGAAAAGAGAATGGGGGTTGGTTTGAAGAAAAGAGAGCAAAGAGATTAGAAGTTTTACATGAGTATGAAATATTTTATATTGACATGAGACCTGGGGTCATTCATTCTCTCCCTTTTAATAATTTTATATATTCAAAAAAATTTTAAAAAATTATTATTTATTGTAGGACTCATCATAATTATAAATAAATTATATTATTATTATTATTATTATTTTTTTTTTTCAAATAGGTAGGTTCGAACCTGCTTTTCCCATCGAAAAAAATCTGATTTTCCCATCAGGCCTTATACGTGTGAGGTAGGGAATAAGAATCTGATTTTCCCATCTCATTTCTCGTGCTAAAGCAAGAACTACGCAAGTGTGGAGTAGGGAATAAATCTCGAAGCCCCGCGCTTGGCGTCGTGGCTGAAGAAGTCATATTCGTAGCGAAGGTGGACCATCGTAACTGCACTCCACTTCACTTCACTTCACTTCATTATACATCCGGAGCCGAGTTCTCCTCCAGGCCACTGCAAGAATTGCTTTCTTGTATCCGGGTATGCCTTCTTTCGTTCTTTGTCTGCTTCTTTGTCTGCTAGATGATACTCCTTCCTTCCATTATCTGTGATTTGTGAGAGTTGGTTCGCAGTTATCACTGGGTAATTAAGATCCCACCCCCACCGATCTTCTTTGCGCTCCGGTGCGTGCTCTAATGGGTTCATCGATGTACTTTTCCTGCCTGACTTGTGCTCATTTTTCTTGTTAGATAGATTCCATATAAATTCGCTGGAGAAACTGGGATCAGTACGAATACTGGACGGATCGATGCTGCATATGTTCATGATTTCTCTCCCCTTTTCGAAGTCCATCTCTTTTCGTTTTCTGAATCAATTTCCATTTCCCTATCTGACATATTTATCTTCGGATTAAAGCCCTGTAGTATTTCCACGTAAGCTATGGCAGAATTCCTTAAAATGCTAAGAAATTATTTTAGGGGGTTCATATTTTTATCGCTTTTGAAATAAAGGGACATGTTGGATCGGTGAGAAGTGGTCAATACTGATGATCTAAAAATATCATCCTTTCGATTTGATAGCTAGATCGCATTTAAACGTTCGAGGACCCATATCCATTTTTCTTCTTATCCTAAGTCTAATAGTAGAGCTTTTCTGATCAGAGAAATTTGTTGTACGACATATCTAGCCAAGTATGATCAGAGTTTGACTTGTCATTGAGAGTAGATCAGACTAAATTGTATCTGCGTTGCCTTTTTCTGATCGGAGAAATTTGTTTCTCAATGTATTAGCCAAGATTGATCGGAGTTTTGCGTCGTAGTTGTTGAACATGTAAGGCTAAATTGTAGCAGCGTTACTAATGTGATATCACTTTTAACAAATCGGTCAGCTCGAAATTAATTATTTTTGGAGGTTATGGATTGATATAGGACTCGAGAATATCATTTCAAGTTTTTCGTTTGTGTATCTGGAGTTGATACCCATTATGAACTTCTCTTCCAGTTAAGCAATAAACTTTGCATGTGATTGGTTTTGTTATACTTGTCACTTTTTTCCCTTGTGAAGGATAACCACCATCGTCTTTAAATGTAACATCATTTGTCAATTTATGCAGCAGTTAACAGGGAAAATGCAAGGAGCTCTTCAATCATTTTCATCTTGCGGAAACATTGTAAAAAATACAGTTCTGAAACACTTTTGTCTCGTGAATCCACTGATGCAACCTGTTATGTTCTCACGCTTTCAGTCGATAACACCTGCTCGAATGGAAGAACATGGTTTTGAGAGCACTACAATTGCAGATGTCTTGAAAGCGAAAGGTAAAAGTGCTGATGGATCTTGGCTTTGGTGCACTATGGATGACACTGTTTACAATGCTGTTGAGTCGGTATGCATCTTTGAGCTTAATAATCTCCATTTTCATTTCTGTGTATGATAAGTATTTAAATGATATTTGACGGGCTTTTCTGTTGAGAAAATTAATCTATAGACTATATAAGCCATTCTTTTGCAGATGACACAGCACAATGTTGGAGCCTTGGTGGTAGTGAAACCTGGAGAGCAGAAATCAATTGCAGGAATCATTACAGAGAGAGGTTTGTGCTTATTATAAGAATTTTTAGCGCATTTACTTCCTACAAAGAAATATTGTATTTGTCCGAAAATCATGATATGAAGGGTTGTGTTTGGAATTTGCGCTCTTATTTAAAATACCACGACATATTATATGGTTCACTGGTATATGAGAATTTGATTATTTACTTCTATTATGGTTTAATTACATCAACTGATCTAAACTTATTTTTAAACTGTAATCTGATATTCCACAAGATTCATTGACATTATTCTCCATTGTGGTTTCTAATTCATTCTACCACTTGAAAGTTCTATCTTGCTTCTTTATGTCGGATGGCATCAATGTGATTTTATTTTTTATTTGTATTTCGTTGATTATTTACTGGAACTCCATAGAATTTAGAATAGTGGATATAACATGAGAAACTGCCTTGTTTGTTTTCCCAATTTATCTCATCTCATCCCATCCCATTTCATCTCAAACTCATAATTACACTTTTTCAAATTTTCATACAAAATAAAATAAACAATTCACTTTTTTCAAATCCCAACAAAACTTTTTTAAACCTCAAAACAAAACTAATATTAAAGAAATATATTACAACAATATTTTATTCATTTTTTAATTTTTATCTCATCTTATTTCATCTTTGAAAACAAACAGGGAAAGAAATATCTATGATCTCACGATAAGTTGAATGAATGCTGATCATTTCCTCCTCTCTGAAGAATAGGGTGTATGGTGAGGTTCTGGATTCAATAACACTAGGTTGCATCTTTAACTTAACCAATTGAAAAAAACGGCTGGCAATTATTAGGATTCTAAGTAGGAATAATATTTAAAAGAGTTTGAGGGAATGAGCTCTTATTCGTTCCAAAACCCTTCATTATGAGATGGTAGATTATCCCTGGCCGCAATAATTGAACTAGGTAGCGCCTGCCATGATGATTGGGTTATTGGTTAGTTGGATATCTCTTGGAGGTGCTACTCCC
The DNA here is from genome assembly GCA_036898215.1 of Platycarya strobilacea. NCBI lineage: Eukaryota > Viridiplantae > Streptophyta > Magnoliopsida > Fagales > Juglandaceae > Platycarya > Platycarya strobilacea. Next base: position 49,970,303 of record CM072550.1, read on the forward strand.
ATCAAATCAGTGTAAAATATGGTTCCTATCTGCTTATGTAGTGCATTTGGCAAGAGGGCAATGATAGAACCTTTGAAAATAAGAAATGGACACGGGAGGAGCTTCTTTCTCTCTTTTATCACACCTTATTGTTATGGACTCTAGCTGTAGATTTCAATGGCATTAACCTTCATGATTTCCTTATATCGACAATCCACCCATGATCTAGATAGGTCTTGTCTATTGTATACCATCTTGTGTATTTGGGTTTTACTTATTTCTATCAATAAAATTGTTTATTTACCAAAAAAAAAAATTTGAAGGTAACTTATTTGGCTTAGTTGAGATGACTTTCATATCTCACTTGAGTTTAGAGTTGATTCCATGGACCATTGGCTGGTGCCATGAGGGACCTGTGATATCACTGAAATCTTGCCAAAAACTCAACTTGCAAAAGTGGGAAAGAAGTGACTTCCTGGTTTACTGAGTATTAAAGAAGAAGAAGAAGAAGAATTAACTTCCTGGGCTTGCAAGCTCATATAATATCACTGTTATTTACTCGTCAAAATATAATATCCTACCCTGCAATTCTTGGAAGGTATGTCTGTACTGCCTTAGTTGATCATGTTTTCTCTTTGATGATATATTTTGCAGATTATTTAAGGAAAATTATAGTGCAGGGAAGATCATCCAAATCAACCAAGGTTGGGGATATTATGACTGAAGAGGTATAAAATTTTCTCCCATTTTGCAGGAAAGACATGGTTCTTGGTTTTTTCCTCTAGTTTCTAACAAAAACTTTTCACATTTTCCTCTTTCTTGCATTGAACAATATGTTACGTTATAATACTGCAACACGATTTCCACAGAACAAGCTTATCACGGTAACACCTGATACAAAAGTTCTGCGCGCAATGCAACTGATGACAGGTACCATACACTGCTTATTGTCATTGACGGTTTCTCTCTCTCTCTTCTCACAGACACGCACACATACACAGATGAGGAAAATTTAGGCTTGGACCTAATGTTTGGGTGTGCAGATAACCGAATCAGGCACATTCCTGTCATAGATAAAAATGGGATGATGGGCATGGTGTCCATTGGAGATGTGGTCCGTGCTGTGGTGAGTGAGCATCGAGAGGAGCTAGACCGCTTGAACGCTTATATACAAGGAGGATACTAGATGACAAATGATAATGGTGTTGATGCACTTGGAACCATTGCCTGCTCCATGAGCACTAATAAGCTTCTAACTGCTTGTAAATATCTGTTCTATGGGTCTCTGTGTGTCATATGTAGATGTATGAATGGTACGAACTACCTGCATAAGGTAGAGTGGACGACAAGCTAATAATAAGGACTGGGATTTTTCTTGAAACTCTGTTTTCAATTCAATAACTTGCGTGTTGCAAGTGACACGGCAGATGCTTTTGACTTCATCAATCTTTTTACCTAATAATGCCTGAAAATTCATCTCCATGTTTGTTGAAAAGTATGCATGTTTATCAAATTTCAGAAATCAAAAGTCTTCCCATCATTATTCGGAATTGAAACGGGAAGTTAGGCCCCATAAGCATGATGAGATCCTTCCATTCATTGACTTACAATGCAAAACCATCTACACAAACTCAACACAGACATACATATATAATATTTTTTATTTGTACATCTTTTTAGTAATCAATTTTAATCCATCTTTGATTCGATTCTGCAGTAGAAGATGTAGTTTTCTAATTGTAGGCATTTAAGACTTTATTTTGGCGTCATTTGAAAACATTTTTAACAAAAATAATACAAAATTATTGTGTATATTTCTTGCATCATCGTCATCATCTTTTTTCCGGTGGAATAATGTATGCATAATTTTATAGCATTTTTTTTTAGTTTGGAAATGATAGGCACATAATCATTTTCATGTAACATCGTTCTATTAAAAATTTACTTTCAATTTAAAATATGATTATAAAAAAGTTTATATAAGTATATGAGAAATGCTAAAGTCGTTCTCCAAAGTCACATATCAAAGTTATACTTCACTGTTTTTTTTTTCTTTTTTTACTTAATGATTAAGTAAGTATTTCTTAATGATGTTGTGCATTTTTTTAAAAAAAATATTAAAATTATAAAAAAAATATACTAAAAAAACCAAAAAAAAAAAAAAAACCTTTTTTTATCTTGATAAGAGTCACACTTATGGCTCTAAAATCATTTTTTTTTTATTTTCTGTTTATTTATTATATTGAGATGATTATTGAAAATTTCTACTTCACTAAACTTTGTATCGAATATAACGTTTAATGTAATATATGATATGTTTATCTTAAATATATATATATATATATATATATTTTATGCGAACTCTTTGTACTATATCCTTATGACAAACAAAAATTATAAGCCTAGCTGAGAACTTTCAATGAACATGTTTCTCTATAATTGTCATATATAACTTTGTTTCGTTTCAAAACATATTTGATTTAATATATCATACTCTATGGAAATGAGTAACATGCGTCTTGGGAACGCTAATATTTTTCTATTCGTTTCTATGGAAATGATATGATTTAATATATCATACTCTATGGAAACAAGAATATTTCCCTTGTTTTCCTATCTTTTTCATTTAAATACTGGGTACCCTTTTACTGGGAATATTACAATGTTTTCTTATTGTGTACCCTTTTCATATGTGGTCATGGTTACTGGTGTTCATTTGTTTCTGTGATGCTTTCAAGCTTCCATGTTTTCCATCTATGGTACAAAATTTCTTGAAAAAACATGTAAATGAAAATCCAGTAATCGACAAAACTCAGATCAATTGTAAATGAATAATGGCGACGGACAATGCTAGAGTTTCACCGTGGGAGAGACGAAGCTTCGAAGTTCAAAGTGAACCTGTGATATGCGCAAAACAGGAGAGAACGCGACGAAGAACTCCACGGACAACGATGAGGGGGCAACGATGACGGACGACGCTCGGATTTCACAGTGGGAGAGAAGAAGCTTCGAAGTTCAACGATTTTTGGTTTCAACTAAATTACTAATTAAGTCGGTTTTGACAAGTTTCGACCTGACATCTAATTTTTTATCCGATAAACACGCCTTTAACGGGTTAGTCAGATCGAGTTGCTCGGGTGGATTGGATCATCCGAGCCCAATGTGCACAGGCCTAATTCTAATACACTTCAAATGGCAACCATTAGTAAATTGTTTATCGTGTTCCTCCAGCAAATAACTTATTTATTTTTCACAGCATTTTCCACCAATTTTCTCTCTATTCTTAAAAAACACTTTATCTTTTGAATCTTAGTTAGTTTAAAACAAAATTTACAACTTATGCTTTGTTGAGAATCTGAGGTCCGTTCATAGACAAAATAATAATAATAATAATAACATAAATAATTTTAAATTTTCAAATGAGTAGGACAGGAGTGGAAGTAATTCTAGCATGTTGGAGATTACGTTTCGAAATTTAAAAGATATTTTTAAATAGTTAAAAATATTTTTAAAGTAAAAATGATATATTTGATAATTTTATAAAAAGTTATTTAGTTGATTGAAAAAGTTAAAAATTAATTTTTTTAAAACATATTGAATTGAAATTTTTATTAAAAATTTCATGTAGATAACTATATATTTTTAAAAAATTATCATAAATAATTTTAAAAATATTTTAAATATATAAATCTCAAACAATAAATAATTTTTTAAATAATAAAATTTATTACATTAAATTTAAAATTATAAAATTAAAATTTAAAATTTAAAAATAATATTTCCCATCGCAACCAAACATGCACTATTGGTTCGCGGTAAAGCCCAGCATGAAGTTGCAAAATCGAAAGCAGTTAAACTTTTAAAAATGTTCAGAGGTCTCCAATTTTGTATACAGACGGGCATATCTAACATATTTCTTGAGATTGATTGCTTGATAATATTAATAAACCTCACGAAGAAACAACAGATTCGTACTCAATTTTACGTAATCTAATGAAAGAAACATCGAATTTAATAAAGATGTTTAGTGTTTGTAAGATTCAACATGTTCATAGATTAGGCAACGGGCTACTATTGCTTGGAATATAGATGATATTGGGGCAGTTGTTTTATGCCTATTTCTCATGCTATTTGGGTTGATAAATACAATTTTTTATTTTTTAAATATTATATATATATATATATATATATATATAAACAATAAAAAGAATCATAATTGGAGAGAGAAAATATAATTAAAGAAAAAAAAGAACAAAAACAATTGACAAAAATTATATCTATATAAACATCTAGCGTGCGCACGGCATTATTCTTTAATTTCTCATAATAATTATAAACTTTACTCCATCTTCCTCCTACCTTATCCCGGCGACTCTTACAGGTTAAGATTCCGGTCAATTCTTGGGTTCTCTTAACTTGCTGCCATGATTATGCTAATTATTCTTCCTAGTCTTATTTCAGTTTCTTTCGTGTTTATGCTTTTTGTTTGACGTCCTGCCTCCTTAAAGACTCCCAAAGTTTCAAGGAAAAAGAGAACCGAAAGAAAGAAAGAAGAAGAAGAAGACCTTTCCGGCTGCTCCGTCCCCTTCTGTACCGTGTGGCGATATTCACGCCGGCTTGAGTCAAATCCAAGCGGTCTTTTTTTTCAGCCTTCCAATAGTTGGGTTGTTTTCTTGAGGTAATGATTCTTCTGAATGTCTGCTCTGCCCCTACCCCGAGCACCTTATTTGTATTCTGTCTTTTTGTTCCCTCGGATTAATTCGTTAGATTGGCATTGAATCCGAAGAATATTGTGGTACAACGGAATTCTTATGGTTTTCTTTGGGTTTGGCGCAGTTTTTCATCTAAGATAGCCGTTTCAACAAAGCAATATGGTCGAATTTCCTTTTCCTCTTCCCCATGATTTTCTCCACGGCATTGACTACGTCAGTCCGATCAAAGTATATCACTGGCTGGCGTCCGTCTTTTCTGGCATACTAGTCTGCATAATTGTAAGCATTCTTGTAAATGTTAGTAGTAGTACTACAAAATTACATCTTGTTGCGTATAGTATACGAGAACACATGCCGTTGAGCTTCTTGGTGCCTTCGTTTGTTTTGGTGAAATTCCTTTTGCTAAAGACCCAACCATTGATTTAAAAGGTCTAGGACTAATTTGGTTAAGCTTTAACCCTCAGGATCATAATCCGACATCCACAGCGGCTCACTATATCAACACTGACCCAATGGTAGCCCTTTCCCTTATGGTGGCTTCACTCATCTATTAGAATTCAATGACTTAATAGTATGCCCATACATAGTACGAAATCATTTTAATCCAGCCTATAGGCCGCCCCCTCCGTGATTCGAACTCATGATGTAATCCCTGCTCTAATACCAATTGTTAAAGATCCAACCATTGATCCCTATGACTGTTGAATACTACTTTGGTTAAGCCCTTAACCTCAGGATTATAACACATTTCAGATAATTCATTCATTCTATAACATCAGCAGGAATTTTTTTGCACAAAACTAATTTACGTAATCAAGAACTGAGATGAGTGACAAAATAATTTCTGGCTCCTGCCCCACCAAAGAATAAGTGACCGAAGTTTGCTTGCAAGCCTGTGGATCCAGGTTTGGAAATGAGTCTTTGAGATAAACTTCTTTTTGCAGTTGTTAGTATAGGAATAATATGACTTCAAGTTCTATGTCTCGGTACCTTCAAAGCTTGAAATATTTAGGTCAAGTATCTTATCACTTATAAAGACATGGGTTTAAATTATGACAAGGTTTTTTTTTGTTCTTATGTTATATTTTTAATGATTTTTATTTTTTATTTTGGTTCCTTTTTCTTGTTCAAGGTTTACAGATTAACAGGTCGTATTAGCCTCCTATGCTTCAAGGGATATGGCAAACTTAGCACTGCACAAAAAGTTGAATGGAACAACCGGTGAAACTCTTCTGCACGTTAATTCCTGTTTCTGCATCACAATTTTTGTCCATGATAGATTTTTGATTTCTTCATGGGCATAACGGTTACAGTTTCTGTCATGCAGGGGATTCTCGACATTCCATGCCCTTCTAGTAGCATTTGTTTCTCTATACCTCTTATTAGTATCAGATACTTTTGATGAGAACTCTGATGGTGACTTACTAGTTAGGAGGACATCTGCTTTATCAGATACGTTATTGGGGGTAAGTTGACTCTGAAAGAAGCATTATTTGACTTTCTTGGCATGATTTTTCACCCTCTAAGTAATCAATTCAACTTATTTGTGCTGTATAAATAAACATGACCCTCTAAACCGATATATTTTTACTGATACATCAAGCTAATTTTAATTGGATGGGATGTCAAACACTTTGTATTTTAGCTTCACTTTTCTATTTTTAATACATTGTTAACATGAGAAAATTTGAAATATCGTAGCAAAAGAATTTAGAAAAATAAAAGAAAGATCTACTTCTCTCTCTCTGCCCCCCCACCCAAACACGTGATGAATTTTCTTGATCTAAATCATATTCAAAATAGAGTTTGTGATTTCATAGCTTATATTCATGAAAAGTATGTGAAACTGGTGTCCTATGTTCTAATTTTGTCTACATGCCAAGCCAAAAACACAAAACTGTCACTGAAAAAAGGGGCTAAAAGTGTTGCAGTAGACAGTGATATTCTCCAACCATTGAAACTGAATTATATGAACAGAGCACATTCTCAATAAATAAATAAAAGACTTTGTGTGTTTTAGGTGTCCATTCCTAGGATAGATTTTCAGTTCTTTAGCTAGAAAAAAAGGGGAGGAAGAACAGGAGGATGAATAAAAACTCAGAGAGATGTTAAAGAGTCTGTACTTCATAATCTTGACAAAATGGAAGATTTGAAACTTTAGGGAAGGCCATTTTAGATTTGCATGTTGTAGCTGCTTCTAAATTGCTGTTTAGTAAGGTGAACTGATAGTGGATTCCCATTTTAAATTTTATTTCTTAGGCCTAAGGTGGAAGAGACTGTTCTTTGCTCTAGATCTTACTTGGGGAGTGCATATTTGCAGAGCTCGAGACTTAAATTAAAAATTCCATGTGGCTCTAGTGGTATTTGTTGAGGATTTCAGATGTATCCTGTTGGTGAAGGAATAATGACTTTGTTTTTTGGATATGTGGAACCTTACCCTCAGACGACACCCCCCCCAACCCAAATTGGCAGCAAACCTCCAATACATGAGCTCACGTGAACATAATTGAATAGTTATATCCTATTAATGTCCATCATTATGGTGAATCCGATTGATTGGATTCTAAATGTTATTCTATCTTGTTTTAGATGTAATGTACTTTTAAATGCATGAGTGGAATACCACTTAGTCAAGTAGAAGGGCCAAGGTAGGGGTTCCCACTTGTTTTGAGCATAACCTCTCTTCTCCATTGTTATTAATATTCTTTTGCATTTTCTTTGAATGCAGTTCACTCATTCTTGTCCCTTTTGTATTGCACTTCATACAGTTCTCCATGGGTTATTTTGTATCAGACTTGGCAATGATTCTATGGCTCTTTCCAGCTCTAGGTGGTCTGGAGTATGTAAGTGCGGAAAACACTTGCTTGATATTTTTAAATAATAGTATCATATTGTATGAGTTTATCATTTTCCAGAATGGGCTTTTCAACTTTGACTAAGATTACTTGGCATCCAAGTTTTATTTGACCATTCGAGATTGAAAAAGTGAAAAATGTGATTTATGCATCAACGGGATCTAGTTATGGTTAATTTAATAAGTTGGTTAAATTGGGTACTCTTTTTCAGGTCAAGTTTAACTATATGATCTCAGACTTCTGATTTCAAATATTCATGTGTACTAATTCACCAATTGCATTGATTCCATTTATTTCTAACAGGTTCTACACCATGGGCTATCCATGTTTTCAATCTTTTGCTCCCTCGTAAGTGGTCAATTGCAATTTTACATACTAATGGTACTCTTCTCCGAGAGCACAACCCCTTTCGTAAATCTAAGATGGTAAAGTTAGCAATTGAAATCTCCTTAATTTTCAAGATGTCTGTTTTCAATTTTGGCTTATCTCTGCTAATGCATACTTTCAGGTACTTGGATCTTGCTGGTCATAAGAACTCCAACCTTTACATCTTTAATGGTGTTGCATTGTTCCTTGGGTGGTTGGTATGGTCTTGGATAGTCATGATCTTGGTTATTTTCGGTTGTTAACCAAAGTTTTGTGTATAGTAGTTTTATGATGGGCCTATTGGCATTTGTTTAGATAAATAGAGTGCTCATTTTCAATGATGATGCTCTTGATGGGTGTAATGTAGGCAAAACTGCATATTTGAAAGGAGTTCTTTGTCAAATAATTTGGGAAAAAGAAAGGACATGCAGAATATGAATTTAACAGAAACCTCAATATTCATTCTTAGTTTCATTGACGTGAATTAGCGCAGAAGCTTTTATCTGTTTGTAAGGCTTCTGTGGGAGGCTACATAATAATGGAGATGGCTGATCTTGTTGGACAAGATTTAAATTTCCGTGTACTTCAGCTATTCGCTTTTCTTCTTTGAATAAACTGATTAAAATGTACTCATCTTTTGACAAATGTCGTAAGGATCTGGGGGTGGTTTCTCCACCATAAAACACACTTATGTGATCCAGATTGAACATTATAAGCTACTGAAGTGCAAGAGCAATGATTTTATATACCTTTGGTAGATTTAGTGCTTGAACATGCCTGAGCGTGCATACAGGTCAAGACACCTGTATGTTGAGAAAGAGAGAGAATGGTGAAGGGGAAAATTGGATTTTATAATTTACAATGGTAATTTGAAAATTAGTAATTCTTTTAATGTTCATTGTAATTTTTTCTTCCTTCAGGTTGCAAGGATTCTTTTGTTCATCTACTTTTTTGCACACTTGTTCATCCATTTTGATCAGGTTAGTGGACACGTTATGGTTTTCCCCATAAATGAGCCTTAATTACAAAACCTTTCATATACAATCTTTACAATATATAGTCTTTTTTATTTGTGAACTAGAGGTCTTTGTAGCTTGCTTGCAAATATCTCATCACGCCAATTTCACATATCAATTAGAGTAGCTCGACTTTCTTTGCAATTTTTGTCTCCCTTATTTGTAAGATAGGGTGCTTGAGAGGTATTGTGCAATATGGCTGAAAGACTCATCTTGCTTGCTCTTATTTTTAAAGAACTTGATTGACCAACATTAAAAGTTTTACTGCAACAGCAGGGTCTTTCTTTTCCCCTTCACAGAAATTGTACAGATCTAGCTGCTTGGTGCATTTATTCTTTTCAATTTGTCGAGAACTATACTGTAGAGTTAGGACTTCCTTTGGTATGAATCAAAATACACCTAAAACAGCCTAAACTAGGGTTTCTCCCTATTTCTTGATCATAGCAAGCAATATCCAAGGTGATTTCAAGCATTTCTCTCTTTAGGCTCTAAGGATGGTGGACTATGGGCTTCCTCCCCTCACATGCCGAAACAAAAAAGATGACTATATAGATTACTTGTCTTGTTTCTATTGGCTCATTACCAATCATCCTTTCCGAAAGCTAAAGCGTGAGCCGTACCAAATATGGCACATCCAACCTTGAATAAATTGAAGTCTCTTTCTGATATCTGACTTCAAACCAAGCTTGAACTAATCACTATAAATAGCGTTTCTGTTGAATTGTTGTTTTCTATTTGTTTCAGGTCAAGAAAGTTTTTCCTTTGGGCTTCTACAGCTTGCTTGTGGTGCCTCCTGTGTTGGCCGTGATGAATGTGTTTTGGTTTTGGAAGATCGCCAAGGGTTTCATTAAAACTATTACCAAAGCAAGACACAGTAAATGAGGATGCTCTTTGCCTTGATTTGCCTACACAGAATGGCACATTTAGTGCTTGTATTTAAATCTGTTTTCTTTCTCTTCTTTGTTGTTCTGGTTTCATGTGAATTGTACATGCTTTCTGATCTGCACTAAAAAAGCGTTGAAAACCTTTTTCATCAAAGTTTTATATCTCAATGAGTAATACTACTCATCATCCTATGATGTGGTATTCGATAATAGAAGATTATTTATTATGTTTTATTTATTAGTCTATCATTTAATGCCACATCATGGAATGATGAGAGGATGATGAAAAATAAGATGGTGAATAGATTTATTCTTTCCTCCTTAGAAGTATCATTTCGAAGGGGTGATAATATATCCCTAGTGTTATTACACCTTTCTTGTGCATGTAGATTGGATTCGATTCCTACATGGGAATTGCTTTTCGTCCCACTCTTTGGCATCCCAATTGTCCTTTTTTGTTTTTACGTGACTTTTAAATAATTGTTTTTAAATAATGTAATTTTTTTTTAATATTTTTAAAAAATATTTTAAGATGTTAAAAAAATTATGTAAAATATTTTTTAAAAATACAAAAAAATCACATTATGTAAAAATACTTACTTATAAATCATGTAAAAAAATTTTTAAAAAAAATCAACGAGATGCAATCAAAATTCCTAGTATCACCCTTCTTAAATTCTAAATTAAAGTCTATACCCAATATTATAAATTACCATAATGTAAACAATCGCTTGTTAATAGACAGTGTTATGTTTCGAGGGTTAAAAACTTAATTAAATTAGTATCCAATAGTCATATAATTTTTGGATCAATGGTTGGATCTGTAAGACTCTAACGGTTTCTCACCCACCTCGTTAATATACAGAATTCTTATATTTACCTCAATTAACTTACTAGTTTATTGTAATAATAAAACTAGTCGTTGATCATATAATTGTTCATTTTGTATTCAAATGCACCAACATCTCTGAGTAGACAAGTAACTAAACTTAGCCTTCTTGAGTTTTCTGGAAGGGTAATGATTAATGAGCTTCCTTATTCTTTCTCTCCTCTATTATTGACAACCAAAGGTGACTAAATAATAAAAAAGTCATTTTTATTTTAATTATTTTTCAAAAATTTGTAAATAAATAAATAATCTTTTTTTAACTCCACCAAATTTGATTGTCAAAGACTCTAAAATAGACTGTTGTACTAATGATAAAGACCTAATAGGATTCTCGACCTAAAATAAGAGAAATAGACATATAAAATGAGTGTCATAATATTTATTAGATATTTAGGCATTGTTTGTTTTGGGAGATGAGATCAAAAATTTAAAACACATCTCAAATTTATTATTATATATTTTCAAATTCTTTTACAAAATATAATAAAAAATTTATTTTTTTCAAATTCTCATACTACTTTTAAAAATCTTCATACAAAATTAATATTAAAAAATATTTTATAAAAATATTTTATTTATTTATTTTTATTTTTATCTCATTTCATCTTATACTGACTTAACTTGGATGTTGCTAATACTGACTTATGTTACATGGTACTGATATTGTTTTAGGCCCGGTATAGATAAAAAAGTGTTTTATTTCATAATTGCAAATTTTTTAAAATTTGTATATAAAATATAATAAATAATTTTTTTTAATTTTAAAATAATAATAATATTAAAAACATATTTTAATAATATTTCATTCAATTTTTAACTTTTAATTTTTAATTTTTATCTTATCTCATCTTATTTCAATTTACAACGAAATCTTAATTTTTAAATTTCATGATTTTCCAATGAGATTGAAATCTAATATGGGATCGAATACTTATACTTCTGATCGTTTTAAAATGTATAAATTCCGTATATTCCTCTTACAAAAAAGTAAATAAATGTAAAACTATTCTTTTAATATCAAATTCCATGATTTTTAAAAAATAATACGTGAACATGCACATCCTAAAAGTTTACTATTTCTTGTGTGGATACGTACAATTGAGTCGCGATCCGATTGATATAAGAATGGTGATGGTTTTCTACAATTTTTTTTTCTTATTTTTTAAAAAAATTTAATTAATTAATTTATTTAATGGTTAAGAAAATAATTATTAGTGAAGTTATATATGTTTTTTTTTAAGTTTAATAATTAAAGATGTTAAAATAATATTTAAAAATAATAAAAATCTCAAATACATCCAAAATAATAAACAAATAATAGTAAAATAATAAGGATATTATTACCCTTGATGTAATAACTAAAAAGACTCAGCGCAAAAAAAATAATTAAAAAGACTCTGCAACGGGCACAAACGGGGGATCCGACTGGAGTTGGGATCCCCCGTTTTTTGAATTTTTTCCGATATTTTTTAATAATTTGAAATCATTTGTAAAAAAAATACAGCATTATCAAAAACTATATCGTTTATTGCCAAGTAAAATAAAAAAAAAAAATTAAAAACAAACAGTCGGAAGTTGTGCTTGTACTTTTGTTTATAAATTTATTTATTTTTAATTATAAAAAGATAATGATAGCATTAATTCTCTTATTATTTTTTTATATTTAAAAATATTTTATTTTTTAATTTATGAGCTGCTACATGTACGTCACTGCTCTGTACGTACTGCCGTGGCACTATGTGATTTGCAGCTGCAATCCATTTTCATTTACAATTGCAACCTATTTTCTTTTTAATAATTCGGAACTTCTCATTTTTATTTATTATTTAACTTTTCAGATTATATAATTTTTTTAGTAATAATATATACAATTTTAAGGCATATAAATTTTGTATATTCATTTTGAAAATAAGTTGAGTTTAATTTTAAAATTAATTTTATCATGTAAATTTTAGATTTTTTTTTAAAGAGAGTAAAAAAATTGTGTTGCACAATTTAAGACTATAAATATTATTTTTTTTATTCATTTCAAAATGCATGCACAATAAATATTATTTTATTTTGTATCCATAAGATTCGTACACTTTAAAATTATTTTATACATTTTAAAATCTTTTATATATTTAAAATTATATCCTATATATATTACTATAAAAAATTATTCAGTACGCCGCTTATATCCAATTTTAAAATAATTAGCTTCTTTTATTTTGATAAAAAAATCATTGCAGCGGGTAAAATTTTTGGGTGACGTTGAGAGTCGGTGTGGCTGTCCCAACGTCAAAAGTAACTCTCTTCTATAATTATTATAATTTCTATAAAAATATAATAAAAAATTGTAAAAACTATAATAAAAAAACACTATAAAAAAATTAAAAAATACAATAAAAAAATATAATAAAAAACACACTAAAAAATAAAATGAAGATAAATTTATAAGAGGAGTTCGACTCAATCCAACCTCCGTCGTCGCTGGTGGTGGTGGTTGACACCGCCTATATCATTGAGACTAACGGACTCATTTCAGATTTAAGATTGCTGGAAAAACGTGAGAGATTGCTGGGAAAATTATCTGAGGAAGCCGATCTTAATGACATGAACAATATTGACTACTGTCACCGGAGACAATGGACTGTTTTTTATGGGAGGTCGATGCGCATGCACTCTTCTCACCGTCTCTTCAATCTTCGGCTGCGACTTTTCGAGTCCACTCCCTCGTCGAAAAGAGAGAGATGCTTCTCCCAATTTAAGGTTTCTATTGTTATTATTCATAGGTTAGTACTTTTCTTTCTGTCTCTCTAGTCAATTTATTTTCGCTTTTTCCGTGTTTACAAGTAAAACTCTTCGATTGCAGGGATCGCCCGCTCAGCAGGCGCAAGTCAGCAGGTCATTTCTCTTTCTCTTTTGTATTCCTACTCTATCGCTTCTTTTTGTTTCGCATTGTACGATGCGTACAGCATATTGTGCAAACAAAGAAAAAAAGAAAAAGAAAAAAGAATACCCATGTTTAAGATTGTTAATAAAAGTAATTCCTACTCTGTGTTGTAATGCGATTAATATCAATCTTTGGTTTTCTAATCTGCATGCGGTTTCCAATTTTAGCTGTGTGTTCTGGACTGGCAGGCAGTAGTCCATAATCAATTTAAGCAATATTACTCATCATTATATGACGTGACATCAGATGATTAGAGAATATTTATTATACGTTACTTATCAAAAAAAAATATTTTACATAAGAGTCTATCATTGACATCATGAGATAATAAAAAAATAATGAGAAAATAATTGATGAATAGATTTATTTAATTTATTATTTTAGTCTCACAACAAGGTTGTCAATAGATTTTATTTTATTTTTTAAAAACACATCGGAAATAAGCTCTACTTTTCCTGAAATGGACCATGCTCTACTCTGTTGGAATATTAATTTGGATCTGCATCCAGCAAGCCTGGTCAGCAGGATTCGTCTGAATTATTTGCCTCCATTTGCTTGTGTCTCATTTTAATTCATGTACTTTTAATTTCTATTAAAGATGAACTTGATAACATAGAATTGCCATCATTCTTTCAATGCTTGGTTTCATTGTCGCGTGATAATCGAATAGGTCCATATGAATTTATGAAGGATTGAAAAAATGATTATAGGGGTGTTCATCCGGATTTTGGATTCTCAAATTCGAAATTCGGATTTACAATTTTCTTCAATCTTAAAAAAAAAAAAAATTAAAATATTAAGAAATATATTAAAATTTCAAACCAGGCCGGGTACAACCCGACCCGGATGAACAGGCCTAAAAATGAATACATCTTCCGAATTGAGCCAACGAAAACAAAGGTGGCACGAATTTTTTACTAGCAATATTAGCTTCCATAAAAGTTAATGGCACTAAAAATTACTTGCATGATTTTTTGAACTGTAATGTATACTTCCTGTGTACACGGACTATGCCTATGCATTCATATCAATAATAATTATCTTTTACTTATAAAATAAAAAAAAATTAAACTGTACCGCTTCAAGTTGTTAATAAGTAATATATCAGATGTGTTCAGCTTTTATCCAAATTGTCGAAATGAGACTTCATGTGACATCAAAACATGCCCTTATTAATTTTTTTTTTAGTAAAAGTAAAGTTTCATTGATATAAAAGGCATAGCCTAAATATATTGGGAGTATACAACGAACATGCGTAATTACATTTAAGCACTATAGAGATATAAACAAATCAAAAAGATTGTCCGTATTACAAATTGTTGAACCCAAGATTTCAAGTCTCGTATTTACGTATAAATTTTGATGATAACAAATAATATTGAAAACTCAAGCTCAAGTTGTCTATGCATGAAGGGAGCTAAACACATCAAGAAATCAAGCATGAGCAAGAAAGATATCAAGTCTACAAATGAAGCTCATAGATTATTTTTGTACATCTCTTGATAAAATTAGAAATTGGATTAAGGCTCCAAATTACTCTTTTTTCTCATAAAACATCAAATTACTTTTTCCACATATGCAAGACATTTTTAAATGTCTTAGTTTTGAAAATTATGTTTTTCACATGTGCATAACACCATCAAACAAAATAATTTCGAAAATTATATTTTTTTTATAAAAACTTGATTTTATAAGATGATTGATTATCATATTTGACATGTGCATATTTTGTTTGAAAGTCTTGAAGGGAGGTGGTGTGTTTTTTTGACTAATGCAAAAGGTAGATGATTTTGTTTGAGAATCTTAAAGGGTGGTTGTGTGTTTTTTTGACAAATATAAAAGATAGATGATTTGTTTGAAAATCTTAAAGGGTGGTTGTGTGTTTTTTTGACATATGCAAAAAGAAGATGATTTGGTTTGAAAAATAAATCATGCTCATTTTGTCTTGTATGAAAAGCAAAAGATTTGATTTGATTTTTTTGAAAAATGAATGGAGTTGTCTTTGACAAATGCAAAAAGGAAATGTTTTTATTTGAATTTTTTGAAAAGTGAATAGTGCTCTTATTTGACATGGGAATCTTTTCAAATTTGAAATTGAAGACTCATTTACCTATAAATAGCTCACTTGAGTTTTGTAAAAATCACAACAAGAGCTTACACATCTATTGCTAAATTTTGCATCATTCTTTCAAAGCTCTCATTCTCTCTTTTCTAAAGTTTTGAGCCTTAATTCTTATTCTTGTTGAGAGAGATATAGTTTGTGCTGTATTGTTCTTATTTCACTCATTGAGGAGTGTTTTCTGATAGCCTACCCACTATCAATTCTTGTATCAGTAAGAGGGTGTGTATAACCCTTGTGTGTGTAGAAGGTGTTCTACACGGGGAATAGTTAAATCACCAAGTGTGAGGTGATTGGAAGTAAGAGGGTGTGTATAACCCTTGTGTGTGTAGAAGGTGTTCTACACAGGGAATAGTTGAATCACCAAGTGTGAGGTGATTGGAAGTGTAGAGGGTGTTCTACACGGAATCTTTGGAGCGGTGCTGCTCAAAAGTGTAATAGGTTTCTATCTCCACCTAAAGGAGATTGAATAGTGGATTTGAGAATCCTCAAGGGGTAGCTTGAGGCGAGGACGTAGGCAGTGGGGCTGAACCTCGTAAAAATACTGAGTTTGCTTTCTCTTACCCTACTCTTTATATTTCCTACTGCTTTATATTTTGGTTATATTTTATATTGTATATTTAGTTTATAAGTATTAATTTTTTAATATAACCCAATTCACCCCCCCTCTTGTGTTAGTCATCTGGGCAACAAGTGGTATCAGAGCTAGAGCTCTATTATAAGATTAACTATCTTTTGAGTTAAGATCTTATGGCTAACATTGCAGCTTCATTTGGTGAAGGTCAATCTAGCAGTCGGCCTCCACTCTTTTGTGGAGACAATTACTCATTCTGGAAAGTTAGAATGAGAATATTCCTTCAGGCTCAAGGTCGAGAAATCTGGAAATGTATTGTAAATGGACCTTATATTCCAACAAAAGTAGTTGATGGAGTAAAGGTCAAAAAGGAAGAAGAAGAGTTTAATCGTGAAGACGATAGACTTTATACTTTGAATTTAACTGCTATGAATTTATTATATAATGCTCTCAATGGTAATGAATTTAATAGAATAATGACTTGTGCTACAGCAAAGGAAATTTGGGATAACTTGGAAGTTACTTATGAAGGAACTTCTCAAGTCAAGGAATCAAAAATTTATATTCTTACTCATGAATATGAAATGTTTAAGATGAATGATGATGAATCTATTTCTAGTATGTACACTCGTTTTACTAACATCATAAATAGCTTGACAGCTCTTGGCAAAGTTTATTCCAAAGTGGAGATAGTAAGAAAAATTCTCAACTCTCTACCAAAACGTTGGGAATCAAAAGTGACAGCGATTCTTGAAGCTAGAGACCTCAAGAAGCTCGAAGTGAATGAACTCATCGGGTCACTTATCACCCATGAGTACACATTGAAAAGAGGTGAAGAAGAAGGAAAGTCAAAGAAGAGCTTGGCACTTAAAGCTATTCCACATGAAAGTGAAAGTGATGAAGATGAGGAAAATGACGACAAAGATGAAGAAGTTGCGATAATAACAAGAAGAATTCAGAGGTTCTTAAAGAAAAATAAAACTCCTCCAAGGAAATCCTTCAATAAGTTTTCCAAGAAAGATTCAGGTAAAAATGACACTTTAATTTGTTATAAATGCAATAAACCCGGTCATATCAAGCCAGATTGCCCTCTGCTAAAGAAAGATCGAAACAAAGGCAAAAAAGCAATGAAAGCTACGTGGAATGATGATTCAAGTAGCTCAGATAGTGAAGCAAGCAATGGAGAATCAGAAAATCTTTGTCTTATGGCTAAAGATGACATTGAGGTAACAAATCTTGATAATATTGAAGATCCTTCATATGAAGAATTGCAAAATGTTTTAGAAGAGGTATATGAGGAATTTGAAAAATTAGGTATCAAGTATACTGTTTTGAAAAAGAAAAATTCTTCTTTAACAAACGAAATTGATATTTTAAGAAAAGAAAGTATTGTTTTGAAAGATGAAAATCTTGAGTTGAAGAAAAAGAAAACTGATTTAGAAAATATTATTGAAAACTTTACGAATGGAAAAAGAAATTTTGAAAAACTTCTTGGTAGTCAAAGATGTGTTTTTGACAAGGCAGGCTTGGGATACATGCCAAAACAAAAATACAAATCTTATAAAAACTTCTTTGATAATCCTTCTACATCAAAGTCCAATATTCAAAATTCTTTTCATAAAAATAATTTTGTTAAAAAAGGATACTATTATAATCACTCAAGTTATTCATATATGTCACATGCTATTTGCAATTTTTGTAATAGCAATGGTTATAATTATTTTGCTTGTCCTATTAGAAGAAAACATACAATGACTATTAGGGCCATATGGGTACCTAAAAATTTTATTTATTCTAATACTAATAAATAAAGGACCCAAAGAACTTGGGTACCAAGAATTTTTTTTAATTGCTTTTGTAGGTATGCATGAAGTCGTCTACAGGTAAAAGTAAATGGTTTTTAGACAACGGATGCTCAAGATACATGACATGAGACAAAACTAAATTCATTGACTTCACTTCTAAAGAAGAAGGATGCATGGTATTTGGAGACAATTCAAAAGGGAAGATCGTGGAAATAGAAAGAAAGATCATCAAGACTTAGTACAAGATGCAACCAAACAGTGAAAATATGTGAAAGATCATCCAGTAGAACAAATTCTAGGAGAACCTTCACGATATGTAAGTACTTGATCGTCTCTTAAAAATATTTATAATCACACTGTTTTTCTATTTCAAATTAAATCCAAAATATTGATGAAGTACTTATTGATAAATCATGGATTCTAGTTATGCAATAAGAGTTAAATCAATTTGAAAGAAATAATGTATGGACATTTGTTCCTAGACCTAAAAATTATGCTGTTATTGGAACAAAATGGGTTTTTAGAAATAAGAAAGATGAGTCTAAAATCATCACTAGAAACAAGGCTCGACTTGTAGCCCAAGGTTTCAATCAAGAGGAAGAAATCGATTATGATGAGACATATGCACCAGTCACAAAATTAGAAGTTATTCGAATGCTACTTGCATATACTTGTTATAAAGATTTCAAAATTTTTCAAATGGTTGTTAAAAGTGTTTTCTTAAATAGTTTTTTTTTTAAAAGGTTTTTCAAGAGGAAAGATCGATATAACTCTTTTAATCAAATATGAATAGAATGATATTCTTCTAGTTCAAATTTATGTAGATGATATAATATTTGGTGCTACTAATGAAAATATGTGTCAAGATTTTGCTAAGAATATGCAGAAAGAATTTGAAATGAGCATAATGGGAGAACTTAATTTCTTTCTCGGATTGCAAATCAAGTAATTGGAACATCAATGAGTCCAACCACTAAACTTGATAAAGATGAAAGCGGTAAGCCAGTTGACTCAAAGGTATATCGAGATATGATTGGTAGTTTATTATATTTGATAACTAGTAGACTTGATATTATGTTCAATGTATGTTTATGTGCACGTTTTCAATCATTTCCGAAACAATCTCATTTGATTGCAGTCAAGCGGATTTTTAGATATTTTGCCAGTACCATTGACTTAGAGTTATGGTATCCTAAACACACTTCTTTCGATCTTATTAGTTATTCAGGTACCGATTATACTAGTTGCAAAGATGATCGAAAAAGTTTTAGTAGAACATGTCATTTCTTAGGTCATGCACTAGTTTCCTGGTTTAGTAAAAAACAAAATTCTGTTGCACTATCTACTGCTGAGGCAGAATATGTTGCTGCGGGTAGTTGTTGTGCCCAAGTTCTTTACATGAAGCAACAATTTGAGGATTTTAAACGTATGTACAATCACATTCCAATCAAATGTGATAATACAAGTGCTATAAATCTTTCAAAGAATCCAATACAACAATCTCGGACCAAAGTGCAGAAGGGCGATATTGCATTAGAATTCACTAGTACACATGATCATTTGGCAGACATTTTTACAAAACCCCTACCAGAAGATAGACTACGCATGATTAGAAGAGAAATAGGAATTATACATGCCATCAATATCTGCTAGATACTTTTATTCCATTAACTCAAATGACCTACAGAAACTTGAGACGTTTAGCCTCATCATTCAAATGCATTTGCTCCTCATAAATCATCATGCCATCCTTATCTAAAGGATTAGGCAATCGAAATGCAGAGGCAAGTAAGGATTTTAAATCCTTATTCTGTTGTTTTAAGTCTACTATTTTTTTGTTAGACTCTTGAACAAGTCGTTGAAGAATATCGATCTTCTCATTAAGCTTCTCTATCTCGCGGGTTTTGGACTGCAACCGAGCAGAAAACGCAACGATAGATGATGAGTATCGAGTTCCGAGACCCACAAGCTCGTAAATGGCGTCATGATCTGATTTATTAGCTAAATCAGTCTCTTGTTGCTTCATGGTACCCACGACAGATGCAGAAATAGATTGAGACTGAGGTGAAGGATACCTCAAATCTTGATCAAGAGAAGCACTGAAGGGAATTCTACGAGCCATTGAAAAATTGTAGAATGAGAATGCAAGCAAATTGCAAAGATGAGAAGAAAGCTTGATGCGAAATAGATAAAGCTAAGGATTGCTCTTATAGAAACGGAAATAAGAACAAGACAAACTTACAAATCATGATAATATCTCATTTTTCAGCAACATCAAGCAGATCAAATCTCTGCATCGAATTTCTAGAGCTAGGCCACCTTTGTAGGTTTTATCAGACACGCGTGGCTCCGCACCAAACTGTCAGAGTTAGACTTCCAACATTTGCAGGTTTTGTCGGACATGCATGGCTCCGCACCGCATTGCCAAAGCTAGGCCTGCAGCTTTTGCTGTCTTTGTCGGACACGAATAATTTTAATTATTCATCTTCAAATCTCCGAAACATCTAATTCGTCAATAACATCAAGTAGATTTAAATCTTCTTCCGCACCGAGATGATAAAATTCGGCTTCAACGTTTGCAACTTTTGTCGGACACGGGTGGTTCTAATTTCTACAGTCTCTACTAACGCAGCGTTTTATTTGTCTATTGGTTATTGCAGGAATATATCTTATTGATCTAATTATGATTCCTTTTTAATGATGCCAAAAGGGGGAGAAGTCTTATACTAGTATTATACTACCCTGTTATATATGCTAGAATCATGTTTATATTTTTCTTGAAATACTAACGCATATTTTCAGGGGGAGCTTAAGTATTACTGCAGGTCGCAGATTTCTACTAAGTATTTGTCATCATCAAAAAGGGGGAGATTGTTGAACCCAAGATTTCAAGTCTCGTATTTACGTATAAATTTTGATGATAACAAATAATATTGAAAACTCAAGCTCAAGTTGTCTATGCATGAAGGGAGCTAAACACATCAAGAAATCAAGCATGAGCAAGAAAGATATCAAGTCTACAAATGAAGCTCATAGATTATTTTTGTACATCTCTTGATAAAATTAGAAATTGGATTAAGGCTCCAAATTACTCTTTTTTCTCATAAAACATCAAATTACTTTTTCCACATATGCAAGACATTTTTAAATGTCTTAGTTTTGAAAATTATGTTTTTCACATGTGCATAACACCATCAAACAAAATAATTTCGAAAATTATATTTTTTTTATAAAAACTTGATTTTATAAGATGATTGATTATCATATTTGACATGTGCATATTTTGTTTGAAAGTCTTGAAGGGAGGTGGTGTGTTTTTTTGACTAATGCAAAAGGTAGATGATTTTGTTTGAGAATCTTAAAGGGTGGTTGTGTGTTTTTTTGACAAATATAAAAGATAGATGATTTGTTTGAAAATCTTAAAGGGTGGTTGTGTGTTTTTTTGACATATGCAAAAAGAAGATGATTTGGTTTGAAAAATAAATCATGCTCATTTTGTCTTGTATGAAAAGCAAAAGATTTGATTTGATTTTTTTGAAAAATGAATGGAGTTGTCTTTGACAAATGCAAAAAGGAAATGTTTTTATTTGAATTTTTTGAAAAGTGAATAGTGCTCTTATTTGACATGGGAATCTTTTCAAATTTGAAATTGAAGACTCATTTACCTATAAATAGCTCACTTGAGTTTTGTAAAAATCACAACAAGAGCTTACACATCTATTGCTAAATTTTGCATCATTCTTTCAAAGCTCTCATTCTCTCTTTTCTAAAGTTTTGAGCCTTAATTCTTATTCTTGTTGAGAGAGATATAGTTTGTGCTGTATTGTTCTTATTTCACTCATTGAGGAGTGTTTTCTGATAGCCTACCCACTATCAATTCTTGTATCAGTAAGAGGGTGTGTATAACCCTTGTGTGTGTAGAAGGTGTTCTACACGGGGAATAGTTAAATCACCAAGTGTGAGGTGATTGGAAGTAAGAGGGTGTGTATAACCCTTGTGTGTGTAGAAGGTGTTCTACACAGGGAATAGTTGAATCACCAAGTGTGAGGTGATTGGAAGTGTAGAGGGTGTTCTACACGGAATCTTTGGAGCGGTGCTGCTCAAAAGTGTAATAGGTTTCTATCTCCACCTAAAGGAGATTGAATAGTGGATTTGAGAATCCTCAAGGGGTAGCTTGAGGCGAGGACGTAGGCAGTGGGGCTGAACCTCGTAAAAATACTGAGTTTGCTTTCTCTTACCCTACTCTTTATATTTCCTACTGCTTTATATTTTGGTTATATTTTATATTGTATATTTAGTTTATAAGTATTAATTTTTTAATATAACCCAATTCACCCCCCCTCTTGTGTTAGTCATCTGGGCAACACAAATAATGGCCAATGCCCAAGAGAGTAAACTATTGTAAAAAAATACTACTTCAGCTCATCCAAGGAACGCTCCATGTCTTCAAAACACCTTTTTTTTCTCTCCATTCACAAACACCACATAAATGCAATGAGGGATCATTCTCCGAATATCCTAACCCTTCCAGGCATAACCCATGCCACCCCTTTCTAATTAAGGATCTCATTTCATAAACACTAGGCCAAACAAAAGATAATCCACTAATTCTCCGTCTTTCTTACACATAAAGCATTGATCTAAAATGGTGAGATCACGTTTTCTCAAATTATCCGAGGGAGAATCCACCAAAGAGATGCAGTTCATATAAAGAAAGCAATCTTAGGAGGTACTTTGCATTTCCAAGGGAAACAATGAACAACTTGCTCATTTGTTGTGCTAGTGGAGATACATGTACCAATGTATACAACACAGTGTCTTGGGTGTGGCATGACTTGGTTGGAGTCCTTGCTATGCTTAATGAAATTGATTCACTCTTCCTTTTCATGAATCAGTGTGTATTATTTGCTTCTTTGACAGATATGTAGTTACATTCTAGTAAAGTCCCTTGGCTGCTACCTTTGCACTCTTAATAAAATGGACTTACATAGCAAAAACATTAAGGAAATCCCTTGGCCGTGAGATATAAAAATCAGCATGAAAATTTTCCTGATTAACACTTGCGGTGAAAGAGAAGCTTAAACTATTTTCTTCAGTGATTTGTGTGTGGCCATTTGGATGTCATCTAACATTTGTTATCTCCACTTTTCATGTATCTTCAAATGCAGGCTGGGCAGCTGCATTGGATTGCTACAGTAATCCATCAATAGATTTATCTGGTGCGTGGATGAGCTTTAACCATTTTCTTGTGCACTCCATCATGATGGAACCTAGGACAAATTCGAATTGCTAGACTTAGTTCATCTTTGTGCAGAGTTTAATGCAATATACCAAACAATATAGTTTATAGAAATGATTAACAATTTGAAATCATAAATTTTGCTCAAAACATTTCGTAGTTCTGATTTCTTTTTCTTATTGGCTAACAAAAACCTGCATTTTAAGAGTAAGATACAAAATGTAATTGAGCAATGTAATATTGTAAGATGATACCATCTTAGCTCGAAACAATTTTAACTTCTTCTTTTTCTCCCCTGAATAGCCTCTGATCAAACGGCTAGGCTATGAATACAAGCGATGTTCCATCTAGGCCAACCATGATATTTCACCATTTGGCAATCCTTCAACTCGAGTCATATTTGCATACTTGTTAACTCCTAAAAGTTGGCTCAAGTGGTAAAGGTCTTGGGCTTGAGGGTATGTGCCTTTAGGTCTAAGGTTCAAATTTGCTTGTGTGCAAACAATTTTTAGGGATCATTGGATTGGAGGATTCCCTTAAATTACTTGAGGTGCAATTGTGAAAAACTCATTACCGAGAGCCTGTACACTCCTGGGATTAGTTGGGATGCCGTTCCTGAACACCCAGTGCTAATAAAAAAAATATTTGCGTACTTGTTAAATCGACACCTACCAAGTTTTTCTTGATTTAGTGTGTGGATTTGTTTGAGTTTTTACTTGTATTTGTATGGTCTACCACGTGGCGTGTACTAATCAAACAGCAAATTTAGTTCCCCTATTGCATGTGAAAACAGATGAGATGCCATTAACCAATATGGCATCCATGATCCAACACTTTGTGGACGATGTATATGTTGTTATCTGCTTAACATCGGCATATTAGAAAGGATGACAGAGCTATATTCAGTTTTAATATAGAATGGACTTCGGTGGAGTCCGGTTGGTTCAGCAGAGTTTCAAACTAAATGATGCTTTGATCTGTTACCAATTCCTAACATTTTTGGATGGGAGCTGTGCAAGATAGAGTTTTGTGAGTGTTATAAATTTCAGGTAAAAAGGACCGATAGATGAGCTGTGAAAAGAATGGAGATTGGGTAGCACCACTATTGATATGCTTTCTATCAGCCATAGAAAACTCTGTTCTGACTATCTGCCACATCAACATTGTTTCACCGGTGTTGCACTTTAGGATATTATATGTAGGATTTTCTTTGTAAATCTAGCATGCCATGATATGACTGAATTGCATGCTTACCATGATGTGAATATCCAGTGGATTCATGTATGTTTTTGGATTTTTTTTTTTTTTTGTTTCAGAGAGACCAGTTATGTACGCAGAAAGTGCCCCATCAGCAGGGGTTTTTAGACTTCCTCATCAGGTGAACATGAAAATTCTCACAGCTCCTATTTAAGTATCTCTCTCTCTCTCTCTCTCACATTTGCATTGCTTATCTTTTCAGATGATGGCTCCAGTTGGTGCTGAACCTTATGGTTCCCCTATAGACTTCTTGGGTGAACTTCGCCAAGCACAGCGCAATACAAATACCAATTTTGGCAAGTAACGATCAGTATGTTCCTGGATGTTTACTTTTGGTCGGAAAAAAACAGTACTACCATCTTGTATGTGATCATCAAACTAAAATGTGTACGAAAATGAAAGTGAAGTTTGAGCGTCAATTTGCCCTCCAATCGACTTGCTTCATTATTCTTTTACCCTGTTCCTTTGTTCCTTTTTGTTAAATAGGCTTGTGACTTCTGGGGAGGTGCGGGGAAAAGTTAATGGCATGAAACAGCCGTATCATCAGTCAATCATATGTCTCAATTTTCAACTCAAATACCCTACATTAGTCTAGTTGTCAATGATTAATGACCCGGGTGTTGGTTTTGGTTTTTTTTTTTTGGAAAAAAAAAGGAACTTTGAATCACAATACCAGTCTGTCTGCTGAGGCTGAGGCTGAGGCTGAGGCTGGACTGGGGCTACATTTGTCAAACATAAGGGCAGCCTGAACTTTGATGTTGCAGAGATAATCAAAAATAAAAACTTACGCAGCTCTGTCAGAGGAGCTCAAAGCCCCAAGTTGTCGCTTGCTTGAAGTGATTAATTTTGAAGAATTATTCTAGATAGTAGATACAGTCTTTAAATAAAAATTGGTCATGCAAATTTATATAATTATATTAAATTTTTTTTTTTTATAAGTTAGATTAATATCTTGTTATTCTAAAAACAATCTTCAAATAAAAACTGCTTTTATATAATTATATTTAATTTTTTTATAAAAAAAAATATAATATCTTTTTTAAAATGACGTTTTTTCTTCTTTTATCCTCATAAATCAATAGGACTGCACAACGCAATCTCTCACTCAAAACTATAACTAGAAATTTTCAATTTTTAAATGCATTTTAGATCTGGAAGAGAACAATATTCCTAATCTTTTCATTTTTACAGTTTGTAATCCAGAGATACGGATCATCATGGACCAACTTTCAGATTAAGAGCATTATTATTAGCTTCATAAAAAATCAATGCATCTTCAAAATTTGAAGATGGCACATAAAAATATCTACATTAATTTCATCAAAATGCTTGCCTTTTATTTTTATTTCAGCTATGATAAAATTTGCTTTTTATTAAATTTTAAAGATAATTTTGATGAAGTCAATACTAATGTTAAGAAATTATTCAGCAGTGATCCCAAAAGCTATATGTTCATTCACTTGCCTCTTGACAAAAAAATTAAAAACATGAAATAGAAAAAGTAAACTACTTATCTCTTCTCTTTTGCTCCATTTCTATTCAAATCCAAACACTCCCCTCCATTTTATGTTTACATGCGTGGCTAACTCTACTCTTCTTTCTTCTCCTCTCCTCACCTCTCTCTTTCCTTCCTCTACCCTGGCAAAGGAGGCTATTGTTTTTATTTTTTTCCCCTTTGGGTCAAAAGTGGACTGCTTTATTTAAGGGTTGTTTGAATCGAAAAACACTCTCAACCTATCTCATTAGTATAAGTTTTACAAATTTTCATATAAAATATAAGAAAAATATTATTTGTCTCTACTTTAATATCCCCACTAGGGATCTCGATTTTCAATTTTTTTAAAAATTTATTTTGCATATTTTTTTGTAAGTGTTTTTAAATAATGTTGTATTTTTTTTTGTATTTTTAAAAATTATTTTAAGATGTTAAAAAATCATATAAAAAAACTAAAAAAAAAAGTTGAAAATTGGGATGCAGTAGAGATCCCTAACATCCCCCAAAATATAATAAATAATTCAATTTCTTCAAATTTCAATTCAATTTTTTCAAATTTATAATATTAAAAAATAATATGTAAATAATATTTTATTTATCTTTTAATTTTTATTTAAAATCATCTCATTTTATCTCATTATCTAAACAACCTTACCGCATGATTTCTATGTATTTACCGTCATTCGACTAATGCAAGAGCTTCATGCACTTGCAAGCCACCAATTATCAAACATGAAAAATGATATACATATCTCTTTTTCTCTCTTTTTCAAGTCTTTTAGAGTTTGCTACATATAAGTTGGTATGTTAACAAATACTAGGGTGGGATTCATTTAAAACTCTAAAAATCTTAAAATACATATGGAGAACTTCTATATCAGTAGTTTTTAAGAAAATACTTATAAACATATTTTTTCTTTTATAAAAATAACATTGTTTTATATAAATAATCACAATATAAAATATGGTTGTGTAAAGAGTTTTAAAAAATGTTGTAGATATATCATTACTCTATCAAACATATTGCAACAATTTATCTGAAGACGTGAATTTTAACCATCATCAATCTAGAAAAATGTTAATACCAATTCCTATGCCATTATAACGCAACCATTTATATGGTACTATCATATATTAAAAGAAAATTGTTAAAGGTACTTACAAAAAAGTTTATTTTTTTTATATGGCAATTATTGATATATTAAAAATTAAAAATTTTAATTTAAAGTCTTTTAGATAAGATGACACAAGAATTGGTCTCTAAACAAGTACTTATAAAATAGTTTTTATTTTTATATGTCAACTTCTATATTAAAAATTATAAATTTTAAGTTAAAGTCTTTTAGACTAGATGACACAAGGATTGATCTCTAAATAAGAGAATCAAGTTCGAATTTTTTACTCTTATATAAAAAATATATTTATATATATAATATAAAATTTGAATTTAAAAAAACTAACAGAATGATTATTGTAAGTAAAAAAAAGTAAATACTGCTCATATTAAAAACATCAAATACGAATTAAAATATGTTATTTTATCATCAAATAATATCAAGTATAAAATTATATCTATATTATTATTTTTCTCCGTCGGCCCAAAAAGATTAGAAGCAACAGCACTCCACCCCAACTTTACCAATACGATTTACGCTTTAATGGCCCGCAATGTGATTCGCGTTTTCGAAATTGGTGGAAAATACCGTGTCTCCGGCTCGATTCTCTATAAAAATGGCAGCAAATGGGACCCTCAGGCCTCAACACAACACACCAGGCCTGAGGCACCTCTGACGGCCATCGCTGTTTCTCTGCCAAGATAATGCCACTACTATTGTTTCCACTGTACTCGCTAGCTCGCCCGCCCATCCCTCTCAGTCTCTCTCTATCTTCTCTGCGAAGACAAGTAAGATACGGATACCCATTACCAGTAAGAAAATAAAAAGAAGAAACTTTGGTATAGGAATCTGGATCCAATGCCAGCTTCACCCTTCTTTGTTGTCCTTCTCTCCTGCTTCCCAATTGCCGCTTGGGCAAGTGACCCTTTTGTGTTCTTCGATTGGACTGTCTCCTACATCTCTGCTGCCCCACTTGGAGTTAAACAACGGGTTATTTCTTCACTTGCATTCTCTGCAGTTCTCTTTACTTGATTTTGTTTCTCTACTCTCAAGTTTTTGTCACTCTCGTTCTTAGGAAGTAAATGCATACTGTTTATGAATAGCTCATGTTAAATTTTGGGTAATGTTCCATGTGATTAGTTTCTTGGAAATTAGTTGCTTACTAGAGAATCATTTTAATAAGCTGTAGAGTGAAAAGCTAAAGAAATTTAACTCGGAACAAGTTCCTAATGCAAATCTTGTAGTTGTAATGCCTATGGCATTGATGAAGCATACAAAGAAATTTACACCGCCATTCTCAATTAGACAATACTTGTTTGTCCAAACTTTTCAACTCTACCTCTGTGTTCTACCCAAACTAGTCAGTCTTGTAGATATACCTCTTCCTCCTTCCCAAGATGTTAAGTCCAAATCTAAAACTCGCCATTAAAAGATGAAAGCAAAGAGAAAAGGGAAGAGATAAAAATTAAAGGAAGAGCTAGGGCGATGTAGTAATCTAGCACTGACTTAAAGCAAAATGCAAAAAAAGTATGAGTGGTGCCTGAAGATCTATTATTAATCTGTTGGAGCGATGACAACATAGGAGCTCTCTTGTATCTCATGAAAGTGTCTTTGTTAAATAACATCAGGATTTTGTCACTGTTTACTAAACTCATTTATGACGTATAGTTTGTATTTAGTTATTCTTATTATTATGGCACCTGAGTTCTTTTTCTGTCTTTCTTCTTATATTTTAATGATTTAACTAAAGACTGAATTTTGTATGTATAGACAATCTTATTCTTATTATTTGCCGATTGCTCTATATGCGAGAACTTCTTTCCTTCTTTTTTAAAAGGTGGCAGGGCAACTCCCCATCCACCTCTGCGGAATTTCCCATCCCTGTTGGCAATTATGTTTGGCGGTGATCTCACTTTTCTTATTGGGGGAAACTGTTGATTTGTGCCCAAAGTGCTTCCAGGCTTTATTTTGGGTTGTGGAATGGGATGCATTTCTTCTTGTGCCCGCACAAGTTACCATCGGATTATTGGTTATCATAATATTGCTGTTGGTTGTTGCTTCATCATTAGCTAATTAGACTATTAACAAGTAACACTGTCTTTAGAAATCAATGAACCACATGTTTCCAGCAGTTACTATACAATATAGTATGTAACTAGGCTTTTCTTTTGTATACTTCCTGTGTATACGGGCTATGCCCATTTCATTCCTATTAATAAAACTTATCTTTTACTCATAAAAAAAAAAGAAGCTTTTTTTTTTGATAAAGAAAAAAAAACTTACTATACAATATAGTTAAATAAATCCATACTGACAACCAAAAGTTTCAAACTAGTTTCATCTCAAAACAGTTGTAATCTATCTGAGCAAATTTGTGAGCTCAGATACTAGAATCAAATGATTGAATGTGGTAATTGAGACCCTATCACTCAGTAATCTAATCGTGAAGCATGTAGTGGCCATATGAGTGTGTTTTTCAGTTTATCTGAATCCTATAACATTATTGTATGAGATGTGCAAAGTCCTACAATAGTTTGCTGATTCAAAAGAAGCATTTGTACCTGCATAATATATTAAATAAATTACTTGCTTTGTCACAATGTAATCATGAGAATTTGCTTCTCGCATCTGGAGACCAATGCCACTATAAAGACACTTTTGTTTAATGCAATTTTCTGCACTATTCTTCCTGCCAGATGACGTTACTCTTAGAACTTTATTCTTGGTTTACCCATCAACAATTGATTCCCTATTAACTTTTTTCTCTTAATATTTGCACTTCTTCAAATATGCTGTCAACCGTCTTTCAGTTTTTTAACCATCTACATTCTTTTTTCACTCGATGCATGAGTTATGAGTAATTGATCTAAACTTGGGTACGAAGATGAGGTTTACTGTTGATTGGTTAAGCACGGGCAACCTATATTTTGACTTTTCCATGATTTCTTTCTCATACTGATCCTAGATTTTGGAGTGGAGGCTTTATATATCTGTGTTCCTGTAATATTGTGCAATCATTTACTACGGTGTACATCTTTATGTTGTGGTTTATATACACATTGTGCTTAATATCTTGGCTACTCCCCCCCTTTCGAATTAATAATGATCCAATTATTCCAGGTGATTGGGATTAATGGGCAATTTCCAGGACCAATTCTCAATGTCACTACGAATTGGAATGTTGTTGTCAATGTCAAGAATGACCTTGATGAGCCGTTGCTACTCACATGGTATATTTGCTTCTACTGTAAAGAGTTAGCGAAATGCATGTATCAACTTTATTAATCTTAATATTGCTTAGTGTAATGCAGGGACGGCATACAACATAGGAAGAACTCTTGGCAAGATGGTGTTTCAGGGACTAATTGTCCAATTCCTGCTGGTTGGAATTGGACATATCAGTTTCAGGTTAAAGATCAAATAGGGAGTTTCTTTTACTTCCCTTCCCTAAGCTTTCAGAGAGCTGCAGGTGGATATGGAGGAGTCATCATCAACAACAGAGAAGTAATTCCACTGCCCTTCGGGATGCCAGATGGAGATATTACAATTTTCATTAGCGACTGGTATACTAAGAGTCATAAGGTCGGTGTATATCTGTTAGGGTTATATTTGTTGGTTTCCTTGGTATTGACCGATGTTTATGGTGAAACAGAAACTAAGGGAGGATGTTGAAAAAGGAACTGACCTTGGAGTTCCAGATGGTATCCTCATTAATGGACTTGGTCCCTATCGCTTTGATGAGGCAGTTGTTCCAGATGGCATTGCTTACCAGGCAATAAACATTGAACCAGGTAACTTTCTACAATGTGTGTGCCAATCATGTAGCATTAACCTTCTTGACTAATCTAATTGTTTGTCAAGGGTCAGGATTCTTTAGATTTTCTAGCATAAACTATGGGGTGGATTTCTCTGGATCTCAACCTTCTAAACTCAATAGTAGGACTTTTGCCATAGAAGACTGAACTTATTAGCAAGAACACTTTCCAGGCATTACTATCACTTTGAAATTCAAAATATTAATCATTTTAGTATTTGCCTTATTTTTTACATTGACTTGAATTGAAAGTGAGAAAATGTACTGGCCAATGACCTGAGAGTCACTAAAATAGAGCACCTATAATTAGGAACCCTCCAATCACAAACCTACCATCTTCGACTTCAATTGGTCTTGTCCTATGTATACCACCTTGTGTACTTGGGCTTTGCCTATTCTATTAATACAATCATTTACTTATCAGAAAAAAAAAATCTACTATTTTTTGGAAAGGCCATACCACACACGATTATTTTTCAAATTTTTTTTTTTTTAAACGACATATATAACCGCTGTTAGGGTGGGCTAGAGGTGGTGACCGTGACGCGGCCACAACCTCTACTGCAGCCAAAGATCAATCTCAAAGCAGGGTGGTCGAAGACCCGCCTTGCCTGGGGGGTCTGGCCAAGGGTGGATAGCCACCCCTCATTTTTTTTTTTTTTTTAAATTTACATTTTTGCAGATTTAAATTAGTGTGGGTGAACCTATTTTATTTTATTTATCAGTAAATAAGGATTTTATTGATAGAACCTATTATAATTTGTAACAGGCTGATGTGTAAATAATATTCATATCTCTTCCTTATAAAAAAAAAAAAAGGCTGATGTGTCATCTTCCTATTGGAGGGTGTAGTGGATCGGGTCCCCCCCCCCCCCCCAAAAAAAAAAAAAGAAATACAAACACAATTGCACTAGTGGTAACTTTGAGCGGTACATTTGGGAGGGCTGAGTAGCAGTGCCCTAACCACTAGGTGCTTATCCATGTTCATAAGTTCACATTCTTAAAATCAACCCATTTTCCTCTACATGAAGTTAATAAACTTAATAGAATAATCATAAAATTTCTTTTGCCATGTACTACTCCCAAATGTACCTCAATGAGCCTAGAATATTATTTATCTTTATACATGAAGGCCAGGTTGAGACCAATAATTGATCTCCAACTTAGAATATTAATTCATCTTGAGTGCATGACCTATAAACCTACTTTCACGTGTCATAGCAGATGTAAAATGAAACCTATGCGTGAATTAAAGGTGTAGAGAAGACTGCATAAAGATGGTGAGAAGCATGTTTGATTAACCTTGTGGAATGAAAGGGGTGGGGAAATTTCTCACAAAATCCAAAGTCTTGATATTATATAGTATATGGTTAAAATTCTGTAATGCAGTTGAATTAGATAGGAGGATATTAAACAATTGTATATTTGAAGTATGTTTTAAGCCACCGAAATCCAAGTTTGAGATAAGAGAGAAAATGTTCAATTCAAATGAAATATCTGTGCAGTTTCTCTTGCAGTTTTTGTAATAGCCAAATGTTTGAAATTTTATTTGCTACAGGAAAAACATACCGCCTCCGGGTGCACAATGTTGGTATTTCAACTAGCTTGAATTTCCGAATACAAGATCATAACTTACTGCTTGTGGAGACTGAAGGATCTTACACAGTTCAGCAGAACTACACAGACATGGATATTCATGTGGGTCAGTCGTACTCATTCTTGGTCACGATGGATCAAAATGCTAGCCATGACTACTACGTGGTTGCAAGTTCGCGGTTTGTCAATTCATCAACTTTGGTTAGGGCTACTGGAGTTGCCATTTTGCATTACTTCAACTCTCTAGGACCTGCTTCAGGTCCTCTTCCTGATCTTCCTAATGAATACGACTCTTATTTCTCAATGAATCAAGCAAGATCCATAAGGTTGTAGTTAAGTATATCTTTTTTTGGATTAATGACATTAATATCCCAAAAAAGCACATATTGTAGACTTCACCAAAGATTCTTAGAATCTTACATCAATCAGTAACATTTCCTATGCAGGAAAGTGAGTGGTTGAAAGATGGTTTCATCCCTGGTCTCAACATTAATAAGTTATGTGATCTGGGATAAATTATCTTTTCAACTGCTTACGATTGACATTTTTGTTGGAGTGCAAAGCAATATTGTTATTGTGTTGGATAAGTAGTCATGGATGCTGGGCAGACTATTGTCACATTCTCATCTCCATGGTGCTTTTCAGGTGGAATGTCTCTGCTGGTGCTGCTCGTCCAAACCCACAGGGATCTTTCAAATATGGTGAAATTACAGTTACGGATGTATATGTGATCCTCAATAGACCTCCAGAGCTTATAGATGGGAAGTGGCGTACTACCCTCAATGGCATTTCATATTTGCCACCTTCAACACCCCTAAAGCTCGCACAGCAGTTCAACTTGCTGGGAGTCTACAAGCTGGATTTCCCAAATAGATTGATGAACAGGCATCCCAAAATGGATACATCTCTAATTAATAGTACTCACAAAGGATTTATGGAAATCATCTTTCAAAACAATGATACAACCGTCCAGAGCTACCACATGGATGGCTATGCATTCTTTGTCGTGGGGTGAGCCTTTAGCTTTGATGTCCTTAATTGAAAATTTCTAGTTTGTGTACTTAAAAGATTGATTTGGAAATTTTCTTTTGCAACTGTAGAATGGATTTTGGAGTGTGGACAGAGAATAGCAGAAGCACTTATAACAAATGGGATGGTGTTGCTCGCTGCACTACACAGGTATGCCTGTCTCTCAATCTTGCGCCAAAATGCTTTTGTAGAGAGATCACCTGGTGAAGCTATTTTTGCATACGAAAGCTGCAATGGAGAGATGGGAGAGACAATAACGAGGAAGGCGATTGAGCTTAATTTAGGAAAGAAAGTAGAGTTTATCTTAAATGCTAAGGAGTTCTAGAATCTGTATGAATGATAATTTTCTTCGTATTATCTAAATGGAAGAATTGCAGAATGGGTCTAGGGGATTGTGTGTTTGTGATGCTCCCTCTCTCACTACATTTGGAACCTATTAAGCATACTGTCAAAATGAAATGTAATTCCTGGGTGTTTAATTTTCTGGAAAGATCCTCTTTGAAATCTAAAAAGTGAACCCTTTTGATTCCACTGTAACGTACTGCTATCAGCACGCTTGTACACGCACACATAATGGCAAGATATGCGGTGTATCTTTGATTCTTTGTTTATAAATGATTAGCTAGAAACAAAAAAGAAATTTAAAAAAGAAAACAACCGGGAAAAAGCATTGAAATGTTATTTTGATGAACTCTTATTTCTTCTTGAGAGCAGGTCTTTCCTGGAGCTTGGACAGCCATTTTAGTTTATCTTGACAATGCCGGCCTTTGGAACCTTCGTGCACAGAATCTTAATTCATGGTATCTGGGGCAAGAAGTTTATGTGAATGTAGTAAACCCAGAGAAAGATGAAGTTCCTTTGCCTGAAAATACTATATATTGTGGCTTACTTTCATCCTTACAAAGGTAAGAAGGCCAAACACAACTACACGTTGTTAGTTCATTATTATACTATATTTATGCAATGGAAATCAAAATGCTTTTGCAATAATCTATATATATACATATATATATGTATGTATGTATTTATGTATACTGAAAAGTTACTTTCCATCATTTATTTGAGTTAATTTTCCATAAATCTTCCAAATACTACCATGAATATACAATTCATACAAACACCTTCCATCACCTTAACCGATAGTTTTATTTGTTTGTTTCTTGTCTGCAGGGATCAGGCTCACAGAATCAAGTTCTCTGGTGCACCGTCTTCATCAGATGTAAGTAGAAGAATTTTTGTTATAATAGTGATAGCATTCATAGGAACTTGCATAGGGTAATCAAAGTTGGATTGAATGATAAGCAAGCATTATGTATCAAGTAATTGAACAAGATATTTATTTATGTTGTTTGAGGAATAGTGGAATACAAAATATATAGGTTTCAATTGTTTCTACGGGAAGGGAGAAATCAAGGGAATGGATTGTAGAATATTGCTGGATGAAAAGCATGTAATATTGTAATTCTATTGGGTATCATTGTAATTTTGAAACTTAATGTATTATTGTTCGAGTGTTGTGATGTAAAATTACATTGCCAACATCTACAGCTTGTGATTCA
Source organism: Platycarya strobilacea (assembly GCA_036898215.1). Lineage (NCBI taxonomy): Eukaryota > Viridiplantae > Streptophyta > Magnoliopsida > Fagales > Juglandaceae > Platycarya > Platycarya strobilacea. The sequence continues at coordinate 50,005,541 of CM072550.1, forward strand.
ATGACATACATCATGTCAAATAAACTCGAATCCCTTCTTGTGATCATTTATGGCCATCGGTTTGTTTTAAAATCTGTTGATCGCTGGCCAGTGGCGGAACCCTCCCTAAGATTTTTTTATAATTTATAATTTTTCCCTTTTTTTCCTCAAAATATTATGTATTTAAAAAAAATGGCATAGAAATATCTCTCTTCAACGTTTTTTACATGGTCCAAAACTTTATTTAATTTCTATATATTATGTATTTACTAAAACGTGGTCCCTTCAAAATTAATTCTTTACCCCTAGAAATTCTTTAAATGCTAAAATAGCTTAAAACTAAAATTAAATGGATGAGAATAAAAAATTAATAGGTATGGACTCTAAACTTCTTGATTATACGATACTAATTTGAAATAAACACTAGAAGAATCATTTAAGGTTGACATTTTGTATAAAAAAAAAAATAGTTGAGAACTTTTATCTAATTTCATTAAGCAATAAAAAGTTTCTTTTAAGGCCTCAATTGCAGCATTATATAGTCAATGTGACACCAAAATATCCAGTTTTTACATAGAACTTGTATAAACTAGCTATAAACTAGCTTTAAGTAAATGAAATATGAGTTTATGAAAGGAAAATGCCATTTGCACCGTTTGGTGCACACCCGTTGGTGTGCACCGTTCTTTTTTTTAGTTTTTTTCAATTTTTTTTAATTTTATTATTAAGAAAATATTATTTAATAATATTATGATTTTTTTAGTTTTTTTAAAATGTTTAAAAGTATTAAAAAAATTATGTAAAAAAAATGAAAAAATAAAATAATTAATTCATACTAACAAAAACACTAGACGATATATTTATAGCAGTGACTATAGCACTGCCGAAAAATCACTTGTTAGTTTTTATTAAAAATAAAATTCTCTAAAATATTTTTACAAGATGAATATTATTTATTATCGTAACTAATGAAGATGCTAAGTTGTGTTTTTTAGATTCTTAATTTTACGTGTATATATATATATATATATATACGTGTGTGTGTGTGGAAAATTAATTGAAAGTTCTCTTTAAAATGACTTTACCAAGATGAAACTTTTTATATATATAACTTTCCTTTTATGATTTACTATAGAACTAAATTTTAGATTTATTTCAGTTTATTTTACATAAACATTACAAGTTGAAAAACGAAAATGCTTGGGGTTTCGAGCAATGTTTTAAATTTCGTACCGTATTGGCCGGTACGGCCGGTACATACCGTACCGGAGCAGTGATCGGTATAGAAATGAGGTCTGTTTTGTACCGGCCTGTACCGGCCGGTATTGCGGCCGTACCGGCCATGTGTATTGGCCTGTACCGGCCGGTACTGGATTTAAGAATTTTTTTTTTTCATTTCTTCCTATTTTTTTTATCTTAATTTAGACTAGATTATTTACATATATATTAAAATATATAATTAATTCATATATTGACTATTATTTTGAAATATAATTTATATATATTTTTATATATATATATATATTTTTTTTTATGTATAGATTATTTCGAAACGGTATACGAAACAGTACCGGTATCGAAATATTTTGTTCCAGTACCTTGACCGGTACGCTCACCGGTACGGTATTCAAAACATTGATTTCGAGAATGGTGCCTTCCGAAGTGGCTTTTTCTTATTAAATAATTAAATGAGAGACTTTTTAAGTTCGTGAATTTTTATAAAGTTTATAAGTTTATAGGTTTTATTTTTTATTTTTTACTCTTTCTTTCTCTCCTCTCCCGTGTCTCTACATTTCATCCAGAGAGTTTGTGTTGATCCATTTTTCCATTGTTGAATACAGTTACGACAACAAAGGATGGGGGTACTGTTCTTGCCAAATATTGAAGTCAATCTCCAGCAGTAACGAAATAACGGAAGTGAAATGACCATGAAAGATTATCAAATATTGAAGCCAATCTTCTTTTTCTTCAAGACCGTTAAAATGCCTGGAGGAGGAGTGGAGTTCGGTTTGTTGATGTAATCTCCATGTGGCCATTACACTTCCATTAATTAAGCTAATATATTCCTGCATTGAGTATTCGAAAATAGCTGCCATAATCGTCTTCTCCTTTTTTTTCCCAATTTCTTTCTAGGATTATAGAATAGAGCTAGAAAAAAATCCTAGCGTAGAGAATGTAACCCAATAAATTAGAATGTTAACTTTGTTCAATCTCCATGACACAAGAACTTAATACATATAGGCTTTCATATAAGAGAACAAAGGAGGAAAGAGAGAGAATAAAATAAGACTTTGGCATGTGTATAGTAACTGCCAACTTTGAAATTGTTTTTAACATCACCATCTTTAGAGGTGATACCTGCATATGCGGAGGCAGGGTCACCCCTATTCCACCCCCCGCTTTGCCCCTTACGGGAGTGGAGGATTTTCCTCCACCTCCCACCCCCCATGTACAGGAGCGGGGTACCTCGCTCCGATAGCAGAGTGTAGATTTTAGAGGGAGGGGGATCCATTCGTCCCTCATTATTTTTTCATGTTTTCTCGGCAACCAAAAAAGGAAAGACGAAAAAAAAAAAAAAATTTGAACTAAGGAAGCGAGGAGTCTTAACTTCGGCAATGGCAATAGTGATGGACACAAGAAATGCAACGGACGACAACCATCATTCGCTTTAAAGATGCACCATGCACATAGAGAGAGAGAGAGAGAGGCTTTTAGGTTGGGAAGAAGAAATGGAAGGGGGGGGGAGGGGAATTAAAACCCCCTAAACCAAATGGTGAGTTTTGGGCTGGGGTTTTTTTTCACCCTTCTCTGCGGTGTAAAAAAAATCTTCCAGACCAAAACGACATCGATTTGTCTAGAGTTTAAAAAAAAAAATCCAATGCAAAACATTGCCATTTTGTCTGGAGGATTTTAAATTCCCCCATTTCTTCTTCTTCTTCCCCACATCCCTAATTTCACTTTTTCCACTCTCTCTCTCTCTCTCTCTCTCTCATTTTATATATATATATGCTGTATTATGAAGCGGAGCAGGGCAAGGAAAACAAGGGCGGGGGGTCACCGTTGTCTGCCCCCCATCTCTATTGCATCCCAGAACATTAGGCGGGATCGTCAGAGCGGGGTGGCAGGGTAACCCACCCCTAACTGTAACTTTGGGTCAAAATATTTAGATTTTGAACAATTCAAGGTAGACTTAATTTAAATTCTAATGGCTAAACTCGTTTTAAAAATTTTGGAAGAGTCAAAACCTCTCCCCAAATCCTTATATACTTTCATCCCTGTCCAAATGGCAAAATCTCTAACTGAATAAATACTTTACTTTAAAAACATGATCACTTGAAGATGTTTTCAAGGAGAGTAGATTTATAGTACTATAATTATAAAGAAATTATATAAAATAATTTTAAAAATTAATATATTTTATATGATTTGTTATAATTATTCTATAAAAAATAATTTTATTATACTTTACCTTGTTATATAAATTTATAAAATTATTTTTATATAATCATATAAAATATTTTTATTTTATATGATTATATAAAATAAAATAAAAATATATATTTTTATTCAAAAAGTGGTACGTTAAAGACTCTATTGATGTCTCCTTTGAATTGGACGTATGTTTTACTTAATTCACCGCTTCTCACAAATCCCCACAGGGAAAAGCTCCCATTCGGATGTGGGGAAACTTAAATTTTACACCAAGCCTCTAAAAATCTGCCATGTAAGACGTCCAGCAAAGTTCTATCTACTAGATTCCATACTTATTTTTCTTTCTCCCACATCTTCTTTCTTTTTCTCCCTCCCCATCCATCCTTTGCGACTGATCATCTCTCTCTACAATAATCTCTTTCTTGCAATGAGGATCCATTGAGATTGTTAAGGATATATTTTGCGGCCTAGCCCTTCACAGTGATCTAGTCGACTCTAACTTATAAGTTGGGAGAGAAAGTGGGATCAGGGTCCAAAACCTCTCCGATACCAAAATCAGTTTCTAGGTAGAAAGCTTGGAACAAAAGTATGGAAATAAGAGAGTATTGAGAACATAACCTGGCTTATGAGAAGTGGGGTGCTATTTATAGGTGCCCTTACATCGAATCTGTAGATGGGATGGTTGGTGACGTTTAGTAACACTACTCGATTGTCATTCAGCCAATGATGGCCTGATTATTCCCGTCCCATCTCAGCCGTATTTATTCCTCTTATTAATGATCAGTAAGGATAAATGCCAGGTAGCAATTAATGCAGTACACTCCGTCCAGTCCTAACAATTAATGAGGCACACCTAGCCCAACTTTGCATTTAATGGGACACTTCATTCGACCAAGTTACATCTCATTGCCTTTAATGTGGAGGTAAAGGTAGTGAAGGGAGGTTTGGGCGGATTGCCCTGACACCACCTCGAACTCTGTGGACGGTTGGAATTACCTTGGCTCATCTTCTCAATCAAGGGGACAGTTGGGATTACCTTGGCTCATCTTCCAAATCCTCCCACTTCTTCCCCTTTATTTCCCTGGGCTTGGGCTCAGGTCGACCATTGGGGTTATGGGCTTTTTATATGAATGCGCTAGGCTTGTTCGGGTTTTCCCTTTCAAGGATCAACCATACACTTCTACCAGAAAAATTCATCAAAAGGTTAGTTGTAAACAGAAGTAACATATAGCAAACTTATGCAAATTCTTGCGAGTTATTTCTTTGAAAAAGTTGTTGATGAATATGTTTGTGATGATGCCATTTAAGGGTCTGGTCTGGTAGTTGGCATAATCCATATGAGATATAATCATTTAAGCTTGATCGAACATAGTTGAATTTTTTTTACATCTCGTTCGAAAATGCAAGAAACTAGAAGAAGAATGAGACCGGAGAAACGAATATCTAAGCTTAAAACACAAAGAGAAAGAGAGAGGCGGATGAAATGCACCAAGAATGAAGAGAATAAGTAGAAGGAACACATGAATTGTTTTTAGACTGGAATGCATGAATCTTTTCTGGTCTCCGATATAGAGAAGACTTTAACACCACAAGTAGATAGAAAAAATTGCAAACTACCGAGGGGAATGAAAAGATACCCATAGGGCCACACGTACGCATGTATGTAAATTATACTAAAAAGTTAAGTGTCACCAAGGCCTTTTGCATTCACTAGAGAGAGCGTATTGTACAGAGAGAGAGGGAGAGAGGAGTTACAGGCGACTAGAGTTGTAAATGAACCAGATTGCTCGACAGCCAACTTGGTCAAACTCGAATTAAATTCAATTCGTGAAAAAAAAAACCGTTCTTGAAAGCAGATACTTGCTAGATTAGTAAATGACAAATATTCGACAAAACTCAACTCAGCTAAAGCTTTGTTAAGGCTGTCTCATTTATGCTCGAATAGACTCGCTAACTCGACTCGACTAAAGTTCATTCATATATTAACAAATATATACACATATATGTATTGCTAATAATAGAAGTATAGTACTTTATAATTAAATATATAATATATAATATATAATATATAATATAATTACTTATGTCTATATAATGAATATACTTTATATATATATTTTATAATTTGTACAATTAATTAATCTATAAAATTTAATAATTTTATATGTTAGTATGTGAAAACCATATATATGCTATCAAATTATGTGTATTTATTAATAATTATAATAAATAATTATAATTTTATTACATTTTTTTAATTTTTACATTAATAATTAAATTTTTTTAATATTAATATTAAAATAAAAATAATATTATATTTAGTTTTCAACAAAACACTTCATCTCATTTTATTTGAAGTGCGAAATCAAATAATGCCTTACGTTACAAATTCTTGGGTTCCCTTCGTTCTGTTATCTGGTGTTTTAAAATACATAAGTTCATAACCTCTTGACTTTCTTTTCCTTCCTTTATCTTATTATTTAAAAATAACTACTATATATATAACATATTATAAATAATATCTTTTTTTATTTCTTTTAAAAATTTATTTTCTAACAATAATCGGATGGAGCCCTTCTTTTAAGCAATTTTTCATTTCTTTGATAGGATGAACTGTACCCATTATATATAGCGAGTTATTGTAGCAAATTGTATTTTAAATTCCTTTTTACATAATCGGATGAAACTCTTCTTTTAAGCAATTTTTCAAATAATTTATATTTCTTGTATACTACATAACCATTGAGAATGCTTTCCAATTTTCAATTTGGTTTTACGTTTGAGAAATGCTAATTTTTAATGTTAAAAAATGCTATTTGTATATGGCATGTGTACTTTTTGTATATATGCCGTTTATAAATATTATTTTTACATATCATCTAATTTAACTATTTTTATTTTTTATTTTTGTTTTCCCCTCATCATTTTTTTTTATCTTTTTTATAATATATATTTTTGATATGTTTTGATTGACGTAACTTTTTGTCACTTCATCAATTCTGTAAAAGGTATGCGAGATTGTGTATATGTAACATTATTCTTTTATTTTGCACTACACATGATTAACATGTACTTTTTATTTTTATTTAAATACACATTTATACATCAATATATATATATATAAGTAAAAGGATAAAAATAACAAGCACACATAGGTAGGTAGTGTAAAAGATGACAATTAGAATTTTTCATAGAAGAAATATTGAATTAATGTGTTATGATCTTAAGGATTAAATAAGTTGATATTAAAATAATTTTAAGACTTTTAGTATGTGTTGGATAGTGAATTGAGATGAGATGGGTTGAGTAAATATTGAAAGTACTTGAATAAAATATTATTTTAAATTTTGAAAAAATTAAATTGTTTATTATATTTTATATGAAAGTTTTAAAAAATTATAATGATAAAATGAGATGAGATGAATTGATTTGAGATCATCTCTTAATCCAAATAGACCATTAAAAGCTTAAAATGGATTTATTTTAAGAATTTTTTAATTTTAAAAGACTTCTAAGTAGCTGCTAATGTTTTTGTTTTTGTTTTTTTCGTCACATATGCATTATGGGTGGGTCAACTGAAATAAGAAAATGAACACATTTTGCTCTGTTCGTAGAAACAATATTTATAATCTCTTAAATCAGATCCGAAACCCCAGTAAAGGGCTCCATGAATTCCTGATTTTGATTGTTTTTATACGAGATAAGATAAAATGAATTAAAATTAAAATTGAGAGTTCAAAAAAATATTATTTTCAATATTATTATTATTTTAAAATTTTAAAAAGTTGAAATTAGGTCTGAAAATATTAAATAAAATATTATATTTTATATAAAAATTTAAAAAAACTATAATAATAATAATTTCAACTTATGTCTCAATCCAAACCAAAACTAATTATATTCATCCACCATTGTACTTATGATTGCATTGTTTGGAAAAAAATATATATTTTAATTTATCTCAAACTAAATATTGCGTGTAATGTAGAAATGATGAATACTTTTATTTCGTATTTTTTGTAAAAAAATTATCTTTAAATTCTAAAAGATAATTCTGCACAATTTTTTAATAAAAAAATGTATAACTTGTGGTGCTTTTAGAATCCTGGCATTGAATTGACTAATTTGTTTTTTAAATAAATATAAATTAACACACATATTAAAAAACTTTCATCATATTATATCAATAATGGAGAGATAAAAAAAGAATAAAAATATTTTTACTTTAAAGAAGTGAATAGTAAATTTAAAATAAGAGTATTTTTATTTTATTTTTTATTATTAATCTAATATGACAAAAAAAATTTGATAGGTGTGTTAATTTATACTTATTTTAAAAAAAATTTAACCAACCTAATATCAGTGCTCAAGACCTTATGTTTGTCCTTTTGCAAACAAATAATAATGTTCGTCTCTTTTTTCAACAAACAATAGTTGTTCTGTTATAAAATTAAAAAAGAACTACTATTATAAGAGAAAAGAAAAAACTCTTTTGAAACTTTCTGAAATTTTTTTCTTTCTATATATTTTCTTATGAATTTCATAACAACTGAATCCTATATTTATAGGCCTTGAATTACTATACAAGTCACTATGCAAGATTTAAAATAATAGTGGTAGGTTTATTCATATAATTTGGTGGGCCAAGAGGGGCGACGGCCGACGATTTCATAGCACTCTCTCTTGAATGACTACCCATAAACAATCTATCTCGTTAAAACCTCGTCAAGGAAAAACCTAGTGAGAAGAAAAATCAATGGCGAAGGAAAAAGAGTACAATCTTCTTATGTATCTACAAATACTTTAAGATTGCCTCATTAAAACATTGCAAAGAAAAACCCAGTGGAACAAAACCTTAGCGAAGGAAAAAGAGTACAATCAGCACAAGTTTTCAGGACATTTACTCCCCCTGAAAAGTGTATGACGATAGATCTTTGAGTTTTCGCATTCCAATGTTATGCACAATCTTCTTGAATGTTGCAGTTGGTAATACTTTTGTGAATAAATCTGCCAAATTATCACTTGATCATATCTGCTTGACATTAATTTCACTTTCCTCTTGGAGTTCGTGAGTATAAAAGAATTTAGGTGAAACATATTTGTTTCTGTCACATTTGATATATCCTCCTCTAATTTGAGTGATAAAAACAGTATTATCTTCATATAAAATTGTTGGGCTATTATTGATTATGGAGAGTCCACACTTTTCCTGGATATGTTAAATTACTGATCTCAATCAAATACACTCTCGACTTGCTTCATAAATAGCAATGATTTCTGAGTGATTTGAAGATGTAGTAGATAGCGTCTGCTTAACTGATCTCCATGATATGACGGTATCTCCATAAGTAAATAAATATTCAGTTTGAGATCTACCTCTGTGTGGATCTGAAAGATAACATGCATCTGCATACCCAATCAATTGTGGACTTGATCCACGTTGATAAAATAATTTTATATTAATCGTACCATGAAGGTAACGAAAGATATGTTTAATATCATTCCAATATCTTTGAGTTAGTGCAGAACTATATCTTGCAAGCAGATTAACTGAGAATGTATCAGGTTGAGTGCAATTTGTAAAATACATTAAAACTCCAATTGCACTGAGATATGGTACTTCAGGACCAAGAATTTCTTCGTCGACATCACAAGGACGGAATGGATCATTCTTCATATCAAGTGTTCGAACAATCATTGGAGTACTAAGGGGATGAGTTTTGTCCATATAAAAGTATTTCAGGACTTTTTCAGTATATATAGACTAATGAATAAAAATTTCATTTGGCAAGTGCTTGAGCTGCAGGCCGAGATAAAATTTTATTTTGCCAAGATCTTTCATTTCAAATTCATTTTTTAAATATGTAGGGGTTCTTGAGATCTCTTCAGGAGTTCCCACAATATTTAAGTCATCAACATAAACCGCAATAATAACAAATCTGGATTCTGATTTCTTAATAAAAACATATAGACATATATGATTATTTTTAAATCCTTCTTTCAATAGATATTCGCTTAAGCGATTATACCATATACGTTCGGATTGCTTCAACCAATATAAAGATTTTTATACTCTGATAGAATACATATTTCTATATGTACTTGTAGATGCTTTAGGCATTTTATATCCTTTAAAGATTTTCACATATATGTCATGGTCTAAGGATCCATATAAATATGCAGTGACCACATCTAGCAACAGCATTTTTAATCCTTTTGTAACAACCAGATTAATTAAAAATCTAAATGTGATTGCATCCATAACGGGAGAATATATTTCTTCATAATCAATCTCAGGTTTCCGCAGGAAACCTTATGCGACAAGTTGTACTTTGTACCGCACAATTTCATTTTTCTCATTGCGTTTTCGTACAAATACCCACTTATATCCAACAGATATTACACCCTTTGATATTTGGATAACATGTCTAAATACTTCTCGTTTTACTAGCGAATTTAATTCAGTTTCAATAGCTGTTTTCCATTTTGGCCAATCATTTCTACGTCGATATTTTTCGACAGTTCTTGACTCACTTTTTTCATTACTTCTAGTAATGTCAATGGTCATTTTATATGAAAATATGTTGTCGACAACAGTTTTATTTCTATCCAGAATTTATCTAGTATTCATGAAATGTATTTAAATCTCATTATTTTCAGGTACCTATTCCTTTTCAGGGAAAAATATTTCATGAAATCTCTTCAGAGGGTCCATTTTCAGGAGATTTTAGGATAGAAGATTTAACTTCTTCTGGAGCATCAATTATATTTTTAGCCTGTATTGTAGATATATGTTCTTCAGAAATACCAAATTCATTTTGTATCATTTTCCTTCGGAGAATTTTATCTTTTGCACCAATAGGTCTTCCACGCTTCAGGCGTGTCATAGACTCATTTATTGTTGTTTTGACAATTTGTTTTTCAGGAATTCCAATCCTTACTGGAGTATTAATAATAGAAATATAAGATTTTACTACACCTTTAGTGTCAATAAATACATCCGATAATTGATTTGCAATATTTTGTAAATGAATAATCCTCTGAACTTCCAATTTACATTCATTTGTAGGAGGATCAAATTGACACAAAGTTTTATTATCTCAACTAATTACTTGTCGTGCTTCAGACTCTGAATTTTTGTTACCCATTAATGGAAAAGTGGATTCGTCAAAGTGACAATCCTCAAAACGTGCTTTAAACACATCTCCTATAAGGGGTTCAAGATATCTTATAATAGATGGAAAACTAAAACCAACATATATCCTAAATCCAAGTTGAGGACCCATTTTTGTACGCTGTGGAGGTGCAATTGGAACATATACAGCACATCCAAAAGTACAAAGATGAGAAATATTTGGTTGTTGACCGAATGCAAACTGTAATGAAGAATATTTATGATATGCAGATGGTCTAATGCGAATTAATGATGCTGCATGAAGTATAGCATGTCTCCAAGCCGAAACAGGAAGTCTTGATTTTATAAGTAAAGATCTAGCGATTAGCTAAAACTTTTTGATCAAATATTCAACTAAACCGTTTTGAGTATGTGTATGGGCAACGAGATGTTCAACATCTATTCCTATTGACATACAATAATCATCAAAAGGTTAACATGAAAATTTACCTACATTATCCAATCGAATGGTCTTAATTGCATACTCAGGAAATTGTGCTCGTAATTTGATTATCTGAGCAAGAAGTCTAGCAAATGCAACATTTATAGTGGAAATCAGACAAACATATGACAATCAACTAGATGCATCAATCAAAACCATAAAATATCTAAATGGTCCACTTGATGAATAAATAAACCCACACATATCTCCGTGAATCATTTGTAAAAAGGATGGAAATTCAATAATAACTTTTGAGGGAGATGGTCTGATAATCAACTTACCTTGAGAACATGCAGAGCACAGAGATTCATTGGATAGAAATATCTTTTGATTCTTTAAGAGATATCCATGCGAATTTTCAATAATTCGTCTCATCATTATAGATCTCGGATGTCCAAGGCGATCATACCAAGTCATAAATACTTTGGGATCAATGCACTTCTGGTGCACTACCACATATGATTCAATTGTTCTCATTTTTGTATAATATAATCCAGAATATAGAACAAATAGTTTTTCTAATACGAGCTTCTGGCCCGATATTATCTTAGTAATAAGAATATGCTTTTTACTGTCTTTATTGATCGTTTCAATATGGTAATCATTACGACGTATATTTTTGAAACTCAGTAAATTTCTTCTGGATTGTTAAGAGAATAGAGCATCATCAATACAAAATTTGATACCATAGGCACACAATATATGTTCTTTCGGAACTCTCAATTAAATCTGATGAACCTGATATCTTATGGACATAGGTTTTGCTTAATGTTAGATTTTGAAAATATTTCTTATCTTTAAGAATTGTGTGAGTTGTAGCACTGTCAGCTAAATATATATCTTTATCATTCAATTCAAAGATAAAAAACTCATCAATGTGATCCATGATTCTACAAAATATACAAAACTTTTATTACAAATAATAAAGAAAATACATTAATTGAGTAGAACACTTCCATCTTTAATTAGGTGGTCAATACTACCATCAGGATCTTTAAAGAAATCACAAATATCAAGATGAGTGACATCTACATCCGCTGATTTTAATAAATCATATTGTTGAACCCAAGGTTTCAAGTCTCGTATTTACGTATAAATTTTGATGATAACAAATAATATTGAAAACTCAAGCTCAAGTTGTCTATGCATGAAGGGAGCTAAACACATCAAGAAATCAAGCATGAGCAAAAAAGATATCAAGTCTACAAATGAAGCTCATAGATTATTTTTGTACATCTCTTGATAAAATTAGAAATTGGATTAAGACTCCAAATTACTCTTTTTTCTCATAAAACATCAAATTATTTTTTCCACATATGCAAGACATTTTTAAATGTCTTAGTTTTGAAAATTATGTTTTTCACATGTGCATAACACCATCAAACAAAATAATTTCGAAAATTATATTTTTTTTATAAAAACTTGATTTTATAAGATGATTGATTATCATATTTGACATGTGCATATTTTGTTTGAAAGTCTTGAAGGGAGATGGTGTGTTTTTTTGACTAATGCAAAAGGTAGATGATTTTGTTTGAGAATCTTAAAGGGTGGTTGTGTGTTTTTTTGACAAATATAAAAGATAGATGATTTGTTTGAAAATCTTAAAGGGTGGTTGTGTGTTTTTTTGACATATGCAAAAAGAAGATGATTTGGTTTGAAAAATAAATCATGCTCATTTTGTCTTGTATGAAAAGCAAAAGATTAGGTTTGATTTCTTTGAAAAATGAATGGAGTTGTCTTTGACAAATGCAAAAAGGAAATGTTTTTATTTGAATTTTTTGAAAAGTAAATAGTGCTCTTATTTGACATGGGAATCTTTTCAAATTTGAAATTGAAGAATCATTTGCCTATAAATAGCTCACTTGAGTTTTGCAAAATTCACAACAAGAGCTTACACATCTATTGCTAAGTTTTGCATCATTTTTTCAAAGCTCTCATTCTCTCTTTTCTAAAGTTTTGAGCCTTAATTCTTGTTCTTGTTGAGAGAGATATAGGTTGCGCTGTATTGTTTCTATCTCACTCATTGAGGAGTGTACTTTGATAGTCTACCTACTATCAACTATTGTATTTGTAAAAGGGTGTGTATAACCCTTGTGTGTGTAGAAGGTGTTCTACACGGGAAAAAGTTAAATCACCAAGTGTGAGGTGATTGGAAGTGTAGAAGGTGTTCTACACGGGGAAAAGTTAAATCACCAAGTGTAAGGTGATTGGAAGTGTAGAGGGTGTTCTACACGGATTCTTTGGAGCGGTGCTGCTCAAAGGTGTAAAAGGTTTCTATCTCCACCTAAAGGAGATTGAATAGTGGATTTGGGGATCCTCAAGAGGTAGCTTGAGGCGAGGACGTAGGCAGTGGGGCCGAACCTCGTTAACATACTGAGTTTGCTTCTCTCTTACCCTACTCTTTATATTTCCTACTGCTTTATATTTTGGTTATATTTTATATTGTATATTTAGTTTATAAGTATTAATTTTTTAATATAACCCAATTCACCCCCCCTCTTGTGTTAGTCATCTGGGCAACAATTGGTATCAGAGCTAGAGCTCTATTATAAGATTAACTATCTTTTGAGTTAAGATCTTATGGCTAACATTGCAGTTTCATTTGGTGAAGGTCAATCCAGCAGTCGGCCTCCACTCTTTTGTGGAGACAATTACTCATTCTGGAAAGTTAGAATGAGAATATTCCTTCAGGCTCAAGGTCGAGAAATCTGGAAATGCATTGTAAATGGACCTTATATTCCAACAAAAGTGATTGATGGAGTAAAGGTCAAAAATGAAGAAGAAGAGTTTGATCGTGAAGACGATAGACTTTATACTTTGAATTTAACTGCTATGAATTTATTATATAATGCTCTCAATGGTAATGAATTTAATAGAGTAATGACTTGTGCTACAGCAAAGGAAATTTGGGATAACTTGGAAGTTATTTATGAAGGAACTTCTCAAGTCAAGGAATCAAAAATTTATATTCTTACTCATGAATATGAAATGTTTAAGATGAATGATGATGAATCTATTTCTAGTATGTACACTCGTTTTACTAACATCATAAACAGCTTGACAGCTCTTGGCAAAGTTTATTCCAAAGTGGAGATAGTAAGAAAAATTCTCAACTCTCTACCAAAACGTTGGGAATCAAAAGTGACAGCGATTCTTGAAGCTAGAGACCTCAAGAAACTCGAAGTAAATGAACTCATCGGGTCACTTATCACCCATGAGTACACATTGAAAAGATGAGAAGAAGAAGGAAAGTCAAAGAAGAGCTTGGCACTTAAAGCTGTTCCACATGAAAGTGAAAGTGATGAAGATGAAGAAAATGATGATAAAGATGAAGAAATTGCGATGATAACAAGAAGAATTCAGAGGTTCTTAAAGAAAAATAAAACTCCTCCAAGGAAATCTTTCAAAAAGTTTTCCAAGAAAGATTCAGGTAAAAATGACACTTTAATTTGTTATAAATGCAATAAACCTGGTCATATCAAGTCAGATTGTCCTCTGCTAAAGAAAGATCGAAACAAAGGCAAAAAAGCAATGAAAGCTACATGGGATGATGATTCAAGTAGCTCAGATAGTGAAGCAAGCAATGGAGAATCAGCAAATCTTTGTCTTATGGCTAAAGATGACATTGAGGTAACAAATCTTGATAATATTGAAGATCCTTCATATGAAGAATTGCAAAATGTTTTAGAAGAGGTATATGAGGAATTTGAAAAATTGGGTATCAAGTATACTGTTTTGAAAAAGAAAAATTCTTCTTTAACAAACGAAATTGATATTTTAAGAAAAGAAAGTATTGTTTTGAAAGATGAAAATTTTGAGTTGAAGAAAAAGAAAACTGATTTAGAAAATATTATTGAAAAATTTACGAATGGAAAAAGAAATTTTGAAAAACTTCTTGGTAGCCAAAGATGTGTTTTTGATAAGGCAGGCTTGGGATATATGCCAAAACAAAAATACAAACCTTATAAAAACTTCTTTGATAATCCTTCTAAATCAAAATCAAATATTCAAAATTCTTTTCATAAAAATAATTTTGTTAAAAAAGGATACTATTATAATCACTCAAGTTCTTCATATATGTCACATGCTATTTGCAATTTTTGTAATAAAAATGGTCATAATTATTTTACTTGTCCTATTAGAAGAAAACATACAATGACTATTAGGACCATATGGGTACCTAAAAATCTTATTTCTTCTAATACTAATAAATAAAGGACCCAAAGAACTTGGGTACCAAGAAAAATCATTTTAATTGTTTTTATAGGTGTGCATGACGTCTTCCACGAACAAAAATAAATGGTTTTTAGATAGTGGATGTTCAAGACACATGACGGGAGACAAGACTAAGTTCTTTGATCTTAGATCTAAAGAAGAAGGACACGTGACATTTGGAGACAACTCGAAAGGGAAGATCGTGGGAATAGGTAAAATTGGTAATGAGTCTTCTCTTATAATTGAAGATGTTCTACTTGTTGAAGGTTTAAAACATAATCTTTTAAGCATAAGTCAATTATGTGATAAAGGATTTACAGTTACTTTCAAAATGGATAAGTGCATTATATTGAATGATTATGATTGTAATATTTGTTTTATTGCTTTTAGAAGTAACAATGTTTATACAATTGATTTTGAAGAAATTACCTCACAAGATGCGATTTGTTTTTCAGCTCAAAATGAAACTAATTGGTTATGGCATAGAAGACTAGGTCATGCCAATATGGAACTTATTTCCAAACTTTCAAAAAATGATCTTGTGAGAGGTTTACCAAAGGTAAATTTTCTTAAAGACAAAATTTGTAATGCATGCCAATTTGATAAACAAACAAAAACTTCTTTTAAAATCAAGAAATATATTTCCACTACTAGACCACTGCAACTGATACATATGGATCTTTTTGGACCAAATAGAGTTGCAAGTTTAGGAGGAAAATATTATGCATTTGTTGTTGTTGATGACTTCTCTAGATATACTTGGGTCATCTTTCTTACTCATAAAGATGAGGCACATAATGCTTTTACCAAGTTATGCAAGAGAATTAAAAATGAAAAGGGTTATACTATTTCAAGTATCCGAAGTGATAGAGGAAAAGAGTTTGTTAATAAAAATATTGAAACATTTTGTGATGAAAATGGTTTTGTGCATAATTTTTCTGCTCCTCGAACTCCTCAACAAAATGGGGTAGTAGAAAGGAAAAATAGATCTTTTCAAGAGATGGCAAGAACAATGCTCAATGAGAACAACTTGCCTAGTTATTTTTGGGCTGAAGCGTTAAGTACTGCATGTTATGTTATAAATAGAGTTATGCTAAGGTCTAAATTAGATAAAACCCCCTATGAGCTTTGGAATGAGAAAAAGCCCAACATTTGTTACTTTCATGTATTTGGATGCAAATGTTTTATTTTAAATGACAGAGATAATTTAGGAAAGTTTGATGCAAAATCTGATGAAGGTATCTTTCTCGGGTATTCTACTAATAGTAAAGCTTATAGAGTATTCAATAAAAAGACTTTGACTGTACAAGAATCTATGCATGTAGTATTTGATGAATCTAATTCTCTACTCTTCAAGAAATCTATTGATGAAGAAACAGGAGGTATAAATAATACGGAAAGTCTCAATCTCAACAAAGAGAACACAATAGAGGAAGTCCAACATGGAGATATCAGGAAAGATCATCAAAATTTAATACAAGATGCAACCAAACAGTGAAAATTTGTGAAAGATCATCCAGTGGAACAAATTCTGGGGGAACCTTCACGAGGTGTAAGCACTCGATTATCTCTTAGAAATATTTGCAATCATACTGCTTTTCTATCTCAGATTGAACCTAAAAATATTGATGAAGCACTTCTTGATGAATCTTGGATTCTAGCTATGCAAGAAGAGCTTAATCAATTTAAAAGAAATGATGTTTGGACACTAGTTCCTAGACCAAAAAATCATACTATTATTGGAACAAAATGGATTTTTAGAAACAAGAAAGATGAGTCCGGAGTCATTACTAGAAATAAGGCTTGACTTGTAGCCCAAGGTTTCAATCAAGAAGAAGGAATCGATTATGATGAGACATATGCACCAGTCGCAAGATTAGAAGCTATTCGAATGCTACTTGCATATGCTTGTTATAAAGAGTTCAAACTTTTTCAAATGGATGTTAAAAGTGCTTTCTTAAACGGTTTTATAAATGAAGAGGTATATGTTGAGCAACCTCCAGGTTTTGAAAATCATATTTCTCCAAATCATGTTTTCAAACTCACAAAAGCACTATATGGACTCAAACAAGCTCCTAGAGCGTGGTACGAGAGACTTAGTGGTTTCTTGATTAAAAAAAGCTTTTCAAGAGGAAAAATTGATACAACTCTTTTTATTAAATACGAAAATGATGATATTCTTTTGATTCAGATTTATGTTGATGATATAATATTCGGTGCTACTAATGAAAATATGTGCCAAGTTTTTGCTAAGACTATGCAGGAAGAATTTGAAATGAGCATGATGGGAGAGCTTACATTCTTTCTCGGATTGCAAATTAAGCAAGCAAAAAGTGGGACATTCATCAATCAATCGAAATATATTAAGGAATTGCTGAAGAAATTTGGGATGGAAGGTGCTAAGGAAACTGGAACACCAATGAGTCCATCCACTAAACTTGATAAAGATGAAACCGGTAAACTAGTTGACTCGAAGTTATATCGAGGTATGATTGGTAGCTTATTATATTTGACAGCCAGTAGACTAGATATTATGTTTAGTGTGTGCTTATGTGCACGCTTTCAATCATCTCCAAAAGAATCACATTTAATTGTAGTTAAGCGCATTCTTAGATATCTTAGTGGTACAATTAACTTAGGGTTATGGTACCCTAAGCACACATCTTTCGATCTAATCAGCTACACAGATACAGATTATGCTGGCTGTAAAATAGATCGAAAAAGCACTAGTGGAGCATGTCACTTCTTAGGTCGTGCACTAGTTTCTTGGTTTAGTAAAAAACAAAATTCTGTTGCACTATCTACTGCTGAGGCAGAATATGTTGCTGCGGGTAGTTGTTGTGCTCAAGTTCTTTACATGAAGCAACAACTTGAGGATTTTAAACTTATGTACAATCACATTCCAATCAAATGTGATAATACAAGTGCTATAAATCTTTCAAAAAATCCAATACAACATTCTCGGACCAAACATATTGAAATTAGATATCATTTTTTTTGAGATCATGTGCAGAAAAGGCGATATAGTACTGGAGTTCACAAACACACACGATCAGTTAGCAAATATATTCACAAAACCCTTACCAGAAGATAGATTATTTATGATTAGAAGAGAAATAGGTATGATGCATGTTATGAATATCTCTTGAAAGATAGATCAGAGTTCATAAAAATAGAGAGATATTTTTTTAAATACTTTTACATAAACTTGAGGTTCTTAGCCTCATGTTTGAGACGCTCATTCTTTTCATACAATATCATGTCATCCCTATCCATGGGAACTGGCAAGCGGAATGAAGAATCCAATAGAGATTTCAACTTTTTATTCTTCTGCCGAATGATTCCTTCCCTTGTGTGAGACTCTTGAACAATTCGTTGAAATACAACAATTTGTTCTTTAAGCTTTTCAACCTCATGATTTTTGACTTGTAGCCGCTGGGAAAAAGCGACAATAGAGGATGAGTAGCGAGTCCCGAGACTCACCAAGTCGTAGATAGCATCGGAGTCTGGCTTATTAGCCAAACTGTTGTTCTCTTGCTGCAACATGGCGCCAATGATAGCTGCAGAAAGGACATGAGATTGAGATGTAGAATACCTCATGGATGCATCTAGAGGAATGTTATAAGAATAAGCCATTGAGAAAAGAATTGAAAACTTAAAGCGAGAATATTGAAGGAATGCAGATGAGTTATAGAGATGAGAATAAAATTTGATACAAATCGGATGAACTTTAAAACTGATTTTATAGAGATAGCATAAAGAACAAGACAAACTATTGTCTCTTCAAATCTTATTAGTCAAAAGAAATATAAGATATGCTGGACACACATTGTCAAAAGTTTTCTTACTAGAAAAACGGTTCTCTGCTCCTATCATGGCATTGACGGCCTTAGGAGAGAAGATTGATGGTTGATGCGTCAAGAGTTCCTGATTCAAGTCTGGAACATTAGTGGAAGAGAATTGTTCGGCCATTCTATCGTTATGGAGAAACAGAACTTAGGTCAAGAAGCAATGTTTTTTTTTTTTTTTGGTATTCGATTGGTGAAAATGATTTTTTTTATAGAAACTCAGAGCCTTCAAACCCGTTTGTCAACAACATCAGGCGATTGATCTGCTTTCGCACCGACTGCTAGAGCTAAGCCTCCAACCTTTACAGGTTTTGTCAGATACGCGTGGCTCCGCACCGAATTGCCAGAGTTAGACTTCCAACATTTGCAGGTTTTGTCGGACATGCATGGCTCCGCACCGCATTGCCAAAGCTAGGCCTGCAGCTTTTGCTGTCTTTGTCGGACACGAATAATTTTAATTATTCATCTTCAAATCTCCGAAACATCTAATTCGTCAATAACATCAAGCGGATTTAAATCTTCTTCCGCACCGAGATGATAAAATTCGGCTTCAACGTTTGCAACTTTTGTCGGACACGGGTGGTTCTAATTTCTACAGTCTCTACTAACGCAGCGTTTTATTTGTCTATTGGTTATTGCAGGAATATATCTTATTGATCTAATTATGATTCCTTTTTAATGATGCCAAAAGGGGGAGAAGTGTTATACTAGTATTATACTACCCTGTTATATATGCTAGAATCATGTTTATATTTTTCTTGAAATACTAACGCATATTTTCAGGGAGAGCTTAAGTATTACTGCAGGTTGCAGATTTCTACTAAGTATTTGTCATCATCAAAAAGGGAGAGATTGTTGAACCCAAGGTTTCAAGTCTCGTATTTACGTATAAATTTTGATGATAACAAATAATATTGAAAACTCAAGCTCAAGTTGTCTATGCATGAAGGGAGCTAAACACATCAAGAAATCAAGCATGAGCAAAAAAGATATCAAGTCTACAAATGAAGCTCATAGATTATTTTTTTACATCTCTTGATAAAATTAGAAATTGGATTAAGGCTCCAAATTACTCTTTTTTCTCATAAAACATCAAATTATTTTTTCCACATATGCAAGACATTTTTAAATGTCTTAGTTTTGAAAATTATGTTTTTCACATGTGCATAACACCATCAAACAAAATAATTTCGAAAATTATATTTTTTTTATAAAAACTTGATTTTATAAGATGATTGATTATCATATTTGACATGTGCATATTTTGTTTGAAAGTCTTGAAGGGAGGTGGTGTGTTTTTTTGACTAATGCAAAAGGTAGATGATTTTGTTTGAGAATCTTAAAGGGTGGTTGTGTGTTTTTTTGACAAATATAAAAGATAGATGATTTGTTTGAAAATCTTAAAGGGTGGTTGTGTGTTTTTTTGACATATGCAAAAAGAAGATGATTTGGTTTGAAAAATAAATCATGCTCATTTTGTCTTGTATGAAAAGCAAAAGATTAGGTTTGATTTCTTTGAAAAATGAATGGAGTTGTCTTTGACAAATGCAAAAAGGAAATGTTTTTATTTGAATTTTTTGAAAAGTAAATAGTGCTCTTATTTGACATGGGAATCTTTTCAAATTTGAAATTGAAGAATCATTTGCCTATAAATAGCTCACTTGAGTTTTGCAAAATTCACAACAAGAGCTTACACATTTATTACTAAGTTTTGCATCATTTTTTCAAAGCTTTCATTCTCTCTTTTCTAAAGTTTTGAGCCTTAATTCTTGTTCTTGTTGAGAGAGATATAGGTTGCGCTGTATTGTTTCTATCTCACTCATTGAGGAGTGTACTTTGATAGTCTACCTACTATCAACTATTGTATTTGTAAAAGGGTGTGTATAACCCTTGTGTGTGTAGAAGGTGTTCTACACGGGAAAAAGTTAAATCACCAAGTGTGAGGTGATTGGAAGTGTAGAAGGTGTTCTACACGGGGAAAAGTTAAATCACCAAGTGTAAGGTGATTGGAAGTGTAGAGGGTGTTCTACACGGATTCTTTGGAGCGGTGCTGCTCAAAGGTGTAAAAGGTTTCTATCTCCACCTAAAGGAGATTGAATAGTGGATTTGGGGATCCTCAAGAGGTAGCTTGAGGCGAGGACGTAGGCAGTGGGGCCGAACCTCGTTAACATACTGAGTTTGCTTCTCTCTTACCCTACTCTTTATATTTTCTACTGCTTTATATTTTGGTTATATTTTATATTGTATATTTAGTTTATAAGTATTAATTTTTTAATATAACCCAATTCACCCCCCCTCTTGTGTTAGTCATCTGGGCAACACATATGATGGTTCTACTAAATTTGTTTCAAACATTTTATTCTTTCCTTTGATAAATGTTTGATATAAATCAGCTAAGTGTCTGGTCGTACGATAGGTACGTGACCAGTGTCTAGTCATTTTACATCTATGGCACATCTATTCACTTCTCTTTGAAGAATTATTCTAGGGATTTTTTCCGTTTTCTAATTTGTACCACTTCTGGTGATATGGTATATTATTATTATCCTTTTTACTGTAATCACTTCTGGGACCAATATTTTTATAATTTTTCATACCACGTCCACGCCACCGATTTTTTCTAAAGAATGTACTATTCGCTTCTGGGAATGATACAAACCTATTACCATTCACTTCAGGGAATAATATTGAGTCAGTAGGGCGTGACATGTAGTTTTTTAATAAGAGCGAATTGTTCTGCTCAGCTACTAGAAGACATAATATAAGTTTAGAATATTTCTTGAATTTTCTTTCTCAATACTATTGCTGCAGGAGCACATTCGAGGCATGAAATGTAGTATAAGTCTTTTCTAACATATCATCATCGGTGATTTTCTCACCGCATAATTTTAATACTGAATTTATTCTAAAAAATGCGAAATTATACTCACTAATATTTTTATAATCTTACAATCTCAAGTGCATCCATTTATAATGAGCTATTGGGAGGATG
Organism: Platycarya strobilacea; assembly: GCA_036898215.1. Taxonomy (NCBI): domain Eukaryota; kingdom Viridiplantae; phylum Streptophyta; class Magnoliopsida; order Fagales; family Juglandaceae; genus Platycarya; species Platycarya strobilacea. The sequence continues at coordinate 50,027,626 of CM072550.1, forward strand.
ACAGTCTTCTGGTATTTATACCTCTCATTTAAACTATTTTACAAAATATAGAAATTTTTTATTATAAGATATTCAGATTTTAATTCTTCATGAAAATGACGGCAAAGGAAAATCATTGATTTAGCACGGTCCTGCAGGGATGCTTGATTTCCTCCTTTAATTGTTTCACTCAGATTCATTGCATCAAGTATTCAAGATAAATAATTTTTTTTTCAGATATGTCAAGAGTAACAAATTCTAATTTTGTAAAGTTTGACATTTTCTATACATAAATATAATAAATATGTGTATTTCAGATAATATATTTATAAATTCATACAGATTTAAATAATAATCATCAATAAAATATATCAAAAATTACAAATAATATAATAAAAAATTTATAGAGGAATAAGATTACTAATTTCAGAATTGGTAAACTGTCGTGCTGATAATATATTATAAAACTAAAAATGAATTATTATTGTGAGAAAAATAAAAAAAAATTTAATTTTTTTAATATATTTTTCATGAATTTTATAACCGAAGTTGATATTTATAAATTTTAAAATTATTATATAAATTATTATATAAAATTATTATATAAATTACTATATAAAATTTAAAAAAATAATAATAAAATCATTCTCATAATTTGATAAGAAAGAGGACGACGGTCGACGATTTCATAACATCGTCGTGCTTTTATATGTCCAAACAAATTATAAAAACATGTCAGATGTCAGATCTCGACTGAATATGTCCAAACAAATTATACAAACAATAAATGTTCGTCCTTTTTCAATCATGTTCGTCTCTTTTTTCAACAAACAATAATGTTCGTCTCTTTTTTCAACAAACAATAGTGTTCGTGCTTTTTCAAGTACAACTTGTCGTGCTTTTATACGTCCCAACAAATTATACAAACATATCAGATGTCAGATCTCGACTGAATCTGTCCAGTATATTTTTAACATTTTTAAATATTTAAAAAAATACATAAAAAAACACATCCTTAATAATTACGTAAAAAATTTAAAAAAATATTAAAATTCCACAATCGAGATTACTCGGAATCTCATAATAGTATATCTCAATATAATTTTAGAAAATTTATATCACTTTTAAGAAACTGATACGAATACGGTGTTCTCTTTTCTTTTTCTGGAAAACATCTAAAACTAATTTTTTTTTTCTTTTATCATCAGATGGGGGAGGGGTAGCTCCGTCGCCAATTTCCTCTTTAGTTTTTTGTCTTATTCCCAACCACCATAGTTAAATAACAGCGTGGGTAATTTCGAGTTTTGATTTTCGACGATTATTTTGCAGGTTATTAAGAAGAGGAAGACCTTAGGCTACCACGCAAAGTGTCATAGTCTTCTCTGTTTGCCGATCGGGTGGTTGCCTAGTGCCTTTTGTCGATCAGAGCAACGCGTGCTTTTCACGCATAAGATTAATTATGGTCGAGAGTTCCCACGCGCCTCGCATCTGGTGGTCATGCCGATTGTTTTCCACCTTTCTTTGATCTGCAGTAGCTCTTATTTTATGGGGCGTGTGGTGTACACGCGTCATCACAGATGACTATCATTTCGTTTGCTGTAATATGTATTTTTTTAATTTAATTTTGTGAATATTATTTATATAGAAAAAATTTTATTGGAGAAATAGTCACCTGTAGATTTTTAGTTTTCTCTTCGTTTAGAGGAGAAATGTTAGTAATTAATGTCTCTTTTTGAGCCTTGAGCGATTCGATGTAAGTTAATTTGTAATTGATCACATTGTATATTCTAATTTCTTTGATTGAAATGATAGTAGTCATTGTTTTTTTAAAAGAAAAAAAAAACTGATACGAATATAAAGAGATTTTACAAAAAAAAAAAAAAATCCTATATACATATTGATGTGGCATTATTTTTTTCCTACATCCCCTAATGCTCTCCCTTTTCATCTCCGACCTTCACCCTTTTCCTTCCCAGACCATAAGTTGGTGCCTAAGACCCGTCGCCCACAACCTATCGTCAACAAAATGCTGTCCATCCCTCTGTCTCTCTCTCTCTCTCTCCTCCTTTTCCTTCCAGTCTGACCTACACGAAGACTAGTTTTACGTGCCCGTCACCAACAACCCTCACCGTTAAGCATTTTTTTGCTTACGTTGGATGGCTTTTGAATTTAAGCATTTTTTGCTTTTGTTTATGTTAGATGGGTTGAAATTATAAAATAATATGGCCCAAAAAATTATGTTGGCATGCGATTATAATTATTGAAATTCATCTTCTCTTAGATAAGTACTCTTCTCTACACTAATGGAATAATGTGGGAATTGGAAATCTATATGAAACACTAGAATCGGCAGACATTTTCAATTTGATTGCTTATTTACCACGTTATATATATAAAATATAAAAAAGAAACAAATACAGAAAAATATAGTAGCATTTTCAATTTGATTGCTTATTTAACACATGATTGTAACCAGATTTGATGAGAGCCTCATGTTTCCAAACTATCAGTACTATATATTGTCGTGCATTACTAGCAAACTCTCTCCATTTCCAACTCTCCTTGTTGCCTTCTTCATCATTGTCACCAGTACTACTCGTTCTTGTTAATTCTGAAACTAACTGAAAATCTGTTATGGGTAGCAAAAGCAGCCATGGCCAGCTCCATGTATTCTTCTTGCCCTTTATGGCTGCCCCTGGCCATATGATTCCAATGTTAGACATGGCGAAGTTATTCACAACCCAAGGTGTCAAAGTAACCATTATCACCACCCCGCTCAACGTCCCTACAGTTGCGAAAACAATTGAAAGAACCAGAACTCGCAACAATGGCGTCGTCAAGATTGATATCCAAACCATCGAGTTCCCGGAGGTAGATCAGACCGAGTGCCGCCCAGAAGTGTGCGAGAATACTACTGATTCCTTGACTACCAATGAAAAGATGACAACTTTCATCGCAGCCCATGCGATGCTCCGGCAGCCATTTGAGCAGCTATTAATGCAAAATCATGATGATCATCCTCATTGCATTGTTTCAGACATGATTTTTCCATGGGCGATTGATGTTGCCGCTAAATTTGGTATCCCAGTGCTTGTTTTTATATCAACCAGTGTTTTTTCTACGTCCGCAGGGATGAGCATGCGAAAGTACGAGCCTCAAATGAAAGTTTCCTCTGATTCTGAACCATTTGTCATCCCTAATTTTCCTGGAGAGATAAAGTTGACAAGAATGAAACTGCCAACCTTCCCTATGAACAAATACGTTCAAGCTTTATTTTCCAACTTCATGAAAGAAGTAGTACTTGGAGACTCCGAGGTGAGGAGTTATGGGGTTGTTTTCAACAGCTTCTACGAGCTCGAGCCAGCTTATGCAAATCATTACGCAAAGGTTTGCGGAAGAAAGACATGGTATATAGGCCCAGTTTCACTCTGCAATAAGGGCGCTGAAGACAAAGGTCAGAGGGGATCATCATCAAAAGAATCCTCCATCGACGAACATGATAAATGCATGAAGTGGCTTAACACAAAACATAAAAATTCAGTTGTTTATATATGTTTCGGAAGCTTGGCTAACTTCAATGATTCTCAACTAATGGAGATTGCAATGGGTCTTGAGGCTTCTGGGCAGCAATTCATCTGGGTTGTGAGGAAAGCTCACAAAAACGAAAAAGAAGATGAAGAAGATAATTGGTTACCCAAGGGATTTGAGAAGAGAATGGAAGGTAAGGGACTGATTATAAGAGGTTGGGCACCCCAAGTTTTGATTTTGGATCATGAATCAGTTGGAGGATTTGTGACACACTGTGGGTGGAACTCGATATTAGAAGGAGTGACTTCGGGGCTGCCTATGGTGACATGGCCTATGTTTGCGGAGCAATTTCTCAACGAGAAGTTAGTGACTGAGGTATTGAAGATTGGGGTTCCCGTTGGTGTTCAGGAATGTGTTGAATTGAGTGGGAATGATAATTATCTTATCAAGAAGGAAGCAATAGAGAAGGCAGTGAGGCATCTCATGGAAGGTACTGAAGAAGCAAAGGAAATGAGAAAGAGAGCCAAAGAACTTGGGGAGATGGCAAGGAGAGCCATTGAAGAAGGTGGATCATCTTTTTCCCATTTGAGTGCTTTAATTGAAGAGTTAAAGGCCCTCCACAGTTTAAGTACGTTGGAATGAAGAGATATGGACTTCTTCACCGTTCTAATCGTGCGCCTATTATATATATGGGTAAGATTAATAATTTGTTGAAATATATATATCTTAGTTATCTTCCTAGTTTGGATAAGTTTTATTAAGTAAGGTTTTATCATTAAAATAAAATTAAGTGAGGTTAAATCAGTTATCTTCCTTCAATAATCGACTTAATTAGTTGGATGCATGTTGTCTTACATCCGAAGGGAACAGGCCAATATATAATGCATGCAGCTAGCTCATGTAATGGGGAAATATCAATATATATGCATGGCTATGTCTTAATTAGATTCAGAATTAGTATGGATTTAAGAGGGTCCTGATGTGGTTATGCCCTGATCTATTATTTACTGTAAGAGTTGTACTTCTTGATTAATGCAATGAATGAAATTTCCTTTAAAAAAATAAAAAAATAATAATAATAGGCTTAAATGGATTTCAAAGTACTTTGAAGACTATGATCATAAGGTTCGACCTTATGAAATTCTTAATCCAATCTCCAAAGGCTGCAATGATGTTGCATTTTTTTTTTTTGGGGGGGGGGGGGGGGGGGTCTATTTAACGAACCAAGATTAATAGATTAATGCTGAATCCAAACCTACAATATGCCTCTGTAAATGGATTGGACTTCGATTATAAGGCACCTTCCATTTGAAGAACCCCCTAATTAGTAGGAAATTACTATATTTACTGTGAAATTCATTAATCTCTAGTCATTTATCATTAATTCAATTTCATATAAACTAGTTGAGTAACTTTTGCATGCCCAATATATATGAGCTAACAAGGAAATGCAAAGCCATTAACTAATTTATAAATATTATAAACTGTGTCAAATTAACAAGTACTTGTGCTATATATATATAATAATTAAATGCTCATATATATATATATATATATATATATCTTCAGCCAACACTAAAACATGACCTCACACTTGTTTATATATACACATAAATGCCAGCAACCAAGCATTGCAAACATCGTTCCATTACATAAACATGTAATTAATGGTAACGCCTAATTAATACATGATAATATTACTATGTGTAGCATTATCAAGTCAACACAATATGTTTAGAGTTGGCTACTTAAAATAGTTCTTACACATTATAATATTAAGGCGATATTGTTATAGATTCTTCGACAATTAAGGGGTTATTTTGAATTTTTGGGAGACTAGATTTATATAGTCCTAGTTCAGGGAAAGCAAACCGGAAAGAAAATTAAGCAATTTATGCAACTGGTATTGCTCCAGGGAATTAAATCATCAATAAATAGAGCTGAAACACCAGACACAGTACTGAGTTACTAATGCCAATAAGACAGAGAGAGAAGTAACTTGGGTCAATCCAAGCAAACCAAGCAAATCATTAGAGTCGTAATTGAGCTGGGTTTTCACTTATCGAACTCGAGTTCAACTCAACTCAAGCAAGCTTGAGCTCAAACTCAAGTCGAGTTTTTATTTATTATTTATTTGAACTCAACTTAATAAATTAAATTTTGAGTTTGAGTTGGAGCTCGTCTTACAAATAAACTTGAGTCGAGCTGAGTTTGAACTCGATTTTTTTTTAATAAAATTTAAAAATAAATAAATTAATAGCTAATAAAAAATTAATACTTAATATCTAATTAGTTAATATTTATTCATCATAAAAATATATTATATGTTTATATATATTATTAATAAATACATGTGATATGATATCATATACATATTTCACATACTTTTCATGTACTAATATATGAAATTATTAAATTTCATAAACTATTTATTGTACAAATTATAAAACATAACTAAGAAGTATATTTATCGTACAGATATAAGTAATAAAATTATATATTACATACATAATTATAAAAATTTTATACTTATATTATTAGAAATACATATATATAACATATATACATATTTATATTTATCAATATATAAATAAATTTTAATCAATTCGAGCTAACGAGCTGACTCGAGTATAAATGAGCGAGCTTTATCGAATCTTAGCCGAGTCGAGTCGAGTTTTGTCGGGTATGTATCATTTACTAATCGAGCGGGTATCTACTTTCACCAACGATTTTTTTTTATTTGATTTCGATTTGAATTTAACCAAACGAGTACCAAACAGACTGTCGAGTAATTTGATTTATTTACAACCCTACAAATTATGTTAGGGAGTCATAACTTCCAAGTAAGGAATTGTGAATATTACTAAGTACAAGCGAATTTATAAACTAATTTATATTGGATTAATATTGTTGTTTTAATATCTAAAATTTAAATTTATATTTTTTATTAAAATCTTATTTTTTGACCTATTACATTAAATGAGTACGTGTATTAATATACAAAATCGCTTATGAAGACCAGATTTTTTCCAAAAGTTTACGTGCATCTCTGGCATGGCGATGGACATACATGCGAGCTCCAGCTAGGCACCTGTCGGAAATAATTGAATCAAAGCTACGAATAAATGTCGGCAGCTAATATCTTAGATTTCGGAAAGATGGAAATTATTGAAAGACGTCCCTGAATAAGTGTCGGCAGACATAATTAGGAAGTCGTATATATATTAGTGAAGATGCTAAGTGCAAGGCATGTTGTTTAACAAATACAGAATTATTATAATAAATATTTTCAAATAAAAAGTATACATGGTTGAAAACATCTTTGTTAAATACATATGCATGTAATGCATGTCTATCAATATGAAAGAAAGGGTTTTATTTAATGAGTGAATTTTTCATTTACAGGTACTAATCTTTTCTTAAAAATATTAATTGGAAACAGTTTTAATAATTTCTTGTTAACAAATATTTAATAAAACGATAACATTTAAATATATGCGGATGTAGTGAATTTGTACAGAATCAGAGGCGTTTTTCTTTGGATCTGGTTGAGTTATTTTGATTTATTTTTGGATGTTTGATGATATATATTTTTTATGTGTCCCTTTGTGTTTTTATGATTTGAGGAATTTTAATATTTCATCTCATATTATTTCATTATTATAATTTTTTATTTAATTTTCACATTCATAAATAATAATATATTAAAAAAATATTTTAATAATATTTTTTATTTTTTATTTTTTATTTTTATTCTAACTCATATTATCTCAATTTACTATCTAAACAATAATAAACAAGTAAGTAAATTATGAGAAATTGTTATTTGGAGGATTTTTTTTTTTTTGGAAGGGTTTGTGATTGGGCAACTAAGTGCGTTATTTTGCCTACAGTCATGAGTTTATTTTTTGTAATTTATAATTTTGCTTTTTGAAAATCTTTTACCTTACCTATTAGGAATCTATGGTCTAGATTGAAGGTATTAAGGTTAAGCAGTTCAATTTTTTTGTAAGCATTCTAATTAAACGTCTCTGGCCTTCTCTAATACTCAATTGATGTGTTTAAATTTTTTTCCTAATAATTTCATAACCCTTTTAATAAATATTGTGACAATTTTATAATTTGTTTAAAAAATAAAATTAAGAAAAAAGCAATCATAACCCCAATCAGTTTCTACAGTGAAAAAGTAATAAAACAATGACAAATGTCGATAATCTTTAAACTTTGAGGAAATTCGTTAAAAGGCACCTGCATCAAATTAACTATCAACTTTTCATCCAAATTTTACCTACAGTAAATTTATTTCACTCTTCAAAAGTTATTGCAGCCCTTCATCCCTTTAATTTATTATTTTTCATCCAAATTTTTATCTACAGTAAATTGATTTCACTCTTCAAAAGTTATTATAGCCCTTCATCCCTTTAATTTATTATTTTGCTTCCCATGACTCCAACATTTATAGCTTTTCTGCGACCTCGCTGTGAGGGGAATAATTGCGAAAGGGGATAAAGTAGCGAGCACTCTTCGAAGTAGCGCCCGCCTATCACCCTTCTTCCAGAGATTTAGGATGAGTTGTATTCGGTAAAATTCTTTGGGTTAGATCTTGAGTGTTTCCTGCTCAAACTGAACTCCTCCCACATAATTCCTTATTATACAAAGACGACAAACTTAGTTAGCCTGTTATAATTATCCCTGACGTATTGAGAGTGTGGTAATTGGAGAGCCTGTAGGCATTTAATGCCTGGCAGGGTGGCACGTCGCATTAAATGCGGATTGATGAGAATATCCCGAGAGATCTATTGATCGATCGGAAGTAATCATGTTATAAAAGATATTATTGAGAAAAAACAAAATTAATAAATGCTCTCAAGAAATTTAGGATGGGAAGAGGAGTAAAATAATTCTCTTACATTCTCGGATAGTTACACGTGTATTTGATCAGTGTTTTGACCCATTTAAAAGAAAGAATAGATCACTGGAAACAGGTATGAACATTTTTCTAAAACTCATTTGAATTATTGTCTGTTTTATCTTTTCTCACTTCCATCTCTAACTAAATTTTCGGAGAGTTCTCAGGGTCGAAGAACCCAACCCTTTGCCTTTGTTGTTCCAGATTGGGACTGGAAGTCGCGATCCAACTCAGGGGTGCAGAGCACACATCAACACTCGCCTCTTCCCGCGACCTAGCCTCCTCTCCATCAGTAGCAACTCAGACAAAGCTAATATCTCCCTCTCTCTCAACCATTTCAGATATCCTTTTTCTCAAGTCTTTACATAATGCCACCAACCATCTTGTTCCTTCTTCACTCGCTTCTTCTCTCTCTTCTTTCTCTCCAACTCTATGAGAAAGCCATCTCTGATCTATCTAGCTTCGTGATGATCGGACTGGTGTTGGGTTAGAGAAAGATATGGGTTCATGCGCATCGCTGCATAGAAACTCAGACTCGGACTCTGGTGTTGGGATAGAGAAAGAAATGGGTTTGTGTGCATCTCTGATTTAATAATGGTTTTTTTTTTTGGATTTTGTTAACGACGTGCGATCTGAAACGAAACAAGGGTGAGGTTTGTATATATGGTTACCGTATTTGATTATATATGGAGAAGAAATCATCTCATTTTTTTTGTATTGTTGGTTTTCCATATCTACTATTATATATTTTTTAAATATATTCTTATTAAGAAAATAAATATGAATATGATTGTTAAAAATTATTAAGGATTATGAAAACAAAATAAGAAAATTAAATAAATATAAATAATAAAAAATAAGAATATTTTTTTATTATAGAGAATGTGATAGCTAATCTAATGTAGAATTTGTGCTTTAAGTGATTAGTTAAAATATAAAAAGTTATATATTCTTTAAATTTGGAAGTTGAAGATGACCAATCTAATGTCAATGCTCTAAAGTACTACTACTGAAAGACCAAAAAAGTAACCTATGAAAGTAAAGTAATTATATAGACATTTAAAATATTGAGATAATTTTAAAGAATAAATAAAACCACATATTTGTTTTTTTAAGCGGAAACATTTCATTCACTAAATTACGGACATTATAAACTAACTTGAAAACAAGTTACCAATCAACAATTTGAGTTTTCCAATACATTAAAGTGTACTGACCATTTCTAACCCTCTAAACAATCAAACACTAAAAAAACAAAACCTCATAAACGAGGACTAACTCTAATGATCATAATGTGAATAAAACCTCAAGTCTTAGAGACTGAACTATTTTTGGAATATATCAATAAGACAACAAATATAAACTAAAATAATTGAAAAAATCAGCACCGATTTTCAACTTTAGGGAAAATAAAACCGGCTATCCTGGGAACCGCTATGGACAATTGCGCTTGGAGACCATGCGCCGCTGGGCTGAGGACGAAAATAATATAGACCGGACCATCGGGCTCCCTGTCTCCTCTGCCCACGCACGTGAATGCGGATCCCTCCAACGAATGTGCACAGGAGACGACTGTGAGAGATGTGTGTGAAGCACACGCCGCTCCGATCTTTACGCTTCTAATGCGTATGAGAGATCGGCACCTTAGGAGGAGAACGGCAGCACACGTGCGGAGTTCCAGCCGGCAAAGGCCTATCCAGTCGACGAACGTCTCCTCCATCCTGACTCGGTTCTTGCAAAACCAGCAACAAAAACAAAACAAATAACAAAGAAATAAATGGAAGAAATGATGGAAAGGAGACCGAGAATAGGATACAGTTGGGGAGACTAAAGAGGGGGGAGGAGGATTGGATGGAGAAAGCCCCAATATAAAAGAAAAATCAGAGAAAAAAGGGAGGGAGGGAGGGAGGAAGGGCGGGGGAGGTGGTGATGCTGCTCACACCTCCCAAATGGCTAGGATTTATTTTTAGGCTAGAGAGAAAAGCATAAGGATTGAAAACTGTTCGTCAGATAAAAGCACATCTAACTTACTCACCAAGTGACCAACTAGACCAAAACAAACTTTTTTCATATTTTCCCTCCTCGCTCCAGAGTTCCAAATGCGTTTAAAGAATTAAAATAACTGGGTTTTCTTTCTTTCTTATATTTCCTTCTTTCTCGATGCCAACGCCCCCACTCTCCCCATCTTTCATACTCTTCTTCACCCCCTTTTCCTTTCTCGTTTTCTCTGTTCTTTCTCTCATTCTCTCTTTCTCTTACTCTTATTTGTAAAGAAAACTCATAATGGAAGCAAGCAGAGAGAGCAGCGTGTCATGCTAGGTACCCCTGGGACTAAACCCCATTACGGCTTCACATATGCCACATCACCTAAATATATTTAAAAAAACAGACCTCAAACAAAAGAAAAATCCATGCGTAATAAAAAAAAAAAGTCTTTGCCAAGAATAGAGAAGCCAAATCCCCATTTTCCATTCATCTTTCCCAAATATAGTTCTGAACTCTTTCCCCATGAAGCCCTGTGTTATCACGAAGCAAAATTGTATTTAGGGAATTTGTGAATTTGATTAAGGAAGAAAATGAGGTGTGTGAAGAGGTTTGGGTGGGAGATGTGTTATATGCTTGTCAAAGAATTGATGGGAAGGTATGTCAAATTTGATATAAATGCCAATGGATATATTTTACCGAATTCAGTTCGTGAGAAGTTTACTTCACCAGTTTGTTTTTCACATTCTGAGATGGTTTGGAGTTGGGTTTTGGAATGGGGTTTTTGCTGAATATTTCATTGTAAGTCAACCTAATCTGTGAAACTGATTCCGTTGAGACCTTGTTGATGAATCAGTGAAGAAGAATACCATAGGAATTCGAGGCTTCAGAAAATCTAAGGAGAAGAGAGAAATGGAAGAGAGAAATTCAGGAAAATAGAATGAGAAATCAAAGGAGAAGAAGGAAATATGAAACGGCATTATTTTCGTCACGTAAGATATGAGGCCACGGCTGGGGTATCTTGCGGTTGTCAGTAGAGTTTTCGTTTTGGATAATGAAGGAACCAGGCCGTAGCCTATATGCACAAAAATAAAGCATAACAAATTAACAGAAAGATACCAAGCCTATTTTTCTATTTACAACTATAAAAATAAAGAATAAAATACTAAAAAGGAACATAATATCCAAACGATAGTGTTGTACAAGATAAGCATGTAAAATGACATATAGTATTCATCCTTTATCTTCTAACGCCCCCCCTTCACCCCAACACAAGTGAAGAATAGAGATTAATTATATCCATCTTAGATAAGTGTGATTACATGAGATAAGAAAGCAAAGGTTTAGTGAGGAGATCAGCCAATTGTGTTTTTGAAGTGACATTGGCAATGATAATACTTCATTCTAGATTTTATCTCAAATTAAGTGACAATCAAATTCAATATACTTGGTTTTCTCATGAAAGATCGGATTTGCAATTATGTGAAGCATGGCATGATTGTCACATAAAAAAGAAATGCAACCTGAGGATGATGGAGTCCAAGATCTATGAAGAGGTAAGGAATCCAAGTCAACTTTGAGTAAGTAGTAGCCATCGATCTATCCTCGGCTTCAGCTAAAGATCGAGATACCACATTTTATTTCTTAGACTTCCAAGAAACCAAAGAGTGTCCCCAAAAGATACAATAACTGGTAATAGACCTCCTAGAATTTGGGCAAGAGACCCAATCAGAGTCATAGTAGGCTCGAAGTTGAATCTGATATGAAGAGTACAAAAGTATTCCTTGAACAGGGACAATTTTTAAGTACCTCAAAATCTTATATGTAGCAACCAAATGAGTATCACTAGGGCAATCCATGGACTAACTTATCACTTGGACAGCAAAACATATGTCAGGCCAAGTTATGTGAGGTACAATAATCAACTAATGAGTCTTTTAAAAATGCTCAGATCAGATTTTGGATTGTCATCCTCTTTACTAATCTTGAAATTTTGATCCAAGGGAAGTTTGAGGGGCTTACAATCCAGCATGTCTGAATCTAATAGTATGTCTAAGGAATACTTCCTTTGATATAAATGAATCCCTTTTGAAGATCTAGCCACTTCTAAACCTAAAAAGTATCTTAGGTAGCCAAGGTCTCTTAATTTGAACTTGAGATTTGGAAAAGTTCTAAGAGTGCTAATGGACTCAAATTGCTAGCAACCAATATATCATCAACATAGACTAGTAGGGCAACATAAGACACTCTCCTTCTTGTTTAGTGAATAAACTACAATCAGATTTGGATTGAACAAAACCAAATTCAAGAAGGGAGGAGGTCAACTTCAAATTCCATTACCTTGAGACTTGCTTAAGGCCATAAAGGCTCTTAAGCAATTTACAAACTTGGTGAGGTGCACCCTTGTTGTACCCGAGTGTTTTTTTTTATTATATAAATTTCCTTCTTGAGATCATCATTTAAAAAAGCATTGTTGACATCAAATTGATTTAAGAACCAACCCTTTATAGCAGCAATACTAAGTAAAAATCTAACAATTACCAGCTTTGCTATAGGTGAAAAGGTGTCAACATGGTCTATGTCCTCCATTTGTGTATAGCATTTGGCTACTAGTCTAGCTTTCAATCTTTTCAAAATTCCATCTTAATTTAATTTTACTTTGTAAACATACTTACAATCAATGGCAGATTTCCCTTTAGGTAAATTAGTGAGTATTCAAGTTTGGTTATTTTTCAAAACTTCAATTTCAGCCTCCATAACCTTACACCATGCAGGATCCTTAATGGCTTATTTATGAGAACTAGGTTCAGCTTGCAAGGAAAGGGAATTATTAAATGCTTGAAAAATAGGTGTAAATTAATGATAAGATAAACAATTAACTAAAGAGAGAGGCTTACCATTGGAGACTAGAGCATGCTTGAAACCAGATTGTGTAGAAGGATGATGCATAGCATGTTGACAATAGAAATATTTAAGGTATTGAGGAGTAGATCTGATCCAAGAAGATCTTCTAAGTGTTGGTTCAGTAGGTAAAAAAATAGAAGTATGCTGGAGAGTAGGGGAGAGGCAAGATGAACTGGAAGTGTTGCTGTCAAAGTTGGGGAAAGTGGTAGGGGTATGAGAAGAGTTGTCTGTAGTAGAATGAAAAGGGGTAGGGGATGGTGAAATTTAATTGTTGGGGACAAAGTCTGTTTGAAGAGAGGGTAAGTAGAGGTAGGAGAGAAGATAAGGAAAGGTGAATTATGAGAAAGTGGATGGTTGGAAGTGTGTTTTTAAAAATGAAACACAAATTCTTGAAGAATAACATCTCTCGAACTGAATATGGTGTTGATTTAAATATCTACAAATTTGTACCTTAAATTCCAAAAGGATAACCAATAAATACACAGGTTTAGCCTCTTGGCTGAAATTTATTTCTGCCTTGTGAAATAGTGGTAGCAAAACACAAAGATCCAAAAATTCTCATATGAATATAATTTGGTTTTTGTTTAAAAAGGAGCTCATATAGAGTTTTATTATTTAAAAGGGAGGTCTGTTTATGATGCATTTTGTTATCAAAACAACTTGGTTCCAATAGTTATTGGGCAAACCAGATTCAATTAAAGGAGCTCGAGTGACATTTAACAAATATTAGTGTTTTCTCTCAACAATTCCATTTTGTTGAGGGGTTTCCATACAACTTCTTTGATGAATTATGCCCCTTTTATTAAATAAATCTTTCATTTGAAATTCAACTCCATTATCACTTCTTAAGATTTTAATTTTCATGTCAAATTGTGTTTCAATTAACTAATGAAATGATTCAATGCACTTGCAAGTTTCAACTTTGGTTTGAAGTAAATAAAGCCATTTAGAGCGTGAGAAATCATCCATAATAGTCAAGAAATACTTGGAATTATCGTGTGCAATAGTTGGGGAAGGATCCCAAATATCAAAATTGATGGTTTCAAATATTCAAGAAGAAGAATGGAAACTATTAGGAAAAGGTAATTTGTTGAATTTTGCTAAATGACACAAAATGCAAGAGTTTCCATTAATGAAAGAACTATGATTCCTTACCTGAGGATTATAATGGAAGATAAGTGACCTAGGTGAAAATGCCATAGGCTATGTTGAGTATGGTGTTGTGCAACAGAAACAAAAGGTGTGATATTTGTATGTGTATGTGAGTGAATAGAAAGAAAATTGGCAATGGTTGAGGGGGAGGGAGACTACTTGGCGGTGAAGGTGATATAAACTATGCTTAAGATCACCCTTCCCAACCATTTTCCAAGAATGCAAGTCCTAAATAAAACATTAAAAGGAAAAAAAGAGAAAACAGCATGCATTAAATTTGGTTAATTTGGGTACAGAAATCAAATTGAAAGAGAAGGAAGGTAGATAAAGAACTTCTCTGAGAGTAATGGAGTTGATTAATTGGATAGTACCAACATGTGTAGTAGAAACTGAGTTTCCATTGGGAAGATTAATAGAATAAAAAACTAATGAAGTTATTGAAGTGAATAGGGAGGTGCTGCAAACCATATGGTCTGTAGCACCTGTGTCGATTATCCTAGTGGAGTGTGTGTGTGTGTGTGTGTGGAACAACAAATAAAAGCGTCAAACATCTTTGAGGATGAGGCTGGGTTGCAAAAGGGATGGACAACAGGATTGGAGTGCAGGATAGTAGCCAAGATGAGATCCTGAGACTGGAGTAGAGATAATAGTTGTTGATATTGAAGCTTTGTCAATCCCACATTGTCATCACCAACACCTTCCGAGTATTTAGCCATAAAGAAACTGGATTGATTAGCATGCGAAATAGGAAGCTGCTTGTTGTGGAACTTGTGACTCGATGGATATCCATTGAGCTTATAGCATTTGTCAACATTGTGACCAATCATATTGCAATGTGTGCAAAAGGGTGAATTGGCATTCCCAAATTTGAAACAATTATCAACAGTATGGCCTGAAATCTTGCAATGGGTGCAATAGAGACATTCCTTTTTAGGAGTGGATTGATTTTTAAAGGGAATTTGAATGGGCTATATGGTTTCTTTATGGCAAAGGCCATGGTTTCGATTAAAGGTGAATGGGAAGTGATTTGATGGTATTTTATATGGTTTTTCTTTGCTGTTGAACAAGAGCAAAGACTTTGGAAACATGGGAAAATGGATCTAGAAGCATAATCTGGTCTCGAATGGGTAAATAAGAATCATTCAAACCCATTAGAAATTGAAGAACACAATCCCGTTGGGATCTGTCCAACAAGGTCTTCATTATGCCACAAGTACAAACATGGATGGGATCATAAATCGCAAGCTCATCCTAAAGGGTTTTAAGATTTCCATAATAAATACTTACCAAGTCACTTTCTTGGGAAAGAAAGCAAAAGTCTTCTTGAGTTGAAAGATTCGGGGCCCATTTTGGTGAGAAAACCTCTTTTGAAGATCTAGTCATATTCACAAGCATTGTCAACAAAGATTACACTGGATTTAAGAGAGGGGCTGATGGAATTTTGGATCCATGACACAACCACGTCATTGCAACGATCACAAAGGTCAAGTAAAGGGTCATTCGGAGTTGTGGGTTTGGAGAGTGAGCCATTGATAAACCCTTACTTGTTCTTGGCTCAAAGAGCCCGGCACATGGCACGAGACCAAATTGCAAAATTATTAGTCATGAGTAGATCAACAACAAGAATAATAGCAGGACTGGTATATTCCCTAGCTTAATATCTAACACCTAATACTTTTGATGATCTTATCTTGATTTTATTATTAAAATCATAGCAGCAATTGTTGAATCGTGCCAATTGCTCCCTTAAAACCAAAATAGAATTATAAATTCTATACCTATCTTATTTTCTTGTTACAAAGAGTACAGCTTTGGGAGAAGTACTTGGTTTAGAAAGAGAATTTCTAAGAAGAAAACTTATAAACTAGCGTGGTTTAACGTAGTAAGCTAGATCTTTTGATAAAACTTGTTCACCATTTTACTTCAACTTTGATGCTTTGGGAACTTCTGAAACGGTTGATGGGCAATCCAATCCTGAAAGAGTTGGTATTGCACATTTTTCTGTTCAATGCCAATGTTGGTGATAAAACAAGAGCTAGGGCAGCTATTATAACAAGATTTTGAACTGCAAGCCTGCAGAGCATGAGTGCATCTCAGTTAATTACTTGATGAGGTATTACTCTGAGTAAAATGTACGCCAAACAAACATTAGCTAAAATGAACAAAACCAAAAATTTGTACTGAGGTAAAGTACCTATGTGAAGCACATTGGATATGTTTGACATGTCAAATGGATATGCTGTTAGGAATCCCCTTTCTTGTGATGCCGGCTTTAGATGCAATATTGGATGTATCTGGGTATAAGCCATTGAATGGAACTTTTGCAGGACCCCTTCTGTTCTTAAGCTCGGGATCTCCATTCCGGCTCATGATTTTCCTTTCTATCTCTTTAAGTGTGCTATTGAACTTCTCAAATTTATGTCGAACCTCTTCATTATCTGTCCACTCGGATGGCCTTTGGCCCAAGTACACTTCATTTGATGTGTGCCATGAGAGGACCTCCATTAATGCTACACCAATAGACATTTCAAATGTGTCAGGCAACATCTTAAGATAGTATTTGTCTGGATTCTTGAGGAATTCAGCATATTCAAATGTTCCTTCCTCTGGAATGAACTTTCGAGATAATGTGGGACGATTTAGAGGGTAACCGGCATATGTGTATTGCCCAAAGTTCACTGAAGCATGGATTGCAGATGCTATCCATATGAGAGTTGTTAAAGTCTCTATTAGGGTTGAGCATGTTGTCATTTGATACCACCATTCCTCTAGGCACTTATCACCATGACCTAGATATTGTATTTCCCACCACCATGCTTGGAGTTCTGAATCAATCTCGACAGAATTATCATCTTTGTAGAAGATTGAGCAAAACTCTGTGACCCATGTCTTGATGGCAGTCCATATCTCAAGTCCATCTACTCCATAGGGATAGTCCTCAAAGAGTAGCTGAACTCCAGTGGGATTGTTTGGATCTGCATCTTCCAAGGCCATACCTCTGGAGGAATTTTTCCATGAAAATTTAATTAGCAGAATATGGAGGTAAAGAAAATTTCCACACTGGGATCTCATATCCATAGATCCAACTAGAAGATCTCATAGATTACCAAGAGAGGAAGTTAGGAATTTTAATGGCAAAGGAACAAGGTACTGCCAATTTACCTTGCACATATGGAAAATCAATGATAATTTCGTGGAATACCTTTTAAGTAGATCAGCAGGAAGACCCTGCTCATCAAATCTCCACTCCTTGTAAAGCTCAGAAGACAACTCCATGGAGACTTCACCAGAAAACAATATTCTCTCAAGGATTCCTCCAGAGTTGATGAGAATTCTCCGAGCCAATGCATTTATGTGCATGGTGTCTTTAAAATGAGGATTCAGTAAACGATGGATTGGATGCATCTCACTCAACCGTCTTCTAGTGGCAATGATGAATGGTTCGACTACTACATGGGTTTGCAGCCTAAAAAATGCATTGGATGGAAATAACTCATAATATATATTTTCATATATATATATATTATTGGAACCTGGTGTCCGGAACAAAGTCCAGACTATTCCTAGATATATTGTCACAAGTATGTACAACTGTTAGCTAAGAATACCTCTCCACTCACCAGTGGCTGATCAAGTGATGATAAACACAGTCGTTGGTTGCAACATGAGCTTTAGCAAGCTGCCATAAAGCTGCTTCACTCCCCTGACTTGATGGAACAAAAACCCTATTGATCTCATTGCCATCATTCGAGTCAATCAAGCTAAGTTCTATTGCAATTGGCTTTAGCGTGTCATCACTCCTTAAGAATAGTAGTGTTCGAGATGCATAAACTCGAACACCATTTGTGTTTATTCTGCTTATATATGGCATTAGGTAGTCATGGTGATCTAAAATGAATAGCCTCCATTGATTCATTGCCTGTGAATTCATTGGAATTGGAAAAAAAAAAAAAGAAGTCATGCATGAGAACTGACCTCAAATATTTACTTTTAAGTTTTTATTCAACAATTATACCCTTAGCTACTATTTTTCTCAAAAATTGAATCAGTAAATTTTTTAGATTTTAGGACTACACTTTGGGGCTAAAATCTGTTCTTTGAGGCCAGATGCTCCGACCATTCTGTCAAGTTTAAAACTACGATTGACGGGCTATATAGGATGTTGTTAGTAAAAATACTACTTAGATTAGTGTTTTGCTTTACCTCAACAGCAGTCAGGTCATCAAGGTTGTGCTCTATGTGTGATCTATTTATTGAACTTTTCACTCCATTTTTTTCCCGTGGCGGAAATACCTGCAAGGTCAAGTCATAGAAAACATTTCAAATCAGTTAGGCTTACTTATATTTACACTTACATTACACTTGACAGTAGTAGAGTTGCAAACTAGTAAGGCTGAACACATCTATCCTGAGATAATTATATTAATAGATGAAAATTTTGAATCAAGAGAAAAAAAGTCTTGCTTCAAGGCATTGTTGTAGATTTATTTTCAACATATATAAGATGCTGAAACATTTTAAATATATGGACCTTAGCTAACAATTGATTAAGCCTGGCCCATAAGGGAAGTGGGTACCTCCAAGCACTGAATTCGTGTTGGATTAGTTCCAGCAAGCATCTGGCGCCCAAACTCATCATCATCCAACCATGCCATTGCATTTTCTAATTATTGAAAATAAAACCAAAGATCAAAATGAAAACTTTTGGTCTTTTGCCTTGTATAGATTGATGATGTGGTACTCAACCTGCTATAATCTGAGGCAATGGAAATTTCAATGGATTTTTCTTGCTTGCATGAATTATTTCTTTGTAGAGATCTTCTGGAACCCATTTCTTAAGAATCTCTTTAGCCCATTCTTCCACTGCATGGCTTCTATTGCTAGAAAACATTCTGTGTGTCTCTTCAAATGTCTGAAAACTACTAAAATCTTGTTGGAACAGTGATTTTTCTTCATGGCTTAGGAAATGTATGGTAGCCTGGAATGAGTTCAATATAAATGCAGATAGTTTCTTAGGGCTGAAACGCTCATCTGGAGGAACATATATATCCAAGTTTTCTTTTCCCAAATGACTTTCAGTGAAAGGATCTGCACAGTAGTAATGAAGAAGTTGCAACATATTTTCGATATTAGTGGCATAAAGTTAGTGTGAAACAGAAAGGGAAAAGAAATGAGAATACATGGGGTTCGGTTGAACCAAACCCCGCCCCTTTGTAGCCCCATTTGCTGCCGCCGACGGTGGGCGACATCACCCACCCCATTGAGACTGGAGGGAGCCGGCCGTATGACCCATTTTCAGTTTTAAAGCCGCCAGAGGCACATCGGAGGTCTCCGGGACTCGCCGTTACAGGGATGGGGTCGCCGGCTCCCTCCGGTTCCGATGGGGTGAGCGGTATCGCCCACCGCCAGCAGCGGGAGAGGGGGCTAGATAAGATCGAATCTCCATTAAAAATTCATCTTCAATTTATTTTTTTATTGTATGTTTTATTATTTTTTTATTATATTTTCTTCATTTTATTATTTTATTATATTTTATTGTATTTTTATTTTATTTTATTTTATTTTTTGTATTTTTAATTATATTTTTTAATATTTTTTATTGTGTTTTTGTAATAATTATAGATATTTAGGAGTGGGAAAAGGGCGAGCTGCAAAGACACTGGAGTGCAGCCCAACTGCACCCTAGCGTCTCCCAAAAAAAATTAGGTGTGTTAAAATTTATCACATTATAGAGATAGAACCATGAATATGTAAAAATCTAGACATGACATGCCACCAGGCATATTGTGCAACCCTGTTTCAAGTTAAACCTCTTTCTTTTGGCCTAATTCTTGTGTTAGTTAATTCTCTCCATTGTCTCCAACCTCATCAAAACAGGTTTAGGGGGCCCGAAATACGGACTTGGCTGTTTTAAGAATTTTGGTAGGTTAAGGTGTTCTGACCTCATAATTGTAGTCACTCTGCAGCACAGCAGAGTTAAAATCTATTGTTTGATTAAGGGGTTAATAGGCATTGCTAATGTAATAGGCATTGATAATGCATGACTAATCCTTCAAGTCCACATCCTAAATACCACTAACACAGTAGAATTTGATTTGTTAGAGAAGTTTGTAATTAGTTTCTCTTACAAATCAAATCTTATTATGTCATTAGTGTGAAGGACGTGTCCTCTATATCGACTTGCGAACATAATTTTCTTAACAAAAACTTTATATGCAGTCATTCTTGCTTACTTCTTATCGACTCTACTGATCTCATTAACCTAATCGGTTATTTTTGCATACCCCTTGCAATTTGACTGGTTGCATCACATTTTTTATAATATAAAATATAACTAATTAGGCTAATGAGATCAGTAGAGTTCATCTGAATTAAGGGAAAAGCTGCATACCTTCATTGCTGGGAGGCCTACCCGTTCTTAACCTACGAGGATATGGATGTGACACAGAGCCACCTAAGACAGGCCTTGTATGTTTTCGACCTTTGTCAGGGTTGCCAAGATCATTATAGCAGTCATAGTCGTAGATTCGATCCCATTCCTTCCTCTCTCCAGTCCTCGTTTCTCTCAAGCTTTTGAGTTCCTTTTTCCTCAGTTCCATTAGACCACTTGGTGTCTGGTTTGGAAGATAACTCTAAAATAGTAGCATTACTGTTGTTTAATTGCATCTAAGAATGAAAAAAAAAACAGCCAAACAACCTGAATGTCGTACTTACTGTATTTGAGAAAAAGACTCGATCAGCTTTAGTCTTTTTGAAAGGGTACATCCAAGAGTTGCAGTCGAAGTGGATAGTCTGGTTAGAAGTTTGGAGAGATGCTGACAGAATGAAAAATTTATGCTTGTTTTGGCTTTTTATGATCAGAGCTCCTGGAATTCCAAACTCTGGATCGACTTGCAACTTCACTTTATAAATTGTGGTTTTGATGCCATTTATTGTGTTGCTTTTTCCATGTTTGAGGTGTGCACTCTCGCTGAACCTTCCTCTGCCGGATCCTGTTGGACGTCACATGAAAAAAAACATATATATATATAATCTGTGTTTAAAAGAATAATGCCTCTGAAAATTTGGTACTTTCTAATGCTATGATGCTTGAGTTGCTTTAACATAGGAACAAGTGAATTTTGATGCAAAAGAAAAAACATACTGAGAAGTGAGAAAAAAAGATTTAGCCCTCGTTTAAATATAAAATAAATAATAAAAATTTACTTTTTTTTATTAGTTTAATTTTTAAAATAAATGATGATCTTTTATAGTATAAAAAAAAATATTATATATTTTATCCTATTTAATTAAATATTATTTTAACTTAAATCTTATAGTTTAAAACTTAATATAATAAACTTTATTACTAAAAAATTATTTACTGTTTAATATTTATATGTTTAAAGCTTTTTTAAAATTAACTACGATAATTTTTTTAAAATATATAGTTATTTGTACGAATTTTTTTATAAAAATTATAAATTGATTCCTTTTAAAAAATTGATTTTTTTGTTTATTTTTAACCAATTAAAATAATTTTTATAAAGTTATCAAATATATTATTTTTTAAAAAAATATTTTTAAATATTTAAAAATACTTTTTAAACCTCAAAACACAACACCAAACAACCCATAGTAATCTTACAGCTCCCCACTAAATAAAAGTAATAATAAGACCGAAAAAAAAAAACAAACATGCAAACAAACATTGGGACAAGTGAAAATTATATATACCAGGACTGTCTTCGGTGCAACTACAGACGTGAACCGAGACTGATTTTCCAGGAACTGAGTGACCATGACGGATGATGACAACTTCCCCCTTGATAACAGATGCCTGGCGCCGGCGCCGGCGCTGGTGCTCCATGCTTCTTCTTTTTTTCCCCTTTTTTCAGATTAAACTCAATATTTGTAGTTAAGTTGGGGCATGCCTGCATGGGTAGATAAAACAACTGAATGTAGATTTGGCAATATTTATAAATCTGGAAAAAGTTGAACCTCTTGATCTTGCCTTGCTTTTCTGCCATGCATCTCATTCCTTTCTTTCATTTGAGGTTTCTTGTGTTGTACTTAGAGCTAAAATGCCAAAATGTGAAGTTGAATACACACAACAAAAACAGAAGGAAAAATATGATACCTTACCCTCTGTCGTCTGCTCATTGATCAATACGAAGAAGCTCAGGTGCAGTGCTTTTTTTTACAGACTTTTTGTTTGAAATTAGTAAGTTGATTGCAGGAAGCTAAACAAAAAA
Organism: Platycarya strobilacea; assembly: GCA_036898215.1. NCBI lineage: Eukaryota > Viridiplantae > Streptophyta > Magnoliopsida > Fagales > Juglandaceae > Platycarya > Platycarya strobilacea. The sequence continues at coordinate 50,050,315 of CM072550.1, forward strand.
GATGAAAGAAAGGTTCCAAACAGTACAGAGCAAACAAAGAATCCATTAGATGGAAGCAATGTAGGATAACAGGGTGGGAAAGAAAGTTCTAAAACCTCGTTCTGATTCAGGAAATGAGACTAGGAAATGAGATTAAATGAGTTGAAATAAATTTTAAAAATTAAATAAAATAATATTAAATTATTTATTATATTTAATATGAAAATTTAAAATTTTAAAAAAATTATAATGATAAAATTAAAATGAGTTGAGGTCATATTTTAATCCAAACTAGGCCTAAAGCAGTTGATCTCTTTCCTGCACAATTGACAAATTCTATAATATAAAAATTATTCTATTTTTAAGTTAGTATGTAGAGCATACTAATTAATTTATAATTTTCAAATTTTAAAATTGACTTTCTAAACTAAATTATGCCATGTAAACATTTTGTTACACGTGCTCTAGTATAGACCAGCTTGAGGATAAAAAAATTTTAATAAATATTTTTTTTTTTCAGAAAACTATAAAATAGCAAGATCATCCTTTAAGAAGTTTCTATCAAAAGTGTGTTACACTACTCAAAAGTGTGTTACAATACTAATTTTTCTTAACCTTAAACGTTAAAGTTGAAGGTATATATGCTATTTGGTAACAAGTTATAGGTCATGAACTATGCAATATATCATTTGTATATAATAAAACCCGGTTTATTTTATTTTGTGTTTTATTATTAGGAGGACTTTCATTTTGCACCCCAAGTTATCGCCCACTTTTCAAATTATATCATAACTACCAAAACTAACAATTACCAATTCCTTCAATTTGCACCTTAAATCCAATTGATTAATTAAAAAATGTGAAAACCCTTTAGTTCTTAAGCCGATTTTCCAATATTGCATGAGCGTAGCTTTTGTTAGAACATTCACAATGGACTAATCAAATTCATTGTTTAGCCAAATAATAGTTAAGAAATACTAAAAACATGCTGCAACAACTCTAATAGATTTAATTTTTTTTCTCCTGACTCTCCAAATATGACTAGTCATTTGGGCTAGCCAAATTATTTTTGAGACTAGAATATTCACCCATTGTTTATTTTTATTTTCATCTCAAAGTCATACACGCATCTAGAATAGTTTCAACATCATACCTGTGTTAGTTTTTTTTTTTTTTTCTTGTTCTTCCACATATAATATTTTTCATTCTTAGTAGTAGTATTAATATTCATTATTTTGACCTTCTTAACTACAAACTCTTAGATATATTTAGGTGTTCATTCTTAAAAATTATAATCATTAAAAAATATGACTATTAAAAAATTTTATCTATTAAAAATAATTTGAATATTAAAAAACTAATGTATATTGTATAATAACAAATCAATATTCAAATTAAAATTAAAATTAAAATTAATGAAAAGTTAGAAAACAATATTTAAATAGAATAATTATTGATTTCTTAAATCTGTTATTTGGTATAATAAAAAATGGTTAGCCAAAATTTGACTAAACAATAAGTAGACTATTATGAATGCTTTTAGTAGACAATTTCATGTCATTATAGCCAAAATAAGAATGGAAGATGACTGCAGCAAAATCCTTAAAAGTCGAAGATTGAAAAACAAAATAACGAACCGATCATGATTCGACGAAAATAATGGGTGTGCTCTACTTTCACTCAACAACCCTAAAGAACGTCCACCGCATGTTGTCAAAGTTGTTTAGGTACTCAACAACCTAGGCCAACCGTCTAGATGAAAGATTTTCCATTTTGGAAACCTTCTTAAATCCATTTGTTTTTCTTCATGTCTCAGTTCGTTTCACCCAAACTTAATTAATGATCAATTCCTTCTTCTCTTTTGGCTTCAATCGTTTTGTTAATTCCCAGTCTACCATTTCCGGTGATCATCATGGATCCAGCAGAACTCCGGCGTATTTTTCAAATGTTCGATCACAACGGAGATGGCCGGATCACGAGGAAGGAGCTTAGCGACTCATTACAGAACCTCGGCATCTTCATCCCGGATAAAGACATGATCCAGATGATTGAAAAGATCGACGTGAACGGCGACGGATACGTGGACATCGATGAGTTCGGAGCATTGTATGAAACAATAATGAATGAGAGGGACGAGGAGGAGGACATCAAGGAAGCATTCAATGTGTTTGATCAGAACGGAGACGGATTCATCACCGTCGAGGAGTTGAGATCGGTGTTGGCTTCTTTGGGGCTCAAGCAAGGGAGAACCCTAGAAGAATGCAAGAGGATGATCATGAAGGTGGACATGGATGGGGATGGGATGGTCAACTTTAAGGAGTTTAAGCAGATGATGAAAGGTGGTGGATTTGCTGCCCTGAGTTCAAGTTCATAGAGAGTTTCCTCTTCTTCTTCTTCTTTATTTTTCAACTTTTCTTTGTTCTTATTTTGATTATAGAGAGGGAGATATACATAGAGAGAGAGGAGGAGAAGGAAGAAAGATGAATCTTCCAAGACAAGTACTCTTGCATTATTTTTATTGATGAATGCAATAAATATGTATGTTTCATTGTAGGGACTAGTTTTTTATTTATATTATTGTAGTATTTATTAATTTCTTAATTTATCATGATGAATGTTTGCAATATTTCTGTTTTGTTCGATCATGATTCTTTTTGCTTTTCTGTCAGCACTTATAGCTTGTTATAATTTATGCTGTGTTCAAGTTAACGGGAATACTTGTACCTATTTTTTCAGTTTGTCTTTTTTCATCTCACTCTCCATAGTGAAAAAAGAAGGGAAAAAAAAAACCCCAAAATGGAGACGGGTCTTGTTTGAATTCCACACAAAAGATGGCCCTCAAGGATACTTCTTTACTTCTCTCAAATATATAAGTCACAAGTTCGTGGCAGAGAGTCTTCTTAACTCGTTCCACAATTAGCCTGTTTGCTTGGTCACCTGTGTTCAAAGAACATGTCCCTTTTAAGTCTCAATCTCGTTTGAATTTAGATGTGAGATTAAATAAGTTAAGATAGATTTTAAAAGTTAAATAAAATATTATTAAAATATTATTTTTTAATATTATTATTATTATTTAAAATTTTAAAAAAAAAATATTTTTTATATTTTATATAAAAAATTTTAAAAAATATATATGATGAATTTAAAAACTTTACTCCAAACGGATCTTAAAATTTTCTGTAACATGTGCAGCACACAACTATTCAACTTTCCAGCGCATTTTCAACTAGAAATTGGATATTGGGGGACAGCTATTCTGTTTGCTCTTCAACATCATTCACAAAACATAGTTTTTCTCTACATGTGCAGCACACAACCGTTCCTGACAATCTGCTACTTTTCAAGAACAGCTTCATATATGGGTTCTACAAGGTATAATAGAGCACCATTCCAAACACCTATCAAGAAATATTGATGGCATACTTCAAAGTATGCGGGCAATTGAACAGAGAAATGAATTTTAAACCTGATTTATTTTGAAAGATGAGATTAAAAAGTTAATACACATCCCAAACTCATTATTATATTTTTTTAAAATTCTCATATAAAATATAATAAAAAATTCAATTTTTTAAATTCTCATACTACTTTTTCAAATCCTCATATAAAATTAATATTAAAAAATATCTTATATTAATATTTTATTCTTTTTTTTACTTTTATCTCATTTTATCACATCTCATCTCTATAAACAAACTATTTTGCATGGGATATGAGTTGAGCTACATTGTTTGTCCTGCATTTATAATTGCAAAGTGATTATACAAAAGTAATTGTACAAACTGGTATTATGTGATATAATTTGTCATATTGTAAATCTATTTTTATTGTAAAGCAAATCTAACATATCACATTAAGTCACTTTATAAATTTATTTTTATATAATTCATTTATGACTGTAATACTCTTCTTAAAAAATATATATTATAGTCAGAGTGATTAGAGCAACCAAGTCCGGTATGCGGTCTAGTAAGGTGTAGGAGATAGAACGGACAGTTGCATTCATGATTCCTGTCGCATGGAGCCAGCAGATTAAGCTTCAGCAGACATCGAAATGAAATTCAGAATCAGAATTCTAGTTTCAAAGCAACTCACTTGGAAGAATTTACACTTTTTATCTTCTTGGAGATTGAATGTCTATGGTCAACAAAACTACAAACATGTTATGCCTGAAGGCTAATTTCAGGTATAACTTGTTCATCTTCGGGCATAACTTCTTGATCCAGACCTTTGGGTTGGGAAATAGGGAAGGGAAAGGTTAAGATATAGAATCAAATGGCCCTTCTGAATGTTCTTAACAATTTGGAGACGAGAAGTTTTTTAGAAGCATGAACTTTCGGTTTTTCCAACGATTTAAGAGTATAAGTTCAACGCCATATGTAGGGTTTGCAGCAGAGTAAGCAATGCTGCATGCCACAATCATATTAGCTTGAAAGTTTTACACCAGCTGATAACAGAATTAAAAGAACAGGAAAATAGAGAGGATTTGCTTAAAGTGCTCTGCGAGCATTTCATTAACAATATCAGTGTCTATTTATAGACTATACATCAAAAATTAAAGAATATAAAGTGGTTACAATTGACAGTAGAGAATAACTAATTTTGGCCTCTACTGTGATGGTATTTGATCTGCTGTGGGTGATCCTTTGGTGTGCTCTGTTACAAACGTGAGCTTGGAGTCACATAGTCTAATACGCCCCTTCGGGGGTGTCAACCACCTTGAGACTTGTTTTGAACTGATTAAATTTGTCTGCAACCAATGGCTTAGTAAAAACATCTATGAGTTAATCTTTGGTGCTGCAAAAGGAAATCTTAAGTGTGTTGGCAGCAACCCGATCACGAACAAAATGGTAGTCTATATCCATGTGCTTGATTTTAGAGTGAAAAATAGGATTGGCATAAAGATAAGTTTTACCAAGATTTTCACACCAAAGTGTTTGTGCTTGAGGTAAGAACAAGCCTAGTTCCTTGAGAAGAGTTTGAATCCAAATCAGCTCAGCTGTCGAAGATGCCAAGACTTATACACGGCTTCAGTAGATGATTTGGCCACTGTCTTCTGCTTCCTAGAACTCCATGAGATTAGATGATTGCCAAGATAGACACAAAAAGCACCAATTGATCGTCTATCATTGGGACAACCGCCCCAATCAACATCAGAATAAGCTTGAAGAGTAAAACTGGAGTCTGAGGCAAAAAATAATCCATGGTTGATTGTACCCTTAAGGTATCGCAGGACTCCTTTGAGAGCAGTCCAGTGGGTGAGCTTTGGTGCATGCATAAACTGACATAGTTTATTGACAGAAAATGATATGTCTGGCCGAGTTAAGTTCAAGTATTGAAGACCACCTACTAAACTTCGATACAGCACAGGATCATCAAAATCAGGAGAATCAAATTTTGAGAGCTTGAGAGATGCAGCCATTGGTGAGGTCATGGGTTTAGATTGAAGCACATTGCTTCGGGTTAGCAATCCTTTGATATACTTTCGTTGAGATAGTAGTAAGCCATTTTTGGTGCGATCAATCTCAAGCCCCAAGAAATGAAAGATTTCCAAGATCTCTAACAGGAAAGGCAGTGCGCATGGCAACAATTAAAACATCAATAACAGAGCAATGAGAGGCAGTGATAACTATGTCATCAACATAGATCAATAAGAAAATTCTAGTGGCATCATGACTGTAAATAAAAAGTGATGGATCAACTTTGGAGGCAAGAAAACCATACTCAAGTAGCCAGGAACTGAGTTGTTCGAACCACGCTCTTGGAGCTTGCTTCAATCCGTAGATAGCTTTGTTGAGCTTGCAAACAAAGGTAGGATGAGTAGAGCTTACAAAACCCTGTGGCTGCTGCATATATACATCATCAGTAAAATTACCATGCCGAAAGGCATTTTCAATGTCTAATTGGCGCAAAGGCCACTTGCAGGACACAGCAAGAGAGATGATGAGCCGAATAGTTGAGGGCTTGACCACTGGACTGAAAGTCTCGTGGTAGTCAAGTCCAGGCTGTTGGTGAAAGCCTTTGGCCACTAAATGGGCCTTCCGCCATTGAAAAGAGCCATCAACGTTGGTTTTGGTCCTATAGACCCAACGACATCCGAGAATGTTAGAAGAAGGTACCGGTGGTACAAGCGTCCATGTGTGATTTTGAGATAAGGCAGCAAACTCCTAAGCCATGGCTGCCTTCCATTCGGAGAATTTTGAAGCAGTTCAATAACTCGAAGGCTCATCCAGAATTGGTATAGTAAAGGTGAAACACTCTCGAGTTGGGTAGGGCACAGTACCATCAGTGAAAATGCGAGGACGGGAGGAATTTGTTTGGGCACGAGTGATGATGGGTGATCTCGGAGGGATAAGAGGAGAAGAAACAATTGATTCGTGAGAATGGATGGAAGATGCAGGGGAGGTGCTTGAGGTAGGGTGAGATCAGGAGATAGGAGGAGCTCTAGGAGAAGGTATGGGTGGAGTGGGATCTGGATATGGGGTCAAGACAGAGGGAGTCTGTTGAGGATTTGGGCGTGGGCGTGGGCGTGGGCTTGGGCCTGGGTCAAGTGATGAGGGCATGGTGTGAGACAGTGGGTTGGAGGTATTAAGAGGTGCAGGGGCCGAGGATTGACGGTGAGAAAATAGGTAATGTAATTTGAGTTGAAGGAAGATTTGTGGTCTGACAAGGTGAGTTAAGAGTATTTGGGCTGAGACATGGGAAACAAATTTTCATCAAACGTAACATTGCGAGAAATGTAGAATTTGTTGGTGGAGAGATCAACGCATTTATAGCCTTTATGTGAGGAGCTGTAGCCGAGGAATAAGCAAGGAGTAGTTCAAAAATTGAATTTATTTGAGAGGTAAGGCCTAAGGTTGGGCCAGCAGAGGCAACCAAAAATTTTTAGAAAATTGTAGTCCGGTTCTTGATTATGAATCATAGAGTAGGGAATCCGGTGATTTTAGACTAGAGTAGGTAAGCGATTAATTAGATAGACTGCAGTTTCAAAGGCATCAATCCAATATGAAAAGGGAAGTGATGCTTGGGCCAAGAGAGCAAGCCCAGTATTAACTATATAACGGTGTTTCCTTTCAACAAGTCTATTTTGTTAATGAGTGTGTGGGCAAGAGAGACGATGTTGAATACCAAGTTTTTGACATAAGGCAGTGATGGGTTTAAATTCACCACCTCCATCTGTTTGTAGTGCAATTAACTTAGTATTAAACATTCTTTCAACAAATGGTAGAAATTTGGAAAATATGGTAATGGCATCAGACTTCAATTTTAGAGGAAATAACCAAGTACATCTAGTATAATAATCCACAAAGGAAATACAGTATTTAAAGCCCAAACGGAATACATATGGTGATGGGCCCCAGAGGTCCGAACTTATTAATTCCAAAGGCTTGTGATACACGGCCTGGCTTGAAGGAAAAGAAAGTTGATGGGCTTTTGCGAGTGGACAGACTAGACATTTGAAGGAGGCGTCTGTGGAGCTGAGCATCAAACGAGTCTTGTGCAGAATGCGACGAAGAAGGGAAAGTGAGGGATGACTTAACCGGCGATGCCATAGAGGAAGAGAGGAGCTCTGACTGATGTGAGCGGATGGAGAGGATGAAGAAGTGGTAGGGAAGACGTACAAACCATCACGGGTTGGCCCGATGAGGAGCGTTTGCTTCGTCTGATAATCCTTGACAACAAAATGAGATGAATGAAATTTAAAGAAGTATCGATTATCAGTACAGAAACGAATAACAGACACCAAATTCTTGGTAATAGAAGGTACGTGAAGAAGATTTTTAAGTAGAAATTTAGAGGAAGGAGAATTGAAAGAGGAATCACCGAAATTTTGTATGTGAAGTCCTGTCTCGTTGCCAACTCTTATGGTTTCATCACCACTATATTGTTTCGAGCTGAGATTCAAATTTGACAACTCATTCGTGATATGGAGGGTAGCAACAGAGTCAGGGTACCACATAGGCTCTAAAGATGAGCTAGGAGTAGTGAAATTAGTAAAAAGAATTTGAGGAGTTTCATATTGATAGGAATGATTAAACCTGTTTCGGCATTAAAATGCTATATGCCTTATTTTGTTGCATACTTGACAGGTTGGCCTTGAAGAGTTGTTCTGTTGTGATGAGTTAGAGAAACCATTTTTCCCACCACGATTGTTGTAGGAATTTCTCCCACGGCCACAGCCTTGCCTTCCAGCTCTTTGAGAGGTGCGCCCTCTTGTACCATTAAGAGAGGTAAAATTGACAGAGAAATCAGGGTTGGAGGATGTGGTTTTACTGAGATGAGAGAGGCGACTTTCTTGAATAAAAAAAAGTTGATATAGCTCATGAATGATAAGAGGGTTTGTCCTGGTGGTGATGGAGGTCAGGAAGGACTCATTCGCAGGTCCAAGACCATTAAGCAGATAGAAAATCAGCTCTTTGTCTGATAGGATAGTGCCAGTGGCGGCAAGAGCGTTAGATAGAAGACGGACTTTACTGAAGAATTCAGAGATGGTTTGTTCACCTCTTGAAAGGTTGGTGAGTTGAAATCGGATTTGAAACTCTTTAGCTTGAGAGTGAAAGGAGAACATGGATGAGAGAGAAGACCATAGCTCTCGAAAAGTTTTAGAGGAGAGTACATGACCTAAAATGGATTATGAAAGAGAGGAGAAAAGAACGCTTAGAACTAACTGGTCATTGCGCCTCCAAGTATGGGATTCAGGGTTGGGTTTGGGTGCTTGACCTTCAGTGACAGGGAGGAATTCTGATGGAGATGGGAGGGGTCCATCTACATAAGAGAAAAGATCCTAACCCTTGAGGTAAGCTGAGGTTTGTACCTTCCATAAGAGATAGTTATTTGTAGTGAGTTTGGTAGTCACGATATGAGAAAAGGAGGAAGCTATGGATGGGGACGCCATGGATCGAGGACAAGCTAGTCAAAAGGCTCTGGATACCGTGATAACAGAATAAAAAGAACAGAAGAAAATAGAGAGAATTTGCTTAAAGTGCTCTGCGTGCATTTCATTAACAATATCAGTGTCTATTTATAGACTGTACATCAAGAATTAAAGAATATAAAGTGGTTACAATTGCCAGTAGAGAATAACTAATTTTGGCCTCTACTGTGATTTGTATTTGATCTGCTGTGGGTGATCTTTTGGTGTGCTTGTTACAAACGTGAGCTTGGAGTCACATAGTCTAATACCAGCACAATGTTTATATATAGAGCTAGTCCATAAACACTACAGATGCAGCAATTTCAGTTTGTCGAGTATTAAAAGGGCATAGTTCAAACTTCACAAGAATTTTTGGGTAAGAGGCAAAAATTCCAAACGACACCAACACAATACCCGATTAAGAGCCCAGATCAGGTAAACATTATTGCATTTTAGACACAATGCCATTGGGCTCCTTTTATCAACCCATGAGAACTTGATCTTAAACATTGGAAAAGAGAAATAGTTCTTTACCAAACGGCAAAATCACTGCATAAAAGCGTATATGGCAGTAGAAATATAAACGAAGAGAGCAGAGGAGACCAGGATAAGCAAAACGGCGACGGCATGGACGGCGGATTTACTACCACAGGACAACATCCCCAGCCGGATTTCGATGACGTTAACCATGGAGAGAATAAGAAACAAGCAGCCCATGACGGAGCCCACGGCCGATCCCATCATCCCGAGCCTGAGGACCTTGAGGTTGATGTGGGCGCGGAAAGCCTCGTCCACGTCCTTGCTGTTGAGTAGGTTGATGGCGAGCTTGAGGCCCTGGGCTACGAGGGAGGAGAAGAGGAAGAAACTGAAGGAGACAACCTCGAAAACGAGGAGCTTTCTGGCGACATCGATGCCGGCGTCGCAGGCCGTGTTGTTCTCGAGGCTGCGCTGGCCGGGAGTGGTGAGGGAAAGCCCCACGAAGACGGCGATGGTGAAAAGGGAGTTGACGTTGACGAGGCCGTCCAGGGCGGTCACGTGCACGCTCGTCGTCGTGTCCGATGCAGAGGTTGATGTCGCTCTCGGATAGCTACTGTCTTTCGGGTATGTTTCAGATCTGCAAGACAAGACGAATTTCAAACCAGAAAAACAAAAAACAGAAAAAGGGAAAGATTGAGGTGGGTTTTAACTAATCATAGAGAAAGTGGGAAGGAAGTGAAAAATATATATGAATGAAATTGCAGAAAGAGACAGAGTAGAGTAATACTCATCCATGATCTTCCAAGTTCTGTTTTTATATAATGTTGCTTGTGAGAGTTTATGTTATTCTGTGATGCGGAGAGAGAGAGAGAGAGAGAGAGAGAGGAGGGAAATTTGCATCTGGTTAATTTATCATTGCTTGCAGGGTTTAAGGTGGTTTCTTGGAAGAAAGGTTGTGAAGGAAGGAAAGAGAGACAAGGGGCCAAGAGGGAGATACCTTTTTGCCTTTTCGGTGGTTGTGCTTTTCCTTTATCTTTTGATTTAAAATAGTATAGAAATACTTTATGATTAGATAAAAAATAAAGTAAAAATTTTTATAGATTAATGTAATATATTATATTATAAAATATTATTATTTAATAAAATATATTTAATAAATTACATAAAATTATCTTACTTTATAAATTTATTTTTGAACAATAATATGACTATGTTGACTCTTTTACATTTCTGTAGATTCTTTATTATTTTTTATTTTTAAAAATAATAAAAGAAAGTGTACGGATAAAATATATTTCGTTTTTATTTAATAAAATAAATGACGCATAGAGGCTCAACCGCGTTATATGGAACTGTCGGTCAAACATTCTCACCATTACATATATTTTTATTTAATAAAACATTCTCACCATTTCTCTTTATTTTTATAAAATTACTTTATATATCTAACACTTTTTTCAGAGTAACTGTCAGTCAAGCATTCTCACCATTACATATCACGTTGAAAGAAGTTAAGAAATGATTTATTATTTATTATTTTTTTATTATTTTTTTATTTATTTTAATAATTTATTTTAAATTTTAATTCATCCCAACTATTCATTTTATTATTATTTATAATTCATTTTTATCATTTCTAAGTTCAAATCATCCCTAAATCACTGAAAAAATAAAATTAAAGGTAATTTCTACCTGAATGAGAGATAGCTTAGGTGCAAGCGTTCAATTGATTGCGACACGCTCGTTAAGATCAATAAAAAAGGATTATGTGCTACAATATTGGTAATTGAATACAAATTATGATTAAAATTAGTAATTAAAAAAATCTAAAGGTAATTTTGACTGTATAATTCGTTGTAAATGAACCTGAGAATAATGTTTGATCCGAATTTAAAGGTCAAAAAGTAAATAATTTGCTTGTAGATAACTATCCTTGAAAATCTTGTGCGTTGCAGCGTTGGAATTCATCAATCGTTTGAAAGAACTACAAGCAACACAGCATCATTAATTGTGTCTTCAAATAACGTCCAAACGGTCATGAATGTCAATTATACCGGCAAGAGACATTGATTGAACATCCTAAAGATGGGTTTAGATGTTGAGAAGTATTGAAAAAAATTATAAATATTAATAAAAATTAATAATAAAATATTAAATATTAATAAAAATATGTAATAAATAATAATAAAATATTTTGAGATGGTCTCAAATCGGGATTTAAGGCATCGTTTAGGTTTGAAGATGGTCTCATCTCGTTCAAATCTTATAAAGGAGAATGCGATTTGTCCCAATTTGTGATTCCGATTTGATATTTCGATTTGTATTTTAGTTTTTTTTTTTTTTTTTTTTTTACATAATTTTTAAGTAAATGTTCTTATATAATATTGTGATTTTTAATTTTTTTAACTTTTTTACATGATTTTTAAATAAATGTTTTTAAATAATATTGTATTTTTTTATTTTTAAAAAATGTTTTAAAATGTTACAAATATATATATAAAGAAATCATGTTTTTACATAATTTTTTTAACATCTTAAAACACTTTTTAAAAATACAAAATATATAATATTATTTAAAAATACTTACTTAAAATTCATGTAAAACAATACTGAAAAAAAAAATCCCAATTGGTTTCTGGTTTCTAAAGCTGTTTTTTCTTAGTGAATACAATCTTTGCTCAAGCAATAAAATTTTGATGGTCCAAAGAAAGTGGGAACTTCTTTTTTGGTTTTGAAGGGATGGGAAGTTGATTGATCAGTAATCAATGTTGCTAGAGCTTTTTGGATCTGTTTTAGACTTTAAAAATCATTCCTGGGATGGCTGACTTTAGTTTTCTCCCATAAAGGCCTTTCTAGCATTTCTTTCTTTTGTTATATGACCAGTTTGTTTGACAATGTCTGATTTCCAGAACTTATGGTGGACGTTCAGTTTAAGTTTACTTTCTCTTGTGACAAGATATTTCATTGCCGCCCTTTGAGTTTTCATGCTTGTATTCAAAGTCAAGATATTGTTTAACTAATTCATTAACTAGTTTATTATAGCAAATGAGTAGTTTGGAATTTCATTCCGGTTCAAGTTCTTGGATTACAAGAGGAGAAAACACAATCCAGTTTGGGAAGAGACCATTTTGCTATTGTGGTTTCCAAGCGAAGCTACAAAGAAACGAGAAGGTACTTAATGAGCGCCTCGATATCGAACAATCCAAATTTAAAACTATGAAGAAAAAGTGCAAAGAAAAGTTGAAAGTGTTAATCTTGTATGATTAATTTTAATGACCATTTATACCATAATTTTTATGTTTTCAAAAAATTATAATGTATGTCGGCCACGACTCATGTAACCCATTATACTTTTTTTTAATACTTTTTTAGTTGAATGTATTGAATACGTGGTTAATATAACGAGAACTTTGAACATGTTTTATTTTGTAAATTGTGCTCGCACTATCAATTGCTCTCACATGTTTAATCCCTTGACGTGTTCCATGATACAAATGCACCTCTATATATAGACATATGGATGCTTGAATATCACTGCACACTGATCATAAAGTTTTAAAAAATTGAATAAAGACAAAAACAAGCCTTGCCCATATACCATATGGAAAGTTGTCTCTAATATATTGCTACTTTTCCGATCAAAGTGATGATAAAGGCTTGAAAGCACCAGTTTAAAACTACAAAAACAAGTTAATCTAACTCCCACAACAAACTCTGTAGAAAGCACCAGTTTAGAACTATGAAAACAAGCACAAAACAAAAAATTGTTGCAGTTACATAGTTCTTTGCCCTTGGTTACATTCCACCCAAATAAAAAGGAAAGACTACGAAATCTTCAATCCACTCTTCATTCCTCACACTCTTCGACATTACTCCCTTGTCACATTAAAATAAAGACAGATTAAATTAACTTTGCGATAAATAGAAGCTGAATTAAACATAATAAAAGGCAAACAATTATTAATACACCTATCCACTTATACCAGGGGCAGGTCCAATACACCTATCCACCTATACCATTTGAAAACCCCATCATCCTCCCAATTATTAATATGCTCTGCATGAGCCGAGTTCCTTTGTGTTCCAACATCTACTCATCATGTTTCATTTAGTAGCACCAACTTCCAAACTAGAGTCATCCCAAAGATTACATCTATGTCTATAAGTAATTATAATAAAAAGTTTACATCTATGTCTATAAGTAATAAAACCAACCAGTTGGTCGGCGGTGGGGGAGGAGATGAAAAAAAATAGAAAAAAAAATTACCCAAAAAGAGGAACTCATTTAGTCGGCGGCGTCCTTCGGCGTTGGACTGAGATGGTGATGGTGGAAGAGAAGGTAGCGAGGAAGACGAACCTGTGAAGACACAAAATGCTCGTGTTTATTAGAATTGTTTCTGTGTGGTATATTTGTCTTATACTGTATTTTCTTACATGGCAGGTAGTGATTGCAGGCCTGTTTTTCTGAGTTAACAAGCCCAATCGATACCAAGCTATTTTTCTTACTTGATTTTTAAGTAAGTATTCATTTAATAATGTTCTGATTTTTAATTTTTTTTAATTTTTTTATATGATTTTTAAGTAAGTATTTTTAAATTATGATAATGTTTTATTTTTAAAGAATGTTTTAAAATGTTAAAAATATATATAAAGAAATCATGTTGTTTTTATATAATTTTTTTAACATTCTAAAACATTTTTTAAAAATATAAAATATATATATAATATTTAAAAATACTTACTTAAAAATCATATAAAATAAAACTAAAAAACAAATCTCAATTAAAATCTCAAGTAGGGACGTGTGGCACGGCCCACCCTGTAAAAATCAAAAACTTTTCAATTTTTAATTTTCATTTTTTTTTCATATTGGAGCTTATGGTTCGGAAGCCTCTCGCATGATGCCTTGCACTTATTTCTTGAAAATTGCATTCGTAATAATTACAGCATCCTTATTAACTTGACCAAATAAAAAAAAATCAAATTTTGAATGATTTGTGTCAAAAGAGTCTACATTAAATTAGACATTTTTAAAATAATTAAATTTCTTTTATAGCACTTAGATAACGATAAAAGACTACAATTATTTAGTCAAACATTATGAAATTATTTCTCACTCTAATCAAAATGTGATAAAATAAATTAAATATAAAATTATAAAATGTGATAGAAAAAAGTTAATATTAAATAGTATTAATAATTATTTAAATAAAAATAAATTACTAATCCAATGTGATAAAAATAAATAAAATGTTATAATAATAAATAAATAAATTATTAATTTAATAATATTTTTTTATTATATATAATAAATGGCTAATCTAATGCGAATCTTGAATTTAAATTACAAGGACAAATACAAAGAAGTGATGTTAATTAAATGTTGAAGATACTTACTACTTAGTTTGGAAAGAAAGCTTGTTTTCCCTCTCTGTCGATTCAAGTTGCCTAGAACCGACGAGCTTTATTGCATGCAGAAGAGGACGTGTTGTAACTAGAAATTTCTTTACTTTTTCTGGGTCAAATTTTCATATAATTAAAAATATAAAAAAGGGATATCTCTCTTGGGAGTCAGCCTCATTTGTTTTTACAGATAAATTAAAAATTAAAAATTAAATAAAACATTATTAAAATATATTTATTATTACTATTATTATTTTAAAAATTCTAAAAATTAAATTATCTATTTTATTTTATACGAAAATTTTTAAAACATTATAATCATGAGATGCTATGTTGTGAAAACAAACAAGGCGTGCCGGCAACGAGATCAATTACGTGGATACTTGCTTAAAACAACATACTGGTAATACCTAGAAGGCTCTACATGCGGCATGTTTCTGAATCAAAAAAACCATGCCAGCTCCCATTTTAGATGGACCTAAACTCATGCTTACCTCCACTGTTGACATGGGACCCCACAAGAACAAATAATCTCATTACCCTCTATCTATAATTCTCTATAAATCCCACAGAACCACCAAATGCTAAAGTAGGTCAAATGAAGAACAAATGCACGTTCTAACTATGCAAAAGGAAAACCTAAAATAAGATAAACTTATGAGGTATTTGGACTTGCTTTATTTGAATAGAATGTCTAAAGAGCTAGACATTCTCTCCCCCTGGCATTTGAGCAAATGGGTAGCCTACTTGGGCAAACACTTGTTTCAACCCAGCAAGTTCAAGCAAAAGTTCATTCAAGTGTGTGGTTGTCTGCATCAGGATTCAATTTCCCCCACATGCAGCTTGCTCTAAGGCACTATCAAGTGTATGGTTGCGTAAATTAGGATTCAATTCCACATTTCCACTCGCATACCGCTTGTTCTAAAGGCTCAGTCCTTGGTAGTTGGTGTGTAGGTCCACCTGAAACATGGGTTGGCGGATATATACTATGTAATAATACCATAAGTGGGTCTTTTATACCATGAACATTGAAAACTACCCCTCAACAACTAAATCTTTATCATTCTCCACAATGGAAAATGGAAACAAAAACTTTCAGGCCACCAGTATACAAGTACCTTTTTGATTCCAAAGCCGACGGGGAAATAACACACTTTATGAACAAAGAATTGGTGTAAATATTTTTTTTGATAAGTAGGAATTGGTGTAAATATGATGAAGAACATTAATATACCATGTTTAAACCCAAAGGGAAAAAAGAGAAATATGATACAGTTCCATGAACCATTCTACAATGTAGCATATACGAAATTTGATTCTATGATTAGAAAAGAATAGAGCTCAAAATCTATAGGAAACAATACACTTGATGAACAAAGAATTGGTCACTGGTGTAAATATGGTGAATGTTTAAACCCAAAGGGAGAAAAGAGAAATGTGATTAGGCTCCATGAACCATTCTACAATGTAGCATATACGAAATTTGATCCCATAATTAGAAAAGAATAGAGTTCAAAATCTATATACATGAATTCAGAAACTTCAAAATTCATGAAGGACCACAGCTGTTCCATCATAAATCTAGAAAATCATCATGATTATACCACTATAGATGGGCAATATGTTTAGTGCTCTTGCCTAGCTACCCCACCGGCGGAAAAACGAACAATGAAAGAAAGTTGAAATTATGATAGAGGACCTCAAAATAAAGAACCTATCGCAGAAATCTACTCTAATAATCATCACTATTCAAACCTTCTGCTCAAACTCTGACAATGAAACAGAGTCCTTCAAGGTTCAGACCTGAGAATAATATTTCAAACATAAGTCCCTCAACAAAACCGGTGGACACCTATAAAGAGAGAGACAAAGAAAGAGTAGTAAGTATGCCCTGACTCATTCGTGCCTTCTATCCCACTAACATCAAAACCATTACTCAGAAAATATCATAGTCCGATTCTTCGATTTAAGCGAAAATGAGAATAGCAACAAATGTAAACTAGAAGCTTTTCATTCTTTATTATTTTATCTCATGTTCTAGTTTCACATAATTAAAAATTATATTACATAAAAGAAATAAAATAACAGACTCGATACAACACCCATGTTATACTCATGGTACAATTAACTTGAACATAAACTAATTGCAGATTCATCACCTGAAATTTTCTCCACTATGGTCATGCCTCATTTTATTTTCTACAGGAGAAAACTCCGATGTAATTACTGATTATGCCATCCAGCCTCGTTTATTTCCCTCTTAATTCACCAACGATCCTCTCAGAGATAGAAGCTGGCCTGACTAATTCGTCGACTCTGAAAATATGGAATAAAAAAATGCAAGCAAGCACGTTGGATGGAAGCATAGAACCCACATCCATATTCTCGGGCGAGATTTACAGGGGGAATGAAGAACCCATGATCCGATTGATTGAACTACCGCATAACTTAGAAACCTTCTCCGTCACAATCTAATCAAAATCCCTCCCAGAACCGTCCTGATCAAGCTGATATCGCAGCTTCCCTGATTGACTCTGCGTTTGAAACTGCTCATCATTTTATAAATACATCCAATAAAATACCTTAAATGTAGACAATCCAACAAAAGCTTAACTAATTCAGCATCAGTAGAAAAAGGAAACCTTGGGCATTGCGGGAAGCTGAGCGTGGTCCTCCGTCCTCATCGCCGTACAATCCGGCGGCGTTTCGAAGAGCGACAAAGAGAATTGCTTGAAAACCACGCCGACGTCGAAGTAAATCAATCCGGAGCTGGGTATATCCACCCGGATTCCCTTCACCGGGAACCAAAGAAACAACTCCTGCGCAGAAATACCGGACACGGCACCGATCTGACCGTAGCTTAGAGTGCCCGAAACGTTCCGGTCGTAATGCAACTGGCTCTTGAAGTTGGCGTTGCAGGCCTGATCCAAGTGCGCCTCAAAACGCCCGGTCTCGTCGATGTCGAAGTCTCTCACACCTTTGGGAAGCAGGCCCATCGGGAGCCCATGTTCCCGCAAGACTTCATATATTGACGACGACGACGACGGCGAGTCTTCCGCACTAGAGATCGGGATTGAAGTATAGGAGGTTAACGAAAGAAAGGAAAGCCAAAGAAACGGTATCATAATGGGAAAGTTGTGGGTTTTCTTTACTCTGCCACAAATGTTGCTCGATTAGGGTTTAAGCTTTAGGGGCTCCGAGCAGAGAGATACATAGGGGTGGAGAGGAAGAAGTTGGAAGGACTAGGAGGCTGGCGGTTCCTGCATCAGTCCAGAGACTAATGAATTATTGGTGGGTGACTGCTAGGTGGGACCCTTTGTGAGGTTTTCTGACTTTGTCTACGGCTAACCAACGGTAATCTGACAGGTGTATATCTAATCTGCCCTTCTTATTTACCGAAATATGTATAAGAAATTATGATTTTATTTTCAGATTTTATTTTCTTTTATGATTAATGTATATTAATATCTCAGTTATGTTTATTACTAAGTACTATTTTAACATAAATTTTTCATTTTCAATAATATTGATTGATATAACTCATCTAAAGAGATTAAAGTGTTAATTACTTAAATAAAATACACTTAAAAAGTGCAAACAACAAATGATTGATTACTAAATATAATGAAATTAAGAATAAGATTAAAGCTTTATTTGCTTTTGTAAATAAAATGAAATGAGATGAATTAAGATAAAAGTTAAAAATTTAATAAAATATTATTATTATTATTATAGATATTTTTAATATTATTTTTATTTTAAAATTTTAAAAAAATTGAATTATTTATTTTATTTAAAATTTTTAAAAAAAAATTATAATAATTAGATAAAATAAGAATAGTTGTTAAATCAAACGGGACTAATAGTTTTCAACATAAATTTGATAATAGTATTATAATAGAAAAGTGACACGTTTAAGAATTTATATGCATTCATGTGATATTTCATATGTATTTTATAACTTAACATATTGAAATCATATAAATTTGTATATTTTATTATAATATATTTGTATAGACTAATTTATAAATAATTTAAAATAAATAAATATATATATAGTGAATTTCTATAATATTTAGGCAGTCTCAGAGTGACATATTCGCATTATAGTTACGGATAACTTAAATAATAATAACTTTTACACCCAATTTAATGATAAGACATCTAAATAGAAGCACCAAGCCAAGAAATAAAAAATAGAAGTACCATAGCATCCTAAATCATCTAATAATCTACCAAGATAGCTAGCATCTATCAATGTGTTTTGTTTTAAACTCATAAAATGCCAACAGAATCTTGGATATCTATATCACGGTCGGAGAGGTTTCTGTTACGTGGTGGGAAGTGAGTGGTCGGGACGATACACGCCCCTGTCAGAGTAAGAGGGAGGGAGCAAACGAGTGGGAGAAGAGACGAGGGGTTGGGGTCACAAGTAAAGCCGCGGATTTAGCTCCAAAGCTTATCTCAATGACCCGAATGTCTTTCTTATCCACGTCAGCTCAGCTGTACTTTGGAGTTGTCGGGATTGGAAATTATTTTAGTAGTAACTTCTTTAGGATCAATTTGGCAAATTTATTTTATTTATCTCATTTTAATTTATTTCATTTTAAATTTATTATTATATTTTTTAAAATTTTATATAAAATACAAATCTTAATATAATTTTTTTAGATTTTAATTCAATATTTTCAAATTCTAAAATAATAATAATAATATTTTATTCAACTTTCAAAACTTATTTCAGCTCTAAATCTAAATGAAATTTAATCTCATCTCATTTTATTATTATAAATTTTTATATAAAATATAAAAAACAATTCAATTTTTTCAAATTTCAAAATAATAATAATAATAAATAAATAAATAATATTCTAATAATATTTTATTCAACTTACAACCTTTTATTTAAAATCATCACATTTCATCTCATTATTCAATAAATTTATTAGAAGACTCTCGTTAATATATACTGGGAGATATATCATTGCCCAGGATAATATATCGTTGCCTAAAATAATTAAAAGATAGCAAAATTTGGACATAAAGATTTCTCTCAAAAATATTGCAACTTTTCTATAAAATAAAAACAGAGGATTACAAAGAAGAGTTACACATATGTAAAAACTCAATCACAATAACAACAAGCTCTATATTAAAAATATTCTCACTTGACACTCGATTTTCATCACACTAAAATAAAACTCACACCACATGCATCAAAAACTAGAGGAAGTTTTATTTATATACACAATGAAAAGTGATTATGGCTGGCTACAACACTTGCAGCCCATATATAGGACTTGACAACTTGCTTCATGGCTAAGACTTTAGAAAGAGAAAATTTACTCAATTTTTTACTATTCACACAACCTTCACACCTTATACTTATTTTATTTTATTTTTAATTAAATATTTAATATATAAATAATGAATAAAAAATTAAATTAGTTTAAAAAGAAAATATTAAAAATTAACAAATTAAAAAAATAAAATAAAAAATAATGGTGTGTAGAGGATGAGAGGTTATGTAGAAGTCCCCAAGTAAAAAATACTTTATAGCTAAGTAAACTTCATGGCTAAATAGAAATATTTCATGACTAAGTAAACTTCATGGAATTGAGTGGATTTATTTAGAATCCTACAATTTGTCTCCACTTCTATCAATCTCCCACTTGGAGATAAATACCATGCCGCAATAACTCTTGCTTCATCCTAATAAATTGAGACTAATTGAAGCTGAACAAAATTTCAGTTTCTCAATGGTAAACCTTGGTCAACATATGTGCAGGATTTTCTACAGTGTAGATCTTCTCTAAACTGATTTTACCATCTTCTAAAAGCGAACAAACAAAATGACATTTAGTACAAAGTCTTGAATATCGTACCGGTGAATGTATCAGTCAAGGCACGAGAACAAAATATTTCGATACCGGTATTGTTTCGTATACCGTTTCAAAATAGTCTATATAAAATATATATAAATTATATTTTAAATTAATAGTCAATTTATGAATAATTATATATATATAAATATATATGTGATTAGTCTAGTATGAATTAAAATAAAAAATAGGAAAAACAAAAAGAAAAAAAATTGAATGGCCGAAATCCAATACGGCCAGTACGCGGTCAATATCGGCCGAAATATTAACCAAAATGGCCGGTACAATCCGATACGCCCGATATTTTGGGCGAAACAATACAGCTCTATGATATGTACCAGAGAACTGACCAATACGGTATATTTCGTCGTATCGACTGGTATGGTACGGTATTTAAAACTCTGATTTAATGTCAATATGTTTCGTTCTTAAGTGAAATGCAGAATTCTTTTGCGAGATGTATAACACTTTGATTGTCACTATACAACTTGAAGTTATCAAGATTCCTACCCAATTCACTCAAGAAATTTTGAAATCGTATCATTTCCTTGCAAGCTTCTGTCATTGCTACATATTCTGCTTCTATGATAAAAATGGTTATAATCTTTTGTAATTGAGAGACCCAGCTAATTATAGCACTTCCAAGAGTAAGACATAGCCAATTGTACTCTTTCCTCTGTTTATTTTTCTTGCAAAGTCATAATCAACATGTCCATGCAAGCCTATCTTTGAGCCACCATAACATAGAGTCATATCCTAAGTACCTTTCAGATATCTCAATATCCACTTGAAAGCTTCCCAACGCTCCTTGTCTGGATTTTTCATGAATCTACGGACAACTCCCTTTACATGACTAATATCTGATCTCGTACAAACTATAGTATACATCAAGTTGCCAACAACTGAGGCATAAGGGACCTTAGTCATGTACTATTTCTCTTCATGTGTCGCTGCTCCTTGTTGCTTCGTCAATCTGAAGTGACTTGCTATTGGAGTGCTAACAGGCTTAGCACCTTCCATGTTGAATCTTTTGAGGACTTTACCAACGTATTCTGCCTGTGATAGCTTCAATATCTTGTTCTCTTTGTCTCTACTAATTCGCATCTCAAGAATTTGTTTTACCACACTCAAATCCTTCATTGTGAATTCTTTAGACAACTGCTCCTTGAGCTTAGTAATTTCATCCATGCTTGAGCTTGCGGCAAGCATATCGTCTACGTACAAGAGAAGTATCAAATATGAAGTATAAAGCCTTTTATAATAACAACAATGATCACCATGGCACCTATGGAAGCCTGCACTTGACATGAAGTTATCAAATTCCTTATACCACAGTCTAGGCACCTGTTTTAGCCCATACAAACATTTCTTGAGTTACACACCATGTTCTCCTTTCGTGTTTCCACATAGTCCTGGGATTGATGTATATAAATATTCTCCTCCAAATCACCATGAAGGAAATGCAATTTTAACATCTAACTGCTCCAAATGCAAATCCTCAATCACCACAATGCTAAGTATAGTTTTGATGGTAGAAATTTTAGCAACAAGAGAGAAAATCTCATTGTAATCGATACCTGTCTTTGGTTGGAAATCTTTTACAACTAATCTGGTCTTGTATCGTTTGGTGCCATCAAGTTCTTCTTTTAAATGATAAACTCACTTATTGTGTAAAGCGGATTTTCCTTCGAGCAATAGAATCAGTTCCCACATCTGATTCGTTAAGAGAGACTGCATCTTATCATTCATTGTCAGCTCCCACTCATCCCTTGTCTCAACCTGTAATGCTTCTTCATAGAACTCAAGCTTAGCATTGTTAGTTAACAATAAATAATACAAGGAAAACGTATAATTTATAGGCTTAATAGTTCTCGTAGACATCTTCACAAGAATAGAGGTTTGCATATCCGTAGGTGGTGTCAACTGGACATTTGTGTCTTGAGGTTTTGGCACATCTTTACTAAAGATCTCCTCAAGCTCCACTGTCTTAGGTTCCTTAGCCTTATTATCAAGTCTATTTTTGTACATGATAGACTCATTGAATACCACATCTATGCTTCTAATTGCTTTTCAATTTTCATAATCCCATAATCGATAACCATAATTATTAGATTTGGAATCAAGCTTATGCCTATGCTCAGGCTCAATGTGAACATAAGAGATACAGCCAAATATTCTTGAGTGTGATAAGTTCACCTCTTTTTCAATTCCAATACTCACACCTCCTCTGGGATTCTACAATTCAAGGAAACTGAAGGACCTATGTTGATCAAGTAAGCAGTCGTACTTATTACATCTACCCAAAACTTCTTTGGCAAACCATAATTAATCCTCATGCTTATAGCACGTTCTATGATTGTTCTGTTAATGCGTTCTGCAATACCCTTCTATTGCAATTTTCCTAAATTGTCATTACTTGTCGAATTCCATTTTCTACACAATATTTCTTCATTCAACCATCTACGTACTCTCTTTCATTATCTCACTTAATACATTTCAACTTTAAACTTATCTCATTCTCAACTAGGGATTTCCACTTTTTGAAGACCTGAAATAAATCAGATTGTTCTTTATAAAGGAAACCCATAGCTTCCTAGTAGCATCATCAATGAAATGACAAAGTAGTGAGAGCCTCCAAGAGATGCTACTTGAGATGGTCCCCATACTTCTGTATATACCAACTCCAACCATTATGACTTACGTGTTCTTTGAACTTTTGTGGAACTAACCCTTTTATGCTTTTCGAAGACACAATCTTCACAGAATTCCAAGTCTAGAGATTTCAAACCTAGCAGTTTCCTTTCTAACATCAGAACCTCCATCCCTTTGTCGCTCATATGTCCAAGTCTGCGAGGCCACATGCTTGCCTCAACTTCTAATAATGTAATGGTAATGGAACTATAAGAGCCAAACGTAACATAGAGAGTACCTTCTTTTTTGCCATGAGCTATCACCATAGATCCTTTGGTCATCTTCCAAGTGTCACCAACAAATGTGGTTGCAATACCAAAGTCAGTGAGTTGACCCACTGAAATTAAATTATTTTACAAATATGGTACATGTCTGACATCCTTGATTCTTAGGACTGTTCCATTAGACTGATTTATTTGAACATCACCTTGCCAACTATGTTGCAAATCTCAAAGATACACCTGTCGAGACTGCCTGGTACATAGTTATTGAGCAATTCCTTGTGCGAAGTAGCATGGAATGACACACTCGAATTAATTACCCATGATTCTCCATGAGCATCCAAAGCTAAAAATACTACATCAGAAATTTCTGCTTCTGAAGCATTAGCAAAATTTCTGTCACCTTGGTTGTTATCTTACCTCTTTGGTGCTTTGCAATCTTGCTTTGTATGATCAGATTTTCTACCATTCCAACATTTGCTTTTGAACTTTCATCGAGATTGTGATCGGCCATTTCTCGATTAACTTGTGTTCTGCCTGTAGTTGTCGCCTTAATTTGACTTTCTACCTCTATTGTTAGTTGCCAATGCCGAAGCCAAGGTTTTCTTCACCATCTTTTTCATGAGTATCTTCGCTAAGAACCAAATCTACAACATGATCTGATTTCAACTTTGCTGAACCCATGGAATTGCTTATTACCACAACCAAATGAATCTAGCTCTCTAGAAGACTTGATAACAATGCTAGTGCTCTGACCTCATCATCAAATGAGATATCAACCGATTCCAATTGACTTATACGTGAATTGAAGTCGTTGATATACTCTATTGCAACTCCTCCCTTGGATATCTTCAGGTTGAATAGCTTTTTGATAAGGTGGACTTTATTTGTGACAGAGGGCTTCTCATACATACGTGATAGAGAAGCCATCAAACTGTTGTCTTTTTATTTTTGATATTGAAGGCAACATATGCAACAAGAGTGAGCCTTATGGTACCCAAGGCTTTGCGGTCAAGCAACTCCCAATCTTCCTTCTTTATATCTATTGGTATCTTTGACACTCCTCCAAGAGGAAGGTATAAATCCTTCTGGTAGAGATAATTTTCTATTTGCATCTTCTACAATCCAAAGTTTGAACCATTGAATTTTTCAATCTCTATCTTTTCGTCTTCTACCATCGTTAACACAGTTGCAACTTAGCTACTGTTGATAGATTCGAGAATTCCACCAAGTTTTGCAATAACCTATTGCTATGATATCAATTATTGGGAGATATATCGTTGCCCAAGATAATTAAAAGATAGCAAAACTTGAACACAAAAATTTTACTCAAAAATATTGTGACTTTTCTATAAATTAAAAACAGAGAATTACAAAGATAAATTACATAGATGAGTTACACAGATGTAACAAACTCTCTCACAATAACAACAAACTCAATCTTAAAAATATCATCATTTGACACTATTTTTAGCACACTAAAATAGAGCTCATACCATATGCATTAATAAACTAAAGGAAGTTCTATTTTTAAACACAAAAAGAGGTGATTATGGCTAGCTACAACACTTCGACAGCTCATTATAGCACTTCACAGATTATATACAGTCCTCGACAGCTTGCTTCATGGCTGAGTACAAAATACTTCATGGCTAATAGAAAATACTTCATGCAATTTAGTAGATTAATCTAGAATCTTACCATTTGTCTCCACTTCTATCAATATAGCCAAGCCAAATCCAAATTTTAACTAATATAATGTGAATTTATCTTCTTTTTTTTTGTATTTAGATTAAATTCTCATATTTTTTTATATAATAATAAAAAAGTTAATTTATTTTATTTTTAAAATCTTAGTTTTTTTGTATTTTATCATTTTATTGATTATATATTAATTAATAATTATATATCAATGAAATTATTAAATAAGAATTATATTTTCAATGATCATTTAAATCATTTGAATCTTCGTTTTTTGTACCAGTTCATGTTTTATGGACCATCTAGAGTTTGGTTATATCATAATTTCAGAGTTAGCTTTCTAAGAAAATTCTAGAGAAAAAGAGAACATGAAGATGGCCCTCCGTTTCCAAAATCTTCATATCAAAACCACGTAATGTGGTCACTGCATGATCTTCTGAATGGCAATGAATGCATTTATAATTGCACTAAATTTATACAAAACAGATACATTCTTATGATCGGTATCGCCATAAGGTACTTAATAGGTTATTATTTTCTTACTATCCATTCTTCTGATTTTTTTTTTCATTTTTTTACTTATAGACTTCCAGACTTATAGTAAGAGGATGTCAGTCATATCATTTTGCATCACCACAGTCCACAAACTTGCACGCAACCAAAAAAGCCAGCCTATTAAGAAAAATTATATTTAGCATTCTTACACTCCATACATCATATATTATATATTTTTTTTATTTTATCAAATTTTTGTTATATAAATAATAAGTAGAAATTTTTAAATAGTTTAAAAAATAAATTTTAAAAATTAAAATATTAAAAAAAATGTAATTTGTGATGTGTGAGGATGATAAGTAATAAAACTCTAAAACTCTTGATGCAATATTGTGTTGTATCCAACGATACGATTTGTTCTTAAATAAACAATTATGTACGTGAGGAAAAAAATTGTTTTGGCCTAATTTGTTTTTAAAAATAAGACGAGAAAAGATGAAATGAGATAAAAGTTAAAAATAAAAAATAAAATATTATTGTAATATTTTTTTTAATAATAGTTTTGTTTTGGAATTTAAAAAATGTGTTTTGAAATTTAAAAAAATTGAATTTTTTATTATATTTTATATGATGATTTAAAAAAATATAATAATAAATTTAAGATGTGTTTTAAATTTTAATTTCATTCCCGTAAGCAAACTGGGCCTAAAAGCAAAACCAACAACAACTAGAATTCTAGGAAGACGAACTGATTTTGCTTGTGAGAAATAGTATATCTTTGAATGATATTTGACGAACTCACAATGAAAAGGGCTTCAACACAAGCCTTTCCAAGCTGATCTCCTTATCCATTTTTCCAATAAGCATCAATCCAAACATCTTCAAATCACACAGTAGGGACTAAAGTGGATGCCTGAACGTTGTCGGGCTATCCTCATCTTTTATCTTTTGATATTCTCATCTTTTATCTTTTTTTCTTTCTCTAAGCAAGTTTAGTATTTTATTAAATAAACTAAAGAATTATAGGATACAAGTTTTAATGGAGTAGAAGTCCTCTACAATTATTCTAAAAAAGTTAACACACAATGCAATACAAAACATGAAAAGTAACGGGATGATTGGAGCCAAACGAATAGCTCCCACCCATTTTTCAAAAGAGAATACCGCTTGTTGACAGTTTAATAGTTTGTTAAATAGACTGTAAGGCTGCAGCTGAAAGTCGCAACGGAAGGGTATTGTGTGTTGCACCGTGTTAGCATAGATTGATTGTGAAGAACTTTCACGCCCACTTTTACTTGATTATCAATTTTGGAAAGCAGCAACATAGAAAAACATCCTGAAACAGAGACAAATCACCGACGAATGGCCAACACCGGCTAAGACGGGTGTAGGACACGCGCCACTGTAGAAAAGGAATAGAGAGTTAGGATTGTGGATCCGAGCAGGACCGGCTCAAGCATTAGGCCAATTAGGTCATTGCCTAAGGCCTCACTTTGTGTAAGGCCTCCAAATTAAAAATAAAAATATTTTTTTAATAGTTTTTTAAAAGATATATAAAAAGCATTTCATTAAGTAATTTTTTAATATTTTTCAATGTGTTGCAATGGTCTAGATTTTTATGATTTTTTTGTTTCTATCTTTTTTTCTTAAATAGGTTTAAACTTGTGTATACCTCATTCATAAAAAAATTTACAAATAAACAAAATGTGGAAGGTCTCATAATACTAAAATTTAATATTTAATTCAGTGAATAATTTATATTTCTCAATAAATTTGTCTATGATCTTGCTAAATTGAGGGACAATATTTACAATGAGCCCTCATTTTAAATTATTGTATTAAATATAAAATCAAAATTTTTTATTTAAATATTTTAAATAAAGCTTCTTTTTTTTGAAAAATTTAGAAAATATTCAATATAATAATTTATATTTTATTATATTATAATTAAAACTTATTTACTTAAATTTCGCCTTAAGTCTCAACTTACATTGAGCTGCCCCTGAATTTGAGGCCTCTGATAACGATGGGTCTGTGTATGCCATCAGAAGCAACTCTAGGGCTCGGCAACGTGCGGTTGTTTTTCATGGCAAGAGTCGCACGTGCGGCTAATACGTTGAGCAAACGGCGATAAAACTTTCGTGAACTTGTAAATTGACAACTAGAGATGTGGAATGTGTTACGTTTGTTGATTGGAAGACGCCGAAAAGCAGGAGATTCTCTTGTGTCAGCACTATGGATAAAACATTGCAGAAAATAGGAAAAAGAAATAATGGTAAGAAGAAAAATTGACGACTGGGTGGAGGTGGAATCAAAGCTCCAACCTTCCTCCACCAAAGGGAGGGAGAGAAAGGATACAAAAAATTCTTTCAGGGGGATATTCCCTTCACTGAAGAAATAATTATAGTGTTGAAAATATTGGGATTTATTTTTAAAAGTTAGGAACTATTTTGGAAAGAGAGAAATTCAAAAAATTTTATAAGCTATTGCATATGGTTATAATAAGTTGGATCCTCATGTTTAACAAATTCCATTCATTGGTTTAGTGGTATTAATCATCATTATTCATCTACTGGGACTCAAACCAATGCTATTTGGTTGGTTTAGAGGTGTTGTGGTCATTGGATTGGGTCCAACCTTTGTGTCACTTGGTAACAACATAATTAATACACCTATTCAGATCAGATTTCAGAAAAATGAAAAGTTATGCTTTTCATTTATATCATTTGGCCCTCTATAAATAGATCTATTGGCCGACGAATTTAAGTATGACAAAAACCATTTTCAAAATTCTCTATCTCCCCAAAGTTTTCATTTTTGCAAAAATTATCATTAAAATTTGTTCAATGTACATAGAAAAGATTTCTAATTTCTTGGTGAAATATAAAAGTTTGAGGACATATATTCGAGGTCTAACTCCATGTGTTAACGCAGTTACAAAAAATAGACTTCTTTTGGGTTCTATTTTAGAAAAAAAAAATCACTTATAACTCATGTGCATACTGTTATTGGTGTGGGCAAATATTATCTTATGAAAAGTGACAATGTAATGCGCATTGAAACAAATTTTTCTCTTACGGTTTTTTTGTCTTGCAGCATTGTCTAGTTAATGGAGAGGCATTGTGACCGTTGGACTGAGTCTAACCTTTGTGTCACTTGGTAGCGGCATAATTAAGATACCTATTCAGATCAGATTTTAGAATTTCATTTACATTTTTTGGCTCTCTATAAATAGATTCATTGGCCTACGAATTTAAGTATGACATAACCCAATTTCAAAATTCTCTCTTTCCTAAAAGTCTTTATTTTTTTCAAGACATATCATTAGGATCTGTTCAATTGACAGAGAATAGATTTTTAATCTTTTGCTTGAATAGCAAAATCTAAGGGTATTTTGGATCTAACTTCGTGTGTACATAATGCAATTGGACACATAGACTTGTTCTAGACTTCATTATATCTTGAAAGCAAATTCTATAATTTGTGTACATGTCATTATTGGTGTGAATAAATATTATCTTAAAAAAAGCGACATTATAACGTGTCTTGAAACAAACTTATCTCTTACTATTTTGTCTTGCAACCCTTTTTGTACCAAGATATACCACACTAATCCATACTTGAAGAATGGAACAAAGAATACAAACCACCAACTAAAGGCTGCTTAGCAAAGCAAGAAGAATATACAAATAAGGGTGCCCACAAATGCCAACTTCTTGTGGAGGTTTTCAATTACTGATACCAATAAGGGCTCCTAAACTTTAAATCTTGTAGGAAACAAAACAAGCCTGATTTGAAAATATAATTTTATCTCCTAAAACTGCTTTCTTGATAATCCTTATCAAGATGAAATACACAAATAAGAATCTTGACTTTTGGTCCTTTGGGGTGCTCTAAAAATTTGTAATCAGTGATTAAGCCAAAGATATGATACAAGAACACATATTCTATTGAACTCAACCAATTCCAACCAATTTGTGAGCCCTAAATTTCGTAACATCAAACAAGAAACACAAATGCAAACACAAACCCTAGAAACCTCCAATAGACCTAAAAAGACCTTCACAAATGGTAAGCTCGAAATCCTCGACCCCAAATTTCTCTCCACATAACAAATGAGAAAACATCAATAAGATCTTCTAGTTGAGAGAGAGAGAGAGAGAGAGAGAGAGAAACGAATGTGGAAAGAAATAAGTGTGTGAGGAAGACGAAATACCTGGTTGAACTAGGAGAGGAAGAGAACATGTGAGATCAGACAGAGAAAGGATGGTGCAGTGAGATTGATGGTAATGAGACGATGCTAAGGTTAAAGAATTACTTGATCGGTTAATATTTGAGTTATAAAAAGATAAGAATTACTCATAAGACATAAGATTAAAGATTTGTATTTCTAATTATAGTCAAATACAAAATTTTAGATTTCTTGATGGTCAGAAGTCTATAAATAGCACTGGGAGATTCAAGGGTTCTTACTTATAACATTAGAGTGTCTCTAACCATCAAGAGATACTTGTGAGGCAACGTTGCTAGAGCGATCCTTCTCTCATAATCAGATCAGCTCTTCATCAATCAGATGGAGAAATGTACGTTTCTCATATTGTTATTTATTATTATTGTAGATCATAAGAAATCGAAAATCTATTTATTAATGTTATGTTAAAATATTTAACAAAAGAAGCAGCTTTAGATAAGGAGAAGAAAAGCAAATGTGACTCAACGACAGCCTAGAGAACAAAGAAGCAAAGAGGTGAAGATTGAAAAAATTAGAGGGATGGAAACCAGAAGTAGTTATGTTAGAAAAAATTGAGAGAAAGACAGGTCTAGATTGTTTTCAAAAACTATTTTATTTTATTATTATATTTTTTTAAAATTTAAATATAAGATAATATAAACAATTTGACTTTTTCAAATTTCAATACAAAAATTATATTAAAAAATATATTATAATATTATTTTATTTAAATTTTTAATTTAATATCAATTCATCACATCTTATCCCAATCTCATCTCTGAAAATAAATCAAGCTAGAGTGTTCCAAAAAAAATAATAAAATAAAAATTTGATTCTTCTATAGTATAAGTCAAATATAACTTTTAGTTTTCAAAATACTTTGGCTAAAACTAACTATAGATACATTATGCCTAATCCAATGCAGCTGATTTTTTGTACTAATAGCTATTTGAAGCATTCGCCCACCAGTCGGTCCAGCAGCATGCCGACAGACATGCCACGGCCCCTGTCATGGCACCCACCTGACAGCACCACAGGCATGCCATGGCACGCCCCTATCGGGACCACGGCAACCATGCAGCCAACCCACATGTGTGTTTTGGCTCCGGTCTTGACACCCATAAGGGCCCCAACAAGGCTAACTGTCATGCACAGCCCAGCGTACGGCCTACCTAGCGCATGCCCCATGCGCACCCTTGTGAGTGCAATCATGTGTGCACCACAGCGCGCAATACTCCAGTGTCCACCTGTGCGCCCAATGCACGCAGCCATACCGGCATCATAGCAGCACCATGCGCCTAGCCCAGCGTGCCAACCAGCCCGGACCATGCCCAATGCCCCACAAACCAAGACATGTATGGGCTCAGCCGAGTTACCATCAAGTCATGCACACACGATCTGCAAGCCATGGCTAACACTTGACCATGACTAGGGTCTTTGCCATAGACCAACCAGCATGCCAGGCACACCCATGGCCCATGCCATGGGCTAACCAAACCCACCAATTCCCTCTTGCATGCTACGGCTACATGAGCCTCCATGACCATCTTATTTGTTTTTAAGTGTTTTTATTTATTTTATTTAATTAAATAGTGTCCAGAGACCTTTTGGGGTTTCCACTTTGTAAAACTCTATAAATAGGATCCTATGCCTCTTAGTTTATTACCTTTTGATCATTTGACATTTTGAAGACATCTTGTATGTGTAGTGGCTTCCTTAGGAGCTTAGGCCGGCTACCTAGTGTGATTAGGATTTTTGGTGCTTTGCACTTGGGTTTCAATGGGTGTAATTCGTGAATCCCCTTGGAGAGGAACACACCGTACAATTCGTGAATCGGTGTTGCTCCACATCTATCCCTTATTTATCAATCAAGTTGTTGAGGTATTTATTTCATTTTGTGTTTTGTTTATTTTAATATTCTTGTTTGATTGGTGTTCTTTTGTTCTTGGAGTGATTAGGAGTTCCTATCTATTTGTTTGATTATTGTAAAATTACAAAAAGAGTGATGGAGTGTTTGTCTTATTTTGAGTGCCGAATTCATGTTACTTGTGAATTTGATAATTGTATTTAGTGTCTTGTTTGAGTGCACTATTTACACCACTTATGAATTTTAGAATTGAGTGTAACTGTCATTGTTAAGGCCAAATTCCACACCACTTGTGGAATTCAAAATTGTCTATTGGTGAGCAAGAGAGTTGTATTTGTTGGTTTTTTGTTGAAGAGTTGTTGTGATTTGTTATTGCCGAGCACAAGGAGTGTGTTGTTACATTTTCGGTTTACTCAAGTCCTTAACTTGTTCATGCAATTAATTGCATGTTCTTGGGATTTTCTTGAGTTTTTTCAAAGTTTCTCGAAGTTTCCTTCCACCCAAACACCGTACACACCTACACCACTTGCCAAAATCAACAAAGTCTCCATCCCATAACCGGTTATCAATCTCTCAACCACCCACCATAATTGGCCCCAATCAGATCAATCTTCATCTTCCATATCTAGCCAATTCGACCCACACAAGGCATCCCACAACCGACCACCTCCATTCCCTCCACTTCAAAATAATTCAAATCTCACAATTTTAGCCATTTGCCATAACCACCATACTCGGCCAAGACACCACTTGCTTTTGCCGGAAATCCTCTAGCCAACTCACCAATCATGTCTTCTAAATATCTTCTTGATCGATCAATTAATACCTAATTGACTCAATCAAATCCCAATCCCTTATCCCATACAATATTTGGCCAGATCCCCATTGCCTTAGTCGAAACCCTAGAGCCACCACTTGCCACATCACCAAACCTTCCTATAACTACCTAGATTGACCCATCATTCCTGGATTGAGTCAATCTTATCCAATCCAATCAAATTCCTAACCAAATTCCATTATTATCTCCACTATACATAACCGGCCACATTTCCTTCCATTTGAAATTCAAAATTCCAATTTGAATTTCAAACTTCCTCCAATTAAGGAAGTCATCTTACAATCATCCAATCCCCCATATTCGGCCACTATCATATCCCACCATTTCCTCACTTATTCAATTAATCAAGAGATACCCTTACAAGTCAAAACGCTAACTACACCCCTTTCCATATTCACACAAGATCTTACCTTCCACAAATAACCATACTCGGCCACACCACTCTTACCATAGCCGAACACCATTTCCATAATAGCCCCACCATATCTTTCCAAAACTTATTTGAGTGATCAATCAATATCTAATTGATTCAATCAAATATTTCAACAACTAAATCAAACCAATCTCCTAAACTATCATACTTAGCCATCCATTAATTCCTATAATCTCTCGATTATCTTTCAAGTCAAACCAAATCCCCTATCCATCAAAACCCTAGTTGGCCATCACCCACCAAATCCTAGCTGAACCCTAATGCCACATCACCATATCTTCCTTCCTTATTTGATTAGTCAATCAACTCATTAGTTGACTTAATCAAATATCATTTCCTTCCAATCATACCAATTCAAATCCAAACATAATCTCATATATTCGGCCAAGACCATATCCAATCAACCCTCTAATCTCCAACCAATCAAGGAGATAGTCTAACAAACCCATAGCCGAAACACATCATCCAAAACCCTAACATAATCTCAATCTCGAAATTCCTCTTAGTCACCACTAAAACCCTAGTCCAACTACACCATATGACCCATACACCTTACTAAAAGGACTCCAATAAATAGGTCTACCAAATGACATTTCTTTAAACATTTTCTATCTTAATCTACCACTTAGACCACCACATCTTCCTATCCAAACCAAACATATCCCTTAAACAACATAACTCCATTGTCATAAGAACTCAATAAAGCAAAAAAAAGTGCCTAAATCGACCAAACATTTGATATTGTTTGGTGGTCCTCTAGTATACACCTAGATGACAGTATCGTGGTGGTCCTCTAGTATGCACCTTGATGACAAAGAGGTCCTCTAGCATCATCAAGGTGCATACTAGAGGACCACCATGACCTAGGTGGTTATGAAATCTATCTTAATGCCAAAGAGGTGATTCTATAGCCACACCGAGTGGCCCGAGAGCTAATGGAGTATTAATTGTGCTGTTAAACATTAAGGTGTTGTTTAGATTGAAAAACACTTTTAATCTATCTCATCTTATCATTATATTTTTACAAATTCTCAAACAAAATACAACAAATAATTCAATTTTTTCAAATTTTAATTCAATTTTTTGAAATTTTAAAATAATAATAATAATAAAAATAATAATATTCTAACATATTTTATTCAATTTTTAATTTTTATCTAAAATCATCTTATCTCATATCATTACTCAAATAACCTCTAAAATGAGATTGTCCTAGCCCCCAACAAGGGCTGGTTTTATAGTTACTCCACTCCAACAATGGTACCCGTGGGGCATACAACAAATAATTAGGTAGTTCAAAATTAAAAAAAAAAATGATTTAATCACAAAGAGATTTTATAAGAATAAATTTATAAATTCACATAGTTTAATGTGGTACTTTAACTTATAAAGTTATTTTTATTATAAATATATATTTCATAGATAAAATAAATAATAAAGTCTACATTTTTTATCAGTTTAAACTATTGAGATAAGTGATGATTTCACATAGTATATAAGACCAAGGATTTTGAGTCCAGATATTTATTCTACACTCTACTTTATTTAATTAAATATTTTATGTATTGGACTATCTATTAAGAGAGAGTCTAGCTTATATATGATTGAAGTATTAAAATATAAAATAAATAATAAAATATATTTCTTTTCATCAACTTTAACTTTTTTTGATAAGTGACGATTTTACATATCATATACAACTATGTTAGCTTGTGAATTTTACTTTTGTGAAATTTATTTATATTTGTATTACTCATTGAAACTTAAAAGGATCGAGTAACGATAAAGATCATTTCAATAATGGATGGTCACGTGTAGAAGCCTTAAGCTCTTTATAAATAGAAAGTTGGGAACGTATTATGTACAAGCAGAAGAAAGAAGAAAACTTTGAATAACCATCTATAAAGAATTTGCCTCATTAAAACCTTACCAAGGAAAAACCAAGTGGAAAAAAAATGATGAAGGAAAAAGAGTACAGTATTCTTATGTACCTCCAAGTGTTTTAAGATTATCTCATTAAAATCTTGCAGATGAAAACCCAATGGGACAAACCATCAGCGAAGGAAAAAAAATACATTCAGAACACGTTTTCAAGATATTTACTCCCCCTGAAAAGTGCATGT
The DNA here is from genome assembly GCA_036898215.1 of Platycarya strobilacea. NCBI lineage: Eukaryota > Viridiplantae > Streptophyta > Magnoliopsida > Fagales > Juglandaceae > Platycarya > Platycarya strobilacea. Next base: position 50,085,570 of record CM072550.1, read on the forward strand.
CGATAGATTTTTGAATCTTCACATTCCAATGTTCAGCACAATCTTCTTGAATGTCGCAGTTGATAATACCTTTGTGAATAAATCTGCCAAATTATCACTAGCTCGTATTTGCTTGACTTCAATTTCACATTTCTCTTGAAGTTCATGAGTATAAAAAAATTTAGGTGAAATATGTTTGGTTCTGTCACATTTAATATATCCTCATTTAATTTGAGTAATACAAGCAATATTATTTTCATATAAAATAGTTGGGTTTTCATTGATCATTGGGAGACCAAACTTTTCTTGGATATGTTGGATTACTGATCTTAGCCAAATACACTCTCGACTTGTTTCATGAATTACAATAATTTCTGAGTAATTTAAATATATAGCAGATAGTGTCTGTTTAACCGATCTCCATGATATGGTAGTATCTCCATAAGTAAATAAATATCCAGTTTGAGATCTACTTCTGTGTAGATCTGAAAGATAACCTGCATCTGCATGCCTAATCAATTGTGGACTTGATCCACGTTGATAAAATAATCACATATCAACCATACTATGAAGGTAACGAATGACATGTTTATTCCCATTCCAATGCATTCGAGTTAGTGCAGAACTATATCCTGCAATCACATTAACGGAAAATATAATATCAGGCTGAGTGCAATTTGTAAGATATATCAAAACTCCAATTGTACTGAGATATGGTACTTCAGGACTTAGAATTTCTTCATCGTCTTCATGAGGACGAAATGGATCATTTTTTTACATCAAGTATTCGAACAATCATTAGAGTACTCAGAGGATGAGTTTTGTCCATATAAAAATGTTTCAGGACTTTCTCTGTATACATAGACTGACGAATAAAAATTTCATTTGGCAAGTGCTCGAACTGCAAGCCGAGACAAACTTTTATTTTGGAAAGATCTTTCATTTCAAATTCATTCTTTAAATTTGTAGAGGTTCTTGAGATATTTTCAGGAGTTCCTACAATATTTAAATCATCAATATAAACCACAATAATAACAAATCCGAATTCTGATTTCTTAATAAAAACACATAGGCGTATATGATTATTTTCAAATCCTTCTTTCAATATATATTAGTTTAGGCGATCATACCACATGCGTCCGGATTGCTTCAACCCATATAAAAAATTTTGTAATCTGATGGAGTACATATTTCTAGATGTACTTGTAGATGCTTTAGGCATTTTATATCCTTCAAAGATTTTCATATATATGTCAGGGTCTAAGAATTCATATAAATATGCAGTGACTACATCCATCAACCGCAATTCTAATCCTTTTGGAACAACCAGACTAATCAAAAATCTAAATGTGATTGCATCTATAACGGAAGAATATATTTATTCATAATCAATCTCGGGTTTCCACAGGAAACCTTGTGCGACATGTCGTGCTTTGCACCGCATAATTTCATTTTTCTCATTGCGTTTTCATACAAATACCCGCTTATATCCAACAAATATTACACCCTTTGGTGTTTGGACAACATGTCCAAATACTTCTCGTTTTGCTAGCGAATTTAATTCAGTTTCAATAGCTGCTTTCCATTTTGGTCAATCATTTCTACGTCGACATTTTTTGACGGTTTTTAGCTCACTTTCTTCATTACTTCTGGTAATGTCAATGGCCATTTTATATGAAAATATGTTATTAACAACAGTTTTATTTTTATTCAGAATTTCTCCAGTATTCATGAAATGTATTAAGATCTCATTATTTTCAGGTACCTGTTACTCTTCCAGGAAAAACATTTCATGAAACCTCTATGTTGAACCCAAGGTTTCAAGTCTCGTATTTACATATAAATTTTGATGATAACAAATAATATTGAAAACTCAAGCTCAAGTTGTCTATGCATGAAGGGAGCTAAACACATCAAGAAATCAAGCATGAGCAAGAAAGATATCAAGTCTACAAATGAAGTTCATAGATTATTTTTGTACATCTCTTGGTAAAATTAGAAATTGGATTAAGGCTCCAAATTACTCTTTTTTCTCATAAAACATCAAATTACTTTTTCCACATATGCAAGACAATTTTAAATGTCTTAGTTTTAAAAATTATGTTTTTCACATGTGCATAACACCATCAAACAAAATAATTTCGAAAATTATATTTTTTTTTATAAAAACTTGATTTTATAAGATGATTGATTATCATATTTGACATGTGCATATTTTGTTTGAAAGTCTTGAAGGGAGGTGGTGTGTTTTTTTGACTAATGCAAAAGGTAGATGATTTTGTTTGAGAATCTTAAAGGGTGGTTGTGTGTTTTTTTGACAAATATAAAAGATAGATGATTTGTTTGAAAATCTTAAAGGGTGGTTGTGTGTTTTTTTGATATATGCAAAAAGAAGATGATTTGGTTTGAAAAATAAATCATGCTCATTTTGTCTTGTATGAAAAGCAAAAGATTAGGTTTGATTTCTTTGAAAAATGAATGGAGTTGTCTTTGACAAATGCAAAAAGGAAATGTTTTTATTTGAATTTTTTGAAAAGTGAATAGTGCTCTTATTTGACATGGGAATCTTTTCAAATTTGAAATTGAAGACTCATTTACCTATAAATAGCTCACTTGAGTTTTGTAAAAATCACAACAAGAGCTTATACATCTATTGCTAAATTTTGCATCATTCTTTCAAAACTCTCATTCTCTCTTTTCTAAAGTTTTGAGCCTTAATTCTTGTTCTTGTTGAGAGAGATATAGTTTGTGCTGTATTGTTCTTATTTCACTCATTGAGGAGTGTTTTCTGATAGCCTACCCACTATCAATTCTTGTATCAGTAAGAGGGTGTGTATAACCCTTGTGTGTGTAGAAGGTGTTCTACACGGGGAATAGTTAAATCACCAAGTGTGAGGTGATTGGAAGTAAGAGGGTGCGTATAACCCTTGTGTGTGTAGAAGGTGTTCTACACAGGGAATAGTTGAATCACCAAGTGTGAGGTGATTGGAAGTGTAGAGGATGTTCTACACGGATTCTTTGGAGCGGTGCTGCTCAAAGGTGTAATAGGTTTCTATCTCCACCTAAAGGAGATTGAATAGTGGATTTGGGAATCCTCAAGGGGTAGCTTGAGGCGAGAACGTAGGCAGTGGGGCTGAACCTCGTAAAAATACTGAGTTTGCTTTCTCTTACCCTACTCTTTATATTTCCTACTGCTTTATATTTTGGTTATATTTTATATTGTATATTTAGTTTATAAGTATTAATTTTTTAATATAACCCAATTCACCCCCCCTCTTGTGTTAGTCATCTGGGCAACACTCTATTCAAAATATCTCTTTCCAGAAGATTTATACTTTTCAGAAGGTTCTAGAATAGAATATTTGAATTCTTTAGGGGCATCAAATATATTTATAATCTGTATTGTGGGTATGAGTTCTTTAGGAACACCAAATTCATTTTGTATTATTTTCCTTCTGGAAATTTTTTCTTTTGTACCAATAGGTCTTCCACGCTTCAAGCGTGTTTTAGATTCATTTATTACTATTTTGACAATTTGTCCTTTAGGGATTTCAATCCTTGCTGGAACATTAACAACAGGAATATATAATTTTACTACACCTTTTGTGTCAGTAAATACATCCGATAATTGATTTGCAATACTTTGTAAATGAATAATCCTCCGAATTTCTAGCTTACATTCATTTGTAGGAGAATCAAATTGAGACAGGGCCTTATTATCCTAAATAATTTCTTATCGTGCTTTAGGCATCGACTTTTCTTTATCCATTAATAGAAAAGTGGATTTGTCAAAATGACAATTCTCAAAACGTGCTTTAAACACATCTCATGTAAGGAGCTCAAGATATTTGATAATAGATAGAGAATCAAAACCAATATATATCCCAAGTCTACGTTGAGAATCCATTTTTATACGCTGTGGAGGTACAATTGGAACATATACAACACATCCAAAAGTATAAAGATGAGAAATATTTGGTTGTTAACCAAATGCAAGCTATAATGAAGAATATTTATGATATGCAGATGGTCTAATTCGAATTAATGATGCTACATAAAGTATAGCATGTCCACAAGCAAAAATAGGTAATCTTGATTTTATAAGTAAAGGTTTAGCGATTAGTTGAAATTTTTTGATAAAAAAATTCAGCTAAACCGTTTTGAGTGTGTGTATGGGCAACAGGATGTTCAACATCTATTCCTATTGACATACAATAATCATCAAAAGTTTGAGATAAAAATTCACTTGCATTATCTAATCGAATGGTCTTAATTAGATACTCAAGAAATTGTGCTCGTAGTTTGATTATCTGAGTAAGAAGTCTAGCAAATGCAACATTTCTAGTAGAAAATGGACAAACATGTGACTATCGACTAGATGCATCAATTAAAACTATAAAGTATTTAACATGTGACTATCCACATATATCTCCGTAAATCTTTTGTAAAAAGAATGCAGATTCAACAATAACTTTTGAAGAAGGTGGTATGATAATCAACTTATTTTGGAAACATGCAGAGCACGAATATTCATTGGGTAAGATAATCTTTGATTTTTTGAGGGATGCCCATGTGAATTTTCAATAATTTGTCTCATCATTATAGATCCCGGATATCCAAGGCGATCATGCCAAGTCATAAATATTTTGGAGTCAATGCACTTCTGGTGTACTACCACATATGATTCAATTGTTCTCATCTTTGTATAATACAATCCAGAATATAGAACATGCAGTTTTTCTAATACGAGTTTCTGATCCGATATTGTCTTAGTAATAAGAAGATGCTATTTACTGCCTTCATTGGTCGTTTTAATATGGTAATTATTATGACGTATATTTTTAAAATTCAATAAATTTCTTCTAAATTGTGAAGAAATAAAGTAATATTAATATAAAATTTGGTGTCATTAGACAATATAATATAAACTCATCCGGAATCCTCAATTAAATCTGATGAACCTAATATGGTATGGACATAGGCTTTACTTAGTGTTAGATTTTGAAAATATTTCTTATCTTTAAGAATTGTATGAGTTGTAATACTGTCAGTCAGACATACATCTATATCATTCAACTCAGAGATAAAAAAAAAACTCATCAATGTGATCCACGAATTTACAAAATATAATTTTTTTTATTACAAATAATAAATAAAATACATTAATTGAGTGGAACACTTCCGTCTCTAATTAGGTGATCAATTCTACCATCAGGATTTTCAAAGAAATCAGAAACGTCAAGATGAATTATATCTATATTTACAAATCTAATGAATTATCTGATAGTTCTACTAAATTTGTTTCAATCTTTTTATTTTTTTCCTTTTATTGATACTTGATATAAATCTACTAAGTGTCCGACCGTACGACAAGTAAGTACCCAATGTCCAATCATATCATATCTATGACACACATCTTTACCTCTTTTTGAATAATTATTCTGAAGATTTTTACTCCTTTCCGAATTGTATCACTTCAGGTGATTCGGTATATTCTTATTAATATGATATTCAAAATTTTAAAATTTATCGAATGTGAGTTTAGCATGGGTATTTAAAATGGAACAATGATATATGTACGATATAAGTAATAAAAAATGGAAAAGAGTTTAGAACACTCTTAATAGAGTAGTTAATTTTTTTTTTAAAATTGTATTTTTGGTACAACTTTTCAAACAATTTGATTATATTTGATCAAAAGCTATTAAAAAAATTATAGAAAAATATCAAAAAATATACTTTAATTTAAAAGTAAATAATTAAATTAATTTTTTTTTAAAAAAATTTTAACTACTCTCTTAAATTTTTTAATGATCGATTTTATAAATTTTTTAAATAGTTCCATAATTCACACCCGATAGAAAGCTTTTGCCGAAGGATAAAAACATGAGGGCTGATTTTGCGGGATAACGTGAAATTTCAACCCGCATCTCAGATACCTCTAGGTTTGAAAAGTGAGAGAGAGACAAGATGAAAATAAAGACTCGACTGCTATGGTTCGGTGTAGGGATTTTGGTGGGAGGAGCTGCGATTTCCCTCTTCATCTTTAAAGGCATGAGGAGCGATCGATACGCTCTCGTTTATGATGTAAGTGACCTTTCTCAATTCTCATCAAACCGAAACAATAAATTTAATTTTGAAGTTTGTTCCAACTCTTAATGGCTTCGGTATTTCTCCTGCAGACGAAGCTAAAATTGGCTGCTTTGGAAGCCAGAGTGTTGAAGCTCGAGGCAGCCTCTTTTCCGAAGTCGAATCCCGCTCAGGTAACTTCTCCTGATGATTTTCAACTCCGGCTTTAGTTTCTTCCCGAACCAAATTACAATTCCTGATCCTCGTAAACATACTTAGTACCTTTCGTAGTGTACGTAACTTCGCGAGAAGCTTCAGGACAAGCAAGCACACCTAGACACCATTTTTCGAGTTTTATTTAATCTTAAAGATTAATTGTTGTTTTTTAATTTCTATGTTTCGGGCTAAGGACTATAGGCATGGGTCGGTGTCTATATTGATTGATGCATTTCTATTTGATTTTTATTTTCTTCTGTTGCTTTCGTTTTGGGTTTAGTTTTCCAGGTGAACTACAGAATGGATATGGAATGTAAATGTTATGAATTGAAGGGAGAACAGATTTATTAAATTTCTAGTGGACTTGGAGCTCTTGAGTTTTAGAACAAGTTGTATTGGTTTCACTGTCGATCATATCTTCCTATATAAGAAGGAGAGTTTTAAGTTTAGGGGTGGTGATTTCTTTTCTCTGTAGTGGAAAATGAGGAAGGCAGCGTGGAATTGCTGCGTGGTAAAATTCATGTGAGCCATACATGGTTCGCTTTGAAGTTTTCTCTTCTATGGTCGAGGGGCAAATATGATGGTTCTTTTATGGACAGAAAATGGTAGGAGGGACCAACTGAAGGTGGATTTCTTAATGAATGTAACCATAGTAGTGCTTATCCCCTAGGAACTGTATAGGTAGAGCCTAGATGGTGGAAAGCCGCAGCACTCTTAAGTCAGAGTTTGAGCCAAAGAGGGGCCAATATATATGCCTCAATCATAGTAGCCATATGAGTAACGTCCTGGCCAGAAAGTCTGTATGAAGTCCTCCGAGTCAAGTGGGCAGTGCTATCGATAGAGATCAAGGGATGGACTTGAGCCTGGCCTAGATTTGCAGCTCAGACAGGATGCACAATTAGGTATCAAATGGGTGGGATATCATTGAGATTCACATCACCTTGGTAGTGCGCTCCCATCACCTTGATAATGTGCTCCCGTCTGCTGATCAAGGCATTTTTTGGCCTATCCTTTGGGGCTCGGTACCAAAGGAACCCCCATGCTTCTCAGTTGATAACTAAATGAGGTTTTACGTGTTAGGAAATGAGAAACTGATAAACCGGTAGGAAGTGTTGTTAATTATTTCAATTTTACCACGATGGGATCGGAAAAATGGAGAACCAAGGCATGTCCACTAGTTGTGTTTGGTTGTTGAACTAAACTCATTTTATCTCATCTCAAACCAATCATTGATGGGACCCACTACTTTTTTAAATTCCCATAAAAAAGTTAAACTTATCTCAATGAGAATCACAAAATACTATTATTCATAACTCAACTCAATTATCTTAACATCCAAACGTAGCCGTTTAAAGCTTCAATAGCTCCTAAACAATTACAAAAAAAGTAATGATGCGAACTATACTCTCATCCCACCATATAAAATGTGACAGTTTTATCACTTAGATCATAAAGTAAAATTCAAAGGTTGATGGGCAATAATTAGGCCTGTTCATCTGGGCCGGATTTTATCCGGCGCGGTTTTGAAATTTTATTTATTTTTCAATAATTTTGACATTTTTATTTAAAAGCTTGAAGAAAATTCCAGATCTGGAACTCGGATGAACACCCCTAACAATAACATGTCAACACAGACAAATGAAAGTGAGATGAGAGTACTTTATTCCACTGTGTTATCACTTTTATCACCTCAAATCTCTTTCTTTTTAGTAGTTTATTCCATTGGTCGATTGGAATAGATTTCCATGGCTTCAATAGCCATGCTTTTCTTGTATGTCCCCTGTATAATTGGGCTCTGGCTATTTATATCATCAATATAATCCTTGTTTTACTAATAATAAAAAAAAAATCTGTAAAGATACCATAGTCCCTAATAAATTCGAGGCCTTTCTTTACCCCCAAAAACCATATAGACCTCTGTTGCCAAATATATCCTAGCCAGTCTTCAGTTCTTTCTTTTTAGCTGTCCTACTTCGATTAACAGGGGTTTTTGGCATAGCTGTTTCCAAAACCAGGTAGTTCGTGGTAGAATCAGCATCTTGAATATTTATTTCCCTGCTAGCATCTTGTCTGGGAAGGGTTGGTAGTGGCAACAATCTCAATGAAGGTTTTGTGGAATTTGATACAACGAATATGGCCATCGATTGGCATCTTAATAATTATATGGGCCACCTAAGTAACACTTATATAGGGAAGGAAATATAGATTGTGCTTCTACTACCTTTCTTTTCCGAGCTTTAGTAAATTACTTTTGCGTGCGTTTTTTTTTTTCGGTTTTGTGTTGGGGGGGGGGGGGGGGGGGAGAGAGATGATACAGTTGAATCACTGCTTTTTGTCTAAATTCGTCGTTCATTAATGTATAGAAGTGTTCTAATAATTGCAATCTACCCACTTTTGGCAGGCTAAAGGTTAGCATTATTTCAAACACAGATCTACATCTCAGTCTCTCAAGACGGAAAAGAGGGCTAAATATGATTTATTGTCTTCAAACATGACCAGTTTGTTGGATTTAAATATTTTTACCGAGATCGCGACGTACCATGGATGATCTACAAATCTTGACTTGTAATGTCTTGCTGCCTTAGATCAAGGAAAAAGTAGCCTAAAAAAGTCAAATGTCTTTTTTGTTTTGCCATTATTGCACCCTGCTTTCTGTAGTATTCATGTACCGATGAACAACCGTGATTATAGCTTTAGAGGATGCGACTTTGGAAGGCATAGTTTTGAAGTTCTGACAAGTCCCTAGATATGCTCAGGAAAAAAAATGGAACGGTTTGGATTAAAAATAAGATGAGATGAGATGGTTTTAAATGAAAAATAAAAGTTAAATAAAATATTATTAGAATATTAGTTTTTAATATTATTCTTATGTTAAGATTTGAAAAAGTTGAATTTTTATTATATTTTATGTGAAAATTGATAAAGGTGTAATGATAATGATAAGATGAGATTTTTCGAATCCAAAATGGGGCTTAGAGTTGAGTGCTGCATTCTTGGCCAGGAGATGGGCAAAATGAACATCGGATGCATTCCAGAAATTGTGCGCTATTCGCAAACATTCAGGGATCTATCTAGTGAAAATTACTACACTTGTTAATTCTACCCTGTGGACAATGGTAGTTCAGATTTTAAAAGCTTTAGTGAATAGATTTTTTCTTTTTCTTTTTCTTTTTGAATTCAGAATTTACTAAACCAAACAATATACTATAGGTAATTTGTTTGAACGTGTTTTGCTTATTAAAAATAAAAATTGTTCGAACGTGTTTAAAAAAATTGGGGAGGTGGAATACCGTGGAAGGAGGGGATACAGAATAGGGATATAGATTAGGTGTGGTTTGTTTTTAGAAATGAGATGAGATAAAATTTGAAAAAAGAAAAAATTATTGTTGTAATATATTTTTTTAATATTAGTTTTGTTTTAACATTTGAAAATGTGATTTTAAAATTTGAAAAAGTATAAAGATGAATTTGAAAAGAGTTTAAAGTTTTTAATTTGGTTTCTCAAAACAAACAAAGCCTAAGATAGATATGAATTATTATTAGTAATGTGAAATATGATGAAAGTTTGTGACATATGACCTACTCAAGGGCATTACAGAATTATTTTAATCTTCAAAAAGTGATAATAATAAATTTCTTTTCCGATAACCCATTTACCCTTGAAAGTTTAGGATAAAGCGGGCCAACCCAGTAGTTTGAGCGGTATAAGACTAAAAATTAGTTTGAGGCTTTTTTCTTTAAAGAAATAAAATATAATAAAATAATTTTAATTTTAATTTTAACTTTTACATTATATTTTTACGTAAAATAATTCCTATTGCTTTGCAAAGTTTATTAATTAAGATTTTATTTTACATTTTTAATTAATAATTAACTTCATCTTTATTAGAAAATTTTCAATTTAAAGAGAATTTTATCGAATCTAACTAGTTTTACAAGATGTGATTTAAATTCTTACAGGTTATTTAGGAACAAAAATATTCTTAAATATGTTTAGATACTCTCAATTCAACTTTTTCTCTCTTATCAAAAAATAAAAAATATCTTAATTCAAACTATTTCACTAATATTCATATATATTTCAAAATATTCTATCTAAGCAAGCCCTATAAGCAATTATAATTGTTATTATAAATAAACTTGTATAAATAACCTATACATTATGAAAAAAGTGAAACATTACCTTTTCAAAGGATCATACAAAAATATTTTAAAAATACTCAAAAATTAAATATTATTATTTATAATTTTCACATTATATATTGAATTAATAATGTCTAAAGAGAAGTATATTATTAGAATGAAAGTATTTAAAATAATTATTAAGTGTGATATTTTTTAGAATTAATAATAATTTAATATCTATTTAATTTTTTTAATTTTTTTATTGAGTTAATTAATTTTTCAATTGAATATTTTTTTTAAAGAAATCCTACTTTGATTTTTTTTTCTTAGATGGCCCTTTTTCATTAGGGACTTAGGCAATTGTCTAATTTACCTGATGGAAGAGCCGGACTTGAGATGAAGACATTGAAGAGCATACATTAATGAGTAACTCTGCTCCAAAAAAAAAAAAAAAAAAAAAATCTACTCTCACCGATTGTTGGTTTCCAATTGAGTTTTATATTGTTTTTTTTTTTTAATTTAGTAATTAAGTATTTTTTTAATGATTTTTTTTAAATGTTTGAGGGTACAAAAAAATGAATGAAAAAATTTTTAAAAAAAACTTTTGCCGCTATCGAAATCCATCTGATTCTGGAGGTAGTACTGCCCTATGTTAATCTACCATCTTAGATCTCGTTTGCATTTAAAGATGAGATGAGTTGAGATGTACTCAACTTACTTTTGAATCCAAACGGGGGCTTAATCTATTTGAGAAGAATTATATTCATACTCTCGAGCTGTCCATTTAGTTGATTTTATTATATGTATTTTATGTACCTTCTGTTTAAAAGTAATTGATGAGATTTGTATATTTTTATAAATTATTTTCTTATATATATATATATATGTGTGTATTTAACTTATATAATGGGCAATATATATACACTTGAATAATGATAGGCTTATATTCTATTTACAATCACTTTATCATTTTTTTTAAAAAAAATTCTTTTACTTAATAATTAAAGAAGTGACTTAGTAAAATTATATAATTTTTAAATTTTTGCTTAATGATTAAATATGTTTAAAAAATACTTAAAAGAAAATTAAAAAAACACTATGAAAAATAAAGTGGTGGTAAATAGAATATAAGTCTATCATTATCCTATACACTATTATATATAAAATAAAAATAAAAATCATATTTATGTCTAAAACCATTTTCTATATTTTGTTTTTATTAGAAAACTTTTTATAAGTTTTATTTACACACAATATCTTGTTTAATTATTATTTTATAATTGGAAAAAAGTAGAGTTAATTTTTTTACAACTTTATTTGAAATGAAGAACAACTGCCAAATCACCAAAATGGTCCCTATTAAATCTTTTATATCGAAACTTTGTGGTTACGAGTGTCAAAATATGTTGTCTTCATGCGTCATCAAAATCTACTAAAATTAATGCAAATTATAATCCATCATTATTTTGTTCTTATTTTTTTTATTGTATAGTAAAAATAAAAAAGGAGTTGATTTCTTAGATAGTTTTTCCGTACAAATGTAGTAATTTCTTTTTATGAATTAAGAGGTTGAGTCTTTATTTACAAAATCGGAAATTATACGATAATTGATTATTTTTTATTTTATTTTAATGGATTGGTAAAATTGTCATTAGGGGATTGAGAGTTAGCGAGAGATCTAGACTGGGGCATCTTCTTTGTTTTCTTCTCTTTCTTTCTTCTCTCTCTCTCTCTCTCTCTCTCGCTCTCTAGGCTTCGCTTGTTCGCCCGATCTCACTCTCTTCCTTTCTACTCCCTGAACGGAAAATCACCCCTCTGTTCGCTGCCACCTCCACCACAGAGCGTCACTATTCTGTATCATCTTTCTTCTCTTCCTCGGGCAAGTAAAGGTAGAAACGTCGCCACTCATCCACACTACCGTCCGTTTTGAGGGCAACTCGATCTTTCGATTCTTTCTCTCACTAGCTTGGCCGGACCTCACATACAGCTAGCAAAAACTTCGTTCCGGCCGCCTTACTGGAAAATCGAAGGCTTGGCATCCATTGGGAATTAGGGTAAAGCTCTTTAGTTTTCCTTGGTTTCTTTGTTTAAATGCTTCGGCCTATGAATTTACTCTTTTTATTTTATTATTTTTTAAATGGCTTGAAGACGGGCCCAAAGTTTCGGATTATTTGTTGGAATTGATAGGGCCGAAGGTGCTCATTTTGAAATTAGGGTTTCTGATTGAAAGGGATTTTGGACCTATGTTATATGTGTTGAATTGGGATGTAATCGGAGTTAAACTAGTGGAGATTTAAGGAAGATAAGACATTTTTAAGAGCCGTTTTAACGTAATCAATAGGGAGATCCTAGATAGACGATTTGTTTTCTTAAAATAAATGGTCAAGCTATTTTTTGGAGTTTCCTTGAGCTGCTTTGGGGACGTTTTTGAGGATAAATTTCCTAATTGATACATTGGTTATGAGATTGGTATTTATGGGCTACGGATTCGAGACACTGCAAACCTTGATAGGGGGATGGTGGAGTGTCTTACCAAGTGAAAGATATGGAAAGGGAAAAGAAACGATGATACCAAATCTCAATTTTATGTCCTTTAACCCTTGAATTGGCAAGGAGGTTCTCTTTAACCTTACGTATTAATGGTATTTAAAAAAATAAGGTTACTAATGAACCTTTAAAAATAATGACCGATAATGTAACAAAATCCTAGCCATCATACAACTTGGATTTGGGATAACTTGTCCTACACCAGCTTGAATATATATATCTCTAACCATGTGGCTATTGGTTTAATGAAGTGCTCATTCTAGCACGTCACATGAACTGTGGCACTGAATTTGGTGCAGGTGGCAAGTGTCAAGAGTCTGATTGAAATTGCCCCATCTCTTCTAGCCACCTAGGAAAGTGCAAGCCTTGCTTTCTATTTTACTGGAAAGTGCACTGAATGACAATTGTATGATGGGATTATGTGAAACAATAGATACTTTTATACTATGGTTGAAAATGTTTATTGAAGAAGTTGTAATTTGCAAACAGTGATGTCAACAATTGCCTAAATATATGATTGGTGAATCTCTAATGGTACTTGGAAGTCATAAGTAACTTTTGGACACTTACACAGGAAATTTCACAGAAAGGTAACTGTTCTCTTATTATGCAGTTTAGATCAAAATTTTATTTTGTTATAGTTCATTATTACTAATAGTGCAAAGAGGCTCAACCAAGTATACAAGGTGTATACAAGAGTAGTTTAGATCAACTTATGAGAGAGCTCAATTTCTGTTTCAATATTGCAGACATCTATTCCTTTCATCAATTATTATAATTGAGATTTTTTTTTTTCTCTAGAAATTGCAGTTGATAATGGTCCTCTGCTTTGCAAAACAATGATACATGGATCCTGAAGGCAAGAATTTTGGAAGAGGTGAGAAGTTTCTTTAGCTATGTGTCTCTCCGTGTGCATTGTTCCTCCTGTGACTTGTTTGGCTGAATCTGGATCTGTTAATTTGCAAATCTTGTCTTGTATAGAGAAACCCATATGCTCAACAAAATTATGATTATCACAAAAAAAAAAAAAAATTGTAGAGGAAAACGTAGGCATTGCATTGCACTGTGGACATGTAGTGATTATTCCTGCAGGTAGTTGGGATGGCTCGTAACAGCCGGATTTATTTTCCCTTTTAAACAGGGATGAAAAAGTTTTGAATGGAAAGTGCTGGAAAGTTATGATATTAGATGACTTAAACCTTCCTATGCCTTTTAAGCTGTATATATGCCTTTGGACAGACTTCTTCATGTTTGTGCATCCTTATTTTCCATATCATAGGTAACATTTGATTGATGCTATATGATCTGATTCTGATTCTGTTCAGTTACTTTTTCCATTTCCATTGAGTTTCTTGGCATTTGCTGCTATTGGGTTTTGGCATTGTCCTTTTTGTTTTTGTGCTGTTTTTTGGGGCAATGACATGCTGTCCTATTTGAACTCTAGGACCAAGGGAACTGACTGGTGCTGTGGATCTCATAAGTCACTACAAGTTGTTGCCACATCATGATTTTTTCTGCAAGAGATCACTTCCTTCATCAATTTCAGACACACATTATCTCCATGATGTTGTTGGAGACGCGGATATTAGAAAAGGAGAAGGGATGCAATTGGATCAACTTATTCAGAACACATCCTATTCCAGAGATACTAATGCACGAATACGGCCATTTGACCTGGATATTCTAAGAGAAGCCTTTCAGTTAAGGGAAGCTGCTCCTGTTGATTTGCCTCTTGTAAGAAATCCACTGCTTTGAAATGTTTATGTTGATTAAGTTTTGTTTCTTATATTTGGATGGGAATTTCTGTCATATAAATTGGTTCCCATTAGCAACATGGTCCTTCGCTTCCTTCTCTGGACTGGTTGCCTCTCTTTGTCTGTCTTTCCCTGTTAAATGCTAATCTTATTTGTTTTACTTTAGGCCGAGAAGGGGATCCCCACTATTGCAGGGAAATCTAGAAGTGAGTCCAAGGACAAGGAGAGGAAGCATAAAAAGCACAAAGATAGAGGTAAGGATAATGATAAAGAGCATAAGAAGAAGCACCGGCATAAAGACCGAAGTAAAGATAAAGACAGGGAGAAGAAGAAGGATAGAAGTGGGCATCATGACTCCAGTGCTGATCACTCAAAGAAACACCATGACAAGGTTGGAACACTCTTATTACTACTTTGTCTTCTTAGGCACTTGGGAAGTATTGAGAATAATGGGATTTGGTTTGGTGAATATATAAATATATATATATTAAGTAATTTGGTGAAATCTTTTTTATTAAGTAATTTGGTGACTATTTTACTTTGTACATATAGTCAATGTCTGTTTTAACTTTCAAATAGTATTTTCTCCATGGTAAGGTATATAGCAACAATTCACTCTAACTATGAGGTCATTTCAATACTTGGGCTATGCCCATTTCAATATTAATAAAATACTTTATTACTTAAAAGAAAAAACTATAAGGTCATTTCAACGTTTCTAAATTATTTTGCAATCAACATCTTCATTCAAGATTAATTCATAATATCTACTTATGCCCAAGGAATGTTAAAATTACCAGGTTAATAGGTTGGGGTGGAATTGATGTTGCGATTTTATTTGTGCACTTATCTGGTAATTTTGACAGGGAATGAATTCCAGCTACTACTAATCTAGTAGTTTCGCACCAACTTCACATATAAAAAAAATTGTATTAACTTAGGCAGTGACATAGACATTTTAAATTAATGTGAAATTTGGGTGTTGAATGCGAAATGTTGTAATTAAGTGGAGTGTTGCAATTAATTCCATAGTTTTTGATGGATAGCTTGCTTATAAAAAAGGGTTTTGGATAGATGGTTGCAATTAAATCATGTAATTCAATTTTTTAATGCATTCTGATACATGAGACTTTTTACTTCATTTATTTTCAGAAAAGGAAGCATGATGGAGATGAAGATGTTAATGACATTCACCGACCCAAAAAAAGTAAGGTAATACATACAAGAAGCATTACCAACTTCAATGATTTTTATTGTGTTCAATCCTAATTCATGCTTATGAATTGTGCAAGTATTCCCAATTCATCCATGCTTATGCTTTTTGTATCACCAATAACATGTTGCAGCATAAGAGCTCAAAAATTGATGAAGTGGGTGCGATCAAGGTGGCTGGCTGAAGAGGTGGCATGTAATAATTGGATTGTTATTCGCAAATGGATGTTGTCAAGAGTTTGGAGGTGTCTTTCACTTAACGTTGTCAAATTTTTTGAGGTAAATAACATTCATTCTACTCAATTTGTGGTTAGCAGCATACTTAAAATTGTATACCACATGGTATATGATTGATCCCAATAGTATAGACTGCATCGTTACTATGTTCCGGTCATCATAATTAGACATGTTATCAGTGGGAGAACCTCAAGTCCTATTATAACGCCCCAATAGAGGTCTAAACCACATCTAGATCTATACTCTAAAAGAACTGATCAATAGTATAATTTGGGCCCCATTGAAACCATTATAAAAAGCAAGATCTTTCTCTATCCCAATCAATATGAGATCCCATAAACTACCTGCATATATCAGTCAGTTTTGGGTATCACAATCTCTACCCTTTAAATTTTTTACGTCCTCATGGGGCCATTTAACTATTAGTGGTGCGGTTAAAGTGTCACATTTCTAGTTGGATTAGGCTCTAATACCAATTTTAGCACCCAAAGGGAGGTGCAAGCCATATATGGGCTGATACTTCAGCAGTCAATGGTATAACTAGTGCCTGATTGGAACCATTATAAAGAGCAAGAACTTATCTCCCAAGCAATGTGGGATCTCATATACTGCCTACACCCATAAGTCAATATAGGACCTATAAACATCCACACAATCCCAAGTTCCCATTACTCGGAGATTATTTTGGATTGATCTGATTAGTTTCTCTGTAGCACCTAGCTCTAGTCAATATGGGACCTATACACATCCACACAATCATATACCATATGGTACCTAGTTAAATATGTTGCAAATTATTATTATTATCATTTTTTTTTGGGGGGGGGGGGATGTTGTATCGATCCCTTTTTTCACGTAACTAAATGTGGAAGTAGTGATTGCTTGTATTAGTCATTATGACTTGTCACGCACATGAATTACGATATTTCATTTTTATGCAGAGGAGCTTCTGCTTCATGATTGTGAGGTAGATTCATCTGGTGGACTGATGCGAGGTAAAACTTGCTGAAAAGGAACTCTCTTGTATCATAACAATGGTCTAATATAATTGGTAGTGATGTGCAAGACTCTGATACTTTGTTTCTCAGTTTCTATGGCGCATTGGGCATCAGCATGTTCACATTATTATAATTTTTTTTTTTTTTAAATTCATGATTAGCTCGAGTTAGATTTTCCAGGAAAGAATAGATTGAGAAAGGGGATTGTGTTCATTGGTTCTATTTTCCTTCTGTTGTAGCAATGACTAACCTAACATGTGTAGTTTTCCCAAGTGATTGCAAGGACTAGGGCTATGTTCTTCCCCCGATTTATTTATTAGGGTATTCTGTGTACATACAGTAGGCATAATGATTGGGTTTGAGTCCTAGGGTGATTGACTGTTATTTCCTTTTTGCTTTATTGTTCGTCTCCTCCTCCAACCAAAATGAGGGCTTTTATTGCGCAAATGGAAAAAGATTCACGGTCAAAAAATTAAGAAACTGCCTGTTGTATGGTCAATAATTAATTGGTCAAAGGTAATAAGAGATGATGTGGTTGAACCACCAGAACCTGAATCTAAGGCCTCGTTTGGATCTTATAATCAATTGAGATAATTTTTTTAATCTAATTTTATAAAATTAGAGTCTAATATATAAATAATCAAATTTCAAGTTACTAAATTTATTTTAATTTAAAACTTCTTTAAATGTAGTGTCGACAATCTTTTTTAATTAACATTTTTTTATGCGGTATTCACAAATCTAACTTTCATAGATATATTTAAATTTATTTTAATATTAAAATATATTTAAATTCATCTTAAATGGGTTTGATAAAAACTCATTTTGTATTTTAATTAACTATTATTTATCAAGAATTTAAGTTACCTAAATTTAGTTCAACATTCAAACGGGGCCAAATTCCAAGAATAGGTTTTAAAACACTTATCCAGATTGAAGTTCTAGGCCTAAGAACAATTGCCCAAGATTAGCTACTAGGTATCTTATCAATTCCGAGATCGATCTCTACCGGATGACCACTGGTGCTATCTTCTGCTCCAATAATTGAAGCGAAGTCACCTAAATCTTATGGAATCGTCACTCCGAATTTATTTATGAAGGTGATGAATGATCACTTTGGACAATTTTGGATCAGAAAGGTTAAGTTAAAACAGTACATTGGGATTTTTGTACTCGCCAATTTGGGTATTAACCTTTATTGGGTTCTAATTTAGTGCATGAGTTTAAGCGCAGAATGCCAGCCCTTTTTCTTTTGGGAATAATTCCAAAATGGGATCTCCATTATCCCTGAGACGAGATGAGTAGATGTAGCTCATAAATCCAGCTTCCCAAAGCCTGGAAAGTATTTAATTTTTTAGATTTTATTTTGCAACATAACTCGGGATCCACTTTCTCAAAAAAAAAAAAAAAACAAACACTCGGGATCCACGTAATGACAAATCAAACGTGGGGATCATGTAAGAGGTCTCTTGGACATATCCCCAAGGAGTCATGGTTGTTGAGTTGTTTCTTCATGTGCTGTGTTTTGGGCCTTTGGCCACTCGAAAAAAAAGGACGACAAAATCTCATAATTGTTATAAAATTAGAATAAATTATTATTATAAAAAAAATTATTACAAGAAAATTATTTAAAATTATTTATTTTTCAAGAATTGAATTTTTTTTTCTTTTTTTTTCTTCTTTATTTCTTTCTCTCATATTTTTTTTTCTTTTTACTTGTACAAAACTGATCGAAAACGTTCGTATCTATAAGCATAAATTATTGTGTAAGTTATTGTATATATTGAGAAAAAAACACAGATGTGAGGGATAAAGCACATGGGTATTGGGAGGGAGGTCATTCATTGCCCCCTCTTTGCATTATTACAATAATCTCTCTTGAATGACCACCCATAAAAAATTCGTCTCGTTAAAATTTTGTTAAGAAAAAATCGAATGGGAAGAAAATTCAATGGCGAAAGAAAAATAGTATAGTATTCTTAAGTATATCCAAGTATTTTAAAATTGTCTCATTAAAACCTTGCAAAGGAAAATCTAGTGGAACAAAACTTCAGCGAAGGAAAAAGAGTATAATTAACACAAGTTTTCAGGACATTTACTCCCTCTAAAAAGTACATAACTACAGATTTTTAAATTTTCGCATTCCAATATTTTACATAATTTTCTTGAATGTCACAATTGGTAATACTTTTGTGAATAAATCTACCAGATTATCACTTGATCGTATCTGCTTGACATCAATTTCATTTTTTTCTTGAAGTTCGTGAGTATAAAAGAATTTAGGTGAAATATGTTTAATTCTGTTACTTTTGATATATCATTTTCTGATTTGAGTGATACAAGTAATATTATTTTCATATAAAATTGTTAGGCTATCATTGATCATTGGAAGACCACACTTTTCTTGGAATTATTGATATCAACCAAATACACTCTCGACTTGTTTAATGAATTGCAATGATCTCTGAGTGATTTGAAAATGTGGCAGATAGTGTCTGCTTGACAGATCTCCATGATATAGCAGTATTTCCATAAGTAAATAAATATCCAGTTTAAGATCTACCTTTGTGTGGATCTGAAAGATAACCTGCATCTGCATACCCAATCAATTGTGGACTTGATCCATGTTGATAAAATAATCTCATATCAACTGTACCATGAAGGTAACGAAAGACATATTTAATATCATTCTAATGTTTTCAAGTTGGTGTAGAACTATATTTTGCAAGTAGATTAACTGAAAATGTAATATCAGGCCGAGTGCAATTTATAAGATACATCAAAACTCCAATTGCACTAAGATATAGTACTTCAGGACAAATAATTTTTTCATCGTCTTCATAAGGACGAAATGGATCAATCTTCACATTAAGTGATCGAACAATCATTGAAGTATTCAGGGATGAGCTTTGTCCATATAAAATCGTTTTAGGACATTTTCTGTATACATGAACTGATGAATAAAAATTTCATTTGACAAGTGTTCGCGCTGTAGGCAGAGACAAAATTTTGTTTTGCCAAAATCTTTTATTTCAAATTCATTATTTAAATATGTAGCGGCTTTTAAATCTCTTAAGGAGTTTTTACAATATTTAAATCATCAACATAAATCACAATAATGACAAATCCGGATTCTGATTTCTTAATAAAAACATATGGGCATATAAAATTATTTTCAAATCTTTTTTTCAATAGATATTCGCTTAAGCGATTATACCACATGCGTCTGGATTGCTTTAATCCATATAAAGATTTTTTAAGTTTGATAAAGTATATATTTCTAGGTGTACTTGTAAATGTTTCAAACATTTTATATCCTTCAAGAATTTTTATATATATGTCATGGTCTAAGGATTCATATAAATATTCAATGACCACATAGATCAATCGCATTTCTAATCATTTTGTAACAACCAGACTAATCCAAAATCTAAATGTGATTGTATCCATAACGGGAGAATATGTTTCTTTATAATCAATCACGGGTTTGTGCAATAAATCTTGTGCGACAAGTCGTGCTTTGTACCGTACAATTTCATTTTTCTCATTGCGTTTTCGTACAAATACTCACTTATATTCAACAGGTATTACACCATTTGATATTTGAACAACAGGTCTAAATACTTCTCACTTTACTAGTAAGTTTAATTAAGCTTCAATAGCTGCTTTTCATTTTGACCAATCATTTCTACGTCGACATTGTTCAATAGTTCTTGGCTCACTTTCTTCATTACTTCTGGTACTGTCAATGATCATCTTATATGAAAATATGTTGTCGACAACAGTTTTATTTCTATCCAGAATTTCTCCAGTTTTCAAGAAATATATTGAAATCTCATTATTTTCAAGTACCTGTTCATCTTCAGGGTAAAATATTTTATGAAACACATCTTCAGGATGTCCCTTTTCAGGAGATTTTAGAATAGAAGATTTGATCTCTTCAAGAGCATCAACTATATTTGTAGCATGAACTATGGGTATTGGTTCTTTAGAACACCAAATTCATTTTGTATCTTTTTCTTTCGAAAAATTTTATCTTTTGCACAAATAGGTCTTCCACGCTTCAAGTGTTTCTTAAACTCATCTATTGCTATTTTGACAACATGTCCTTCAGGAACTTCAATCATTACTGGAGTATAAACAGTGGAAATATAAGATTTTACTATACCTTTAGTGTTAGTAAATACATTCGGTAATTGATTTGCAACATTTTACAAATGAATAATCCGCTAAACTTCTAGTTTACATTCATTTGTAGGAGGATCAAATTAAAACATGGTTTTATTATCTCAAGTAATTTCTTGTCGTGCTTCAAGTACTGATTTTTCGTTACCCAGTAATGAAAAAGTGGATTTATCAAAGTGACAATTCTCAAAACTTGCTTTAAATATATCTCATATAAGTGGTTCAATGTATCTAATAATAGATGAAAAATAAAAACCAACATATATATCAAGTCTACATTAAGAGCCCATTTTTGTACGCTGTGGAGATGCAATTGGAACATATACAATATATCAAAAAATACGAAGATGAGAAATATTTGGTTGTAAATCAAATGCAAGCTATAATGAAGAATATTTATGATATGCAGATGGTCTAATATGAATTAATGACGCTGCATGAAATATAGCATGTCCCCAAGCAGAAACAAGTAATTTTGATTTCATAAGTAAAAGTCTAGCCGATTAGCTGAAACTTTTTGATCGAAAATTCAGTTAGACCGTTTTGAGTGTGTGTATGGGCAACAAGATGTTAAACATCTATTCCTATTAACATGTAATAGTTATCAAAAATTTGAGATGAAAATTTGTCTGCATTATCCAGTCAAATAGTTTTAATTGGATACTCAGGAAATTTTGCTCGTAATTTGATTATCTAAGTAAGAAGTCTAGCAAATGCAACATTTCTAGTGAAAAGTAGACAAACATGTGACCATAGACTTGATACATCAATCAAAACCATAAAGTATTTAAATGGTTCACTTAATGGATGAATAGACCCACATATATCTCTGTGAATCCTTTGTAAAAAGGATGGAAATTCAACAACAACTTTTGAAATAGATGGTCTGATACTTTGAGAACATGCAGAGTATGGATATTCATTAGGTAAAAGAATATTTTGGTTCTTTAAGGGATGTCCATGTGAATTATCAATGATTCGTCTCATCATTATTGATCCTAGATGTCCAAAGCGATCATGCCAAGTTATAAATACTTTTGGGTCAATGCACTTCTCGTGCAATACTACATATGATTCAATTGTTTCCATCTTTGTATAATACAATCTCGAAGAGAGAGTAAACAGTTTTTCTAATATGAGCTTCTAGTCTGATACTATTTTAATAATAAAAAGATACTCTTTACTGCCTTCATTGGTCGTTTCAATATGGTAATTATTACGACGTATATCTTTGCAACTTAATAAATTTCTTCTAGATTGTGAAGAAAATAGAGTATTATCAATACAAAATTTGGTGCCATTAGGCAACACAATATAAGCTCTTCCGAAATTCTCAATTAGATTTGATGAACCTGATATGGTATGGACATAGGTTTTATTAATGCTAGATTTTGAAAATATTTCTTATCTTTGAGAATTGTATGAGTTGTAACACTATCAGTCAGACATACACTTTTATCATTCAACTCAAAAATAAAAAGTTCATTCATGTGATCCATGATTCTATAAAATATACAAATTTTTTATTACAAATAATAAAGAAAATACATTAATTGGAAGGAACACTTCCATTTCCAATCAAGTGATCAATTCTACCATCAGAATTTTCAAAGAAATAAGCAACATCAAGATGAGTGATATATATTTTTGATGAATCATCTAATGGTTCTACTAGATTTGTTTTAACCCTTTTATTATTTCTTTTTATAGATACTTGATATAAATATACTAAGTGTCTGGTCGTACGACAGATATGTGACCAATGTCCAGTCATACTACATTTATGGCACACATTTTCACCTCTTTTTGAAAAATTATTCTGGAAGTTTTTACCCATTGCTGAGTTGTACCACTTCTAGTAATACGGTATGTTATTATTAATTTTAATGTTGTCAGTTCTGGATCAATATATCTATAATTTCTCCTACCACGTCTATATTTCTGATTTATTCAAAATGATGCATCATTTGCTTCTGGGAATGATGCAAACTTATTACCATTCACTTCAGTGAATGATGTTGAGTTAGTAGGGCGTAACTGGTGATTTTTTAATAAAAACTCATTATTTTGCTCAGCTACTATAAGACTTGATATAAATTCTATATATTTCTTAAATTTTCTCTCTCGATACTGCTGTTGCAAGAACACATTCGAGGCATGAAAAATAATATAAGTCTTCTCTAACATATCATCATCGGTGATTTTCTTACAGTATAATTTTAGTACTGAGCTTATTTTAAAAAGTGCAGAATTATACTCACTAACACTTTTAAAATTTTATAATTTCAGGTGCAACCATTCATAACGAGCTTTTGTAAGCATGACAGTTTTCTGGTATTCATATCTCTCCCTTAAAATTATTCCACAAAATAAATGGATCTTTTATTGTAAGATACTCAATTTTTAATTTTTCATGAAAATAGTGGCGTAGGAAAATCATTATTTTAGCACGGTCTTGTAGGGATGCTTGATTTCATTCTTTAATTATTTTTCCCAGGTTTATAGCATCCAGATGAATTTTAGCATCCAGATGAATTTCAGCATCAAGAATTTAGGATAAATAATTTTTTTCAGATATGTCAAGAGCAACGAATTCTAATTTTGTGAGATTGGTAATTTTATACATATATAAATAATGAAGTAAATATGTGTATCTCAAAAATATATTTATAAAATCACGTAGATTTAATCAATAAAATATTTCATATTTATATCAAAAACTGCAAATAATATATTGAAAAACTTACTTGAGGAATAAGACAACTAACTTCAGAATTAGTAGAACAGTCGTGCTGATAACCTGTTATAAAGCTAGAATAAACTACTATTGCAAGTGAATTTATTGCAATAGAAAATATTTAAAACTCTTTATTCCTCAATAACTGAATTTTCTCTCTTCTTTTCTTTCTTTATTTCTCTCATATTTATTTTATTTTATTTTATTTTATTTTATTTTCTTCTTACTTTATTTTATTTTATTTTCTTCTCTTCTTACTTGTATAAAACTGATAAAAAAACGTTTGTATTTATAAGTATAAATTACTATACAAATTACTGTACAGATTAAAAAAAAAAACATAGATATGGGGAATAGAGCACATGAGCATTGGGAGAGGGTTCATTTATTGTTGCCCTTCTTGCATTATTACAACAATAATAATTAGGTTTTTGAGCATCATCATTATTTGATTATGGTAAATGGACGCTGCCACAGGGATCGACATCCATGCCCATTTTTTTACTGATTCAGTGTATTTCATTTTTTTAAATTTTTTTTTAGTTTTAGTTTTATTCATTTTTTTTAACATCTTTAAATATTATTTTTATTTTAAAAAAATACATAAACTTAATAATATTTACTTACTTAATCACTTTGAATTTTTAAAAAACAAAAAACAAAAAATAAAATAAAATCGGTCAACTTTCAATAAAAGGATCGGTTTAAATAGTATTATCCTATGGTAAATATATATGGGTCAAACAAATCATCATAAAGGTAATCGGACGGTGTTTGGTATTGGGCTGCGACAATCTCCTTTCTCTCTCGTGAAATAACCCATGTTTAGGGTTTCTTAAATTTCTCCTGCCATTGCAAAAAGGGAAAGGGGGAAGTTCCGACTTCATTCCTCCTTCGAATTTTTCGTTTCTCCTTCCTCTCATTTTCTTTTTCTTTTTCTTAATTTCTGTGTTTGGTATAGAGGGTGATGGTGGTTTTCAGGTATTTTGGATTTTAAGGGCTGGTGGTGCAAGTTCGAAGTAGTTGGTTGGCCAAAGCCCACCACGCGCAGCTTTTCCGTTCTTTCCATTTACCGATTGAGTCATCACACAACATTTTTTGTTGAATGGAGTGGCGCATGCTCATAACTCATGGGGTCCGGTTGAATGTGAGCTTTAAGGAGCATCGCTTCTGGTGGATCCTTCTCGTCGGTGGTAGTTTAGAGCGGATCTAGGACTATCAGAGCTCCTTAGTTCTGCAGTGGTGTACTCCTAGCGTGGTGCGTGGTGTCCACGTGCCACTACATACAGCTTTTTTTGGTTTTGTTGTTTACTGTTTATGTGTGTTTGCTGGATTTATTGTATTTTGTTGTTGTTTGTATAAAAAAATTATAAAGATAAATAGTCTCTCGGACTTAGGTTTATAGAGTTTTAATCCTCCCCTCCGTTGGAGGATGAGACTTGAGTTACTTGCCTTCGGGCAATGTTTAGTCTAGCAGCTAGTTGGTTTGAGAGAATTAGTAAGTTTGTGCCCCAATAGTAGCTAGTTGACTAATATATTGAGGTTTTTCTTAATTCATATTGGTCATATTTGTAATATTTCAAGTTATTGGGTTGAATGAAAGTAGACATATTTCTCTAAAATAAATAAATAAAGGTAATTGGACAATCGAAAACTAGTTTCGCAATTGTATTTTGTACCCATTAAAATAAGTCTATTATGTTCACTCCATTTGATACTTAATTGTGATATCTCATATATTTTGATTTTTTATAATTTTTTTAATAATGATTAAGTGATTATTAATATATTAATATTTTTTATATTTTTAAAAAATATTTTAAAATAAGAAAAAAAACTGATCGATAAGTTTCATCGGTCAATATGGAAAGCACGCCCTTTAAAAAAATGAGGCTTGCTTGGCAGCAGCCTGGCTGTCGCGCAAACCTCTCACGTGAACAGTAATTTACAATCTATTTAAACTGGATTCTGCAACAACTATACTTGCAACAACTATATATATATATAAAGGAAAATCTGCAAATTGGATTCTGCAGCTGAATAAAGATACATAAATTTGCAATCTATTTAAAAAATAATTTTTTGTTGATTTTTTTTTTAATTTTTTGGCAAGATAATAAGACATATTTATAAAAATAAAAAGAGAGTCAAGCTCTTACACATTTAAATAAAAGGTGGGTCTTTTCTATTATGAAAAAGCAGTAAACTAGGAGGAATTTGGATTAATGGGATATTTCCTAGGGTTTGCGTTGTCACTGCCCACTGCGCTAAATCGTGTGCGTATCAATTCTGCAACCAATGAATCTTCCTTGCATTCCAAGAAGTAAAATGCTGGAATTGATGTTTGATGTCATTTAGTATTGGGCTCAAAATCAATTCTTGAATTTCATAGGGATCATTGATGCCTTTGATCACATTCAAAGAATCTCCTTCCAGAATAATATTGGTGATCTTTTCCTTTGCAGCTTTATTTACTGCCACAAGAGTAGTTTGTGCTTCTGCAACAGATGAGATGGTGCTATTTATCTGATTTGTCTTGATGAAAATAATTTCTCATTTTTTTGCTTTTACAAATTGTCGAGATGATACTATGGTGAGATCGAACAGCAACATCAAACAAGATGATTCTGGTGTCCTCTTGTAACTGTTGATTATCTTCTTGAACCATTTGATCCTTCATTTTGTGGGATCAGGCTCTAATATGCTCCATTTAAGATCGTTGAACAAATTCCATAAATTGTTGAGGGGATTCTTGGATATTGTCGTGAAGGATCCTATTTCTTATATACCAAATCGTATCCATCAAAATACACGCAACGATTTAAAAAAGATGATGCTCATACTCTGGAATATTTAAATTACAACTCGAATTTTTCGAGATTTACATGCTCTAAAATTTTATCTAGCATTATTTGAAAAAAAAAACTTATTTGCATACTCTTTTAGAGCATCCACATCTCATTTTTTAAGGTTTTTCTCAAATTTTAACTAAAAATTCTTCCTTATAAATTATTCTTAATTTTTATTCATTTTCAAAAAATCTCTTATATCTCATTTTCTATCATTTCTTTATTCTATTAAAATAATTTTGTTTTGTTTTTTCTTTATTACTTTTTCTATTACTTTATTTCACATTTTTAACTATTTCTAATAAAATATATTTAAAATTTAATATAGGAATAAATAGTAATCCTTCAAATATAATGAATTATCTAGCACCCAAAACCAAACCTTATAATTTAGAGACTAATAGTATTTGATACACTTAATATTGATGCTCTTAGAGCATTCACAATAAACTCAACAAATTCATTATTTAATCAAATAATAGCTATGATGCATTAAAACATGATTGCGACAACTTGATTAAAATAAGTGTCTCTTTCTTGGCTCAACGAATATATTTAGCCCATTGGATTAGCCAAATTATTCATCTATTATTTATTTTTATTTTCCATCCCAAAGTTATACCCACATCCAAAATTGTTGCAATGTTATATCCATATTAGTTTTTTTATTTTTTATTCATAATAATAGTTAATATTTATTATTTTGACCTTCTCAATTGCATACTCTTAGATATATTTAAGTGTTCATTCTTAAAAAATATAACCATTAAAGAAATATAATCGTTAAAAAATTTTACAAAAGGAAATAATTTGAACGTTAGAAAATTAATGTGTATTTTATAATAATAAATCAATATTTAAATTTGAATTGAAATTAAAATAAATGAAAATTTAGAAAATAATATTTTAATAAAATACCTATTATTTTATTGAATATATTATTTGATATAATAAAAAATAATTAGTCAAAATTTATAAAAATAAAATTTTTTATTAAAATTTGACTAAACAATAATTAAACACTTTAAATGCTCTTTCACACAAACAAAGAGATACTAATGATGTGAACGATGTAGATATCTGGCGCATCAACTATATGTTTAAATTTTTATTTTCAATAGGTTAACAACAAATAGTATGTTAACAAATTTTATAATAAAAATCACATTTTTATTTGTTATTCCAAAAATACTATTTATTATTATAACTATTTAATTATTATTCTTTCAACAACATAAAATCATTAACTTACAAGTTATAAGTGAGTTATCATCATTTAAAATGGCATCATAATATATTAGAAAAAAGATGCTAAGAGTATGTTTGAATAGTAATATGAGATAAGATGAGATGATTTTATATAAAAATTAAAAATTAAAAATTAAAAAAATATATAAAATATTATTTTTTAATATTATTATTATTTAAATTAAAAAAATTAAATTAAAACTTTAAAAATTGAGTTAATTATTATATTTTATATTAAAATTTAAAAAAATCATAATAAGCATCTCATCTCCTCAATCAAATAGGATGAAGATCAATAACTATTTTCAAAGATTAAGATGCTGTTTGTATTAAAAGATGAAATGAATTTGTTTTAATTTATTTTAAATTTATTAATATATTTTTTTATATTTTTATATAAAATATAAATTTAATACAATTTTTTAAATTTTAATATATATTTTTTTAAATTTTAAATTAATTTTTTAAAATTTAAAATAATAACAATATTAAAAAATAAATTCATTTAATTCAAATCATTTCATTTCAACTTTATCAATTTAAACGGTACTAAGGAGGGTAATACAGGCGTCCCAGCGATCCCTTTTTTCAGGCATCGTTGATTGTCTTCTGCATGACACAACAGCATCAACTGTCTTGTTTTCTTTTCTTTCTTCTTTTTGTTTTTGCTCTTTTCGTGGGAATCCTAAAAAGGTCCATAATTTTTTCCCTTTCATAAAAATAAAAAAGAAAGAAAGAAAAAAAAAGAGCATAATTTTCATATAAAGATGTGCTATAATATGGTATCCAGAAATGACATAAAATAGAAAACAAAGGTTTGGTGGGCAATGTTTTCAAAAGCACCTTTGTCCGATTCTATCATCATTATTCCACCACTTTTTACCCATATACTATTACTAAACTTCTTTCACTATCTCTAATTGGAACAAGCAGTGGCACCATTCTATTTGTTGAGAGGACTGTTACATTTATAATAATAAAAAAAATTATATAAAAAAAATTACATAAATTAATATAAATTTATCTAATTTATTAAATTTATTTTATAATAAAAATAATTTTATAATCTAATAAATCATATTAAATCATAAAATTATTTTTATATAATGCATTTGTAATTAAAATATTTTCCTTATTTTTTTAGAATGTATAATTTTTGCCTTTATTAATTATTTAAATTTTACTAAATTTAGAACTAACATAAAAAAAAACTTTTTAATAATAAATCTCTCATTTTTTTAAAAAGAAATACGAAACTTAAAGCACTTTAAAATTGCATTCAGCATTACCGGATTGTGAACTGCCAATTGATTAACAATTAGTTAATATTAAGTTCTTTTTTTATGATATTTTAGAGCAACAGTAGCTTTTTTCATATGAATGAAAAGGTTAATGCCCCTAAACAATTAAAATCAACCTGATACACTCAAGTTTTTCATGTTTCTACTATCCATTATCTTGACGTTATTTGATCTGATATGTTGAGTTATAATCTTTTTTATTATAAAATAGATCTAATAAATCTCATAAAATTAAAATCTAAATAAATTCATTTTTATATAAACTTTACATCTGTAACAAATTTCTAATATAATGTATGGAGAATTTTGATTTGGTGCTGAAAAAGTAATCACCATAATATGAAAATCATTGGAACACAATGTAGGTGAGGTCTCCAGTCGGATATAAATCAGTTTTAACATTATAAGTGACATGTTCTTTTGATACAAAGACAAACTAACTTTGGAAAAATCATTTCCTTAATTATTTATAAAATGATTCGTGCGATTAGAGAATGCAAGTCCAGAATATGTTTTTAGAAATAATATTTGAAAATATAGGTCTCATTTTTTTAAGGGTTTGCATATTTGAAAATTTTAGTGATAAATGATGTAAATGGTTTTTGTTTTTTTGTTTTTTGTTTTTCCGGACGATGCTCTTTCTTCTGTCTTTTTGCCCCCATCACTTCCAGTCTCCAGAAGAAAATTCATTCTTACCAACTGGAATCAATCACAAAGTTTTTAACGCCAGAAAGCTCTTTTTCTTTCCGAGATTTATCAATAATTTTATTTGAAAGTTTTAATCTTATATATGAGAGTAAAATTACAATGCTACATGTATTTACAATTTTATTTATATTTATATTTATAATATTAATTCAGTTATTTTTTTATTTTTAAATTCAAAGTTTGAGTTTTAAATTTTATGATTTTTAACATATTAATAATTAATATGTAAAGAAGTAAGTTTTTTGTAATTTTTGTAATATATTTAGTATTTTTCTTATTTTTATGACATAATATAATTTTTAAATTTTAAAAAATTTAAATTAAATTATAACACGTAAATAATACGTTATATAAAGGTCTTCAAATAATGCTATTAACTTATGTATCTTAAAAAGATTGGCTACTTTAAGTAGACGTACGATTGATAACAAAATGATGTTGTTACTGTAACAAGGCACGCCTTATCTTTTTAATTCATTTTTCAAGTGTTTTACCCACTAAACCTAACCCCTTCTTCTTCTTCTTCTTCTTCCTTTTTTTTTTTTTTTTTTGTTTTTTTAAGAAATAAACTTATCACTAAATTAAGAAATTAAAATTTATAACTGTGACCTATAAATGCTGAGATAACACAATAATACAAGTCAACTAATTTTAATTAGAGCTTCTCAGACATATAGTTAAGAGATTTTATGCTGTCTTTTAAGAATATATTTACTAGGCTCCGCTTGGATTCGGAGATGAGATGAGTTGAGATGAGTTTGGTTTATTTTTTAATATTATTATTATTTTGAAATTTGAAAAAGGTGTGTTGGGATTTGAAAAATGTATATTGGGATTTGAAAAAGGTGTATAGGAATTTGTGTTTTGTATAAAAAATTATAAAAATATAATGATGAAATGGAAGTGAGTTGAGATGAGCTCAACCCACTTCCCAATCCAAGCAAGGCCTAAGTTCTCTTGTTTAAAGAGAAGAGAAACTAAAATTTTATAGATTAAAAAATTCAAAAAATTATTTTTTAATATAAAATATTTTTTTTATACAAATTAAACATAATAATAAACAACTAAACCAATAACAAATATAGAAAAATACAACACAAACCATTGGACTGTGGTGGCGCGCCCTCTAAACCTAACCTATCGAGTCTTGAGAAAAGAAACTTCTCGAATGGTTACAAAAACAACGGCAGCTTAAAAGCAAACTACCAGTCAATAGATTCATCATTGAAAGGCAAAGTAGAAAAGTGTAAAAGCTCAGTAATTCCAAAAATAATAAAGTGCATAAAGTAAAAAAAAAAAAAAAAAGAGAGAGGGCATTGAGATTTCCAAATTTCTTGCTGGTATTATTCCTTGATTTCCTTGTGCTGTATTAATTAAGAATGCATGGGAAGGGAATGTTTTGGCTTAATTTCTGACAACATCAATGTTTACATGTGGATTTGTCTACGAGCTGTCCATTTGTTCTGTTGTCAATGGATTATTTTAGATAAAATTTTTATTTTAATTATATTATATAAAAAATTTATATAATTTAACGTGTATATCAAATTATAAAATTATTTTTATTATAAAATAAATTTAATAGATCACATAAAAATTACATCAAATTATTAATTTATTTTTATATAATCTTTTGTGTATATAATACTTTTCAAAAAAAAAAATACTATATGTTATATTCTTATCTCATTTTTTTTTCTTTATATAAAATAGGACACTTTTATTAATTTTGAATTATATTTTATTTACAAGAAAAAAAAGTTCAAAAATTGATTGGAAACTTCATCATTATATATATAGTAGACTGAAAACTTAATATGTAATATTTTGGTCCAGTAACCAGCCTGCAGTCAATAAAAGCATGGTAGGTGATCTATAACTCGAGTTAGCTAGGCTTGCCATGAAACATCCTTGCATCCGACTTCCGAGTAGTTGCATCTAAACAAATGAGATTTTAAAAAAGTAATAATAAGGAGATAAAATGAAATAAAATAAGAGTGTTTATAAAAATAAACAAGGTCTAATAACAATTTTTTTTTTCTTTTAAAGAAAGTATGTAAAGTTTGAATATTTTATAACTGTATCTAATATTACTTATTAAAACGAAAAATCCTAATTATAACTATAATTGAAGCTTTTTAAAATCATTATAAAAGGATAAAACAAATTTCCTCCTAAGTAACGACTTTGATAGTATTACGACGAATTTGTTCTGATGCAATTTGAAATAACCTAAGACATATGGGGTATACCTCATTCTTAAAAGAATTAGTCAAACTTATAATTAGAGCTCTTCATGGTCATCATGGCAAAAAACAAAAGTCTTCATTTTAAATAATACCTAATGGTATTCACCACTCTCTACATCTTCATGGAAACATTATGAATTAACTAAATCTGATGGGAGAAGTAAATGGTCAATTTCTTGGGCTGGCTTTGCTCATTTTCTAGTAGACTGTGCAATGAGTCAAGATTGAGTGCATAAACTAAGGTTAGAGGCAACGTGTTCTGATATTTTAAAATAATGTCGTTTCAAAATGCAACCATTGCCATCATCCGGCTAAAACTTATACCTTAGATTCTATTCATTTCTCATTTGATTTGACTTACATACGAATCATTGTCCTGACTCCTCCCCCTTACACTTCAGAAATTTGCTTTTCTTTGTATTTTTTTTTTTGGTCCTTGCTTTTCTTTGTATTGAAAAAAGGGCCATAGATCTAGATAATTAAAATAACAGAAAAAACCAGGACCACCAATCTCTTCTGCAGATCCATATATATATATGAATAATAAATTACAGAAACAATCATTTTTTTTTTTTTAGTTTATTGACCAATGTTTTTCCATGCCATTATCAAAATCCAAGTGCATCACATGTTGGTGCTCTCCTCAAATCAACCGTGCTCTTAAATTAGGATTTGAATTGAGAGGTGAGATGAGATGAGATGAAATGAGATAAATTTTAAAAATTTAATAAAATATTATTTTTTAATATTATTATTATTTTAAAATTTAAAAAATTAAATTAAAATTTAAAAAAATTAAATTATTTATTAAATTTTATATGAAAATTTGAAAAGTGTAATGATGATTTTAAAATAAGTTGAGATGAGTTAAATGTGGTACAAAATTGGGCCTAAATCTGATTTTTATTTGAAAAATATTTTGGTACAATTTTACAAAAAAAAAAATTAATGACTTACATGACTTGATGTGATATAATAGATTATAAAATTATTTTTATTATAAAAAATTAATATATTATACAAAATTAAATTAATTTATAAATTAATTTTTATTAAATTTCTTTATGATTGAAGTATTCTTAATTTTTTAATTTTTGGTATATTTCGTTTGCTTATTTCATTTACAAAACAGTCACAATAAGAGATATCATTTCTCATTTATTTAATCAACTAGACTATTGGAGCACTGCCCTTAGACCCGTAAAGTATTTTTTATTCCTTGAAAATTTTTTGTTTAGAAATCTATAGAAACCAACCCACTTCCAACTTCTTAAATAAAGAAATAATTTATTCTACCTCCTTTGAGAATGCTCAAAAAATTGGGATGTATGAAGATTATTTTAAAAGAAATCGAGAAGGGTTTCAAACAGGGGGTAAACTATTAAAAAAAAAATTGTAATTGTGATTCAATAAATATCGCACAAACGTTTTAAAAAAATTATTTTTTAATAATAAATCTTATTCTTTTTTAAAATGATTGTATAACATTTATGCATTCGACAATTTTATGAATGGCTCTTCTTGTAAAAAATCTATAAAATGAAAAAAAAAAGAGAAAATGTTAGATTTTTAATTTTGAAATTTTGCTACATGTATAGTAAAATAGGATGAATTAAATTAAATGATAAATACTGTATAACCTGTGGTGACAAAATTCTAAGAAAATAATGAGATATTAGCTGAAATGCATATTTTGTACAACCTTTTGTAGAATAGTGAGTTCTACTAAAAAAAAAATGTCATTTTTTTTTTAAATTTCTGCATTTAGGCATTTAGGCCTTTTCTTTTCAAACTCTACTACTTATCGTTTCTAACATCATATATTTTATTTATTTTCATTTTCATTTTCATTTTCATTTATTTTTATTTTTATTATTATTAAATTAATAAAATTATTCTACTTATCATCTCTATACCATATATCAGTTAAATAAATAAATCCTTTTGTATAATATGTGATAGAAGAAGTTTTTTCTTTTTTCTTTTTTACTGTCATTACTCTTTTAAACCCTTTAAATTGATAGAACATTTCAATTAATCTTATTTTATTTAATTATTATAAATTTTATAAATATATATAATATAATAAATAATTTTATTTTATTTAAATTTTAAAATAAATATGTATCTAAAACTCACTTATATCAATATATATGCATCGAAAGTACCTTAAACAGCAGGAGGGATTACAGGG
Source organism: Platycarya strobilacea (assembly GCA_036898215.1). Classification (NCBI taxonomy): domain Eukaryota; kingdom Viridiplantae; phylum Streptophyta; class Magnoliopsida; order Fagales; family Juglandaceae; genus Platycarya; species Platycarya strobilacea. The sequence continues at coordinate 50,120,178 of CM072550.1, forward strand.
ATGCAGAGGAGGGCCGTTTTCATTGACCCACATGACGACAGTGACAGTCAGAACTCATTAAGGTCTCTCAATCTCTGGCGCCATTAACTGAATTCATATTCTATACTGTCACTACCATTCCTCAACTTCTTCAATCCGATATCTCTTTCCCCAAAAAAAGTATAAACATTAAAAATGAAATAAATTATATTATAATAAAAAAAATAGGAATGGTGTCTTTTTTTTGGGAGAAAAAACTCTTCTGCTAAAAGTTGACGGCTGCCTCAAAAGTCTATTTTCATTGCCCTTTTTGTTGAACCAAATTGCTTGACACTCGGAACCTAATTGCTTGATATATGGGATTGGCAGAAAAAATATAAAAAGAATAAGCGCTAAACGGTATTTGTTTTAAAAAATGCTCTCAACCTAAATAAATAATTTAAAATATACTTACAAATTAACATAATTTAATATTAGATATTAAATAATAAAATTATTTTTATTATAATATATATATAGATAATTATGTTGATTTGTAAATTTATTCTTATAAAATAACTTTTAAATAAAAAAATTTATATTCTATATTCTCATTCTACGTTTATCTTATTAAATAATATATGATATATTTCTGTTTATTAAATAATTAATTATTATATATATTTTTTATTATCTAATATAATAAATATATTACATTCTATTTAATATAATAAAAGTATGATAAGTGTGTTTACTTCTTTTAAATTTATCACTTTCTTATTTACTTTTTTATACACAAGAAAAATGCAAAAAGCATAGATATTACCAGCAAAACCTGAGCTGGATCCACACTACCCATGATTTTACTCTTAACCTTTTCTCCTCTTTAGATTCAACCTTTTCACAGTCCCTTTCCTCATCTGCTTCCCACTCACAAGCACAATCACAGAGCACTGATGTGTCTTCTCTCTTACTCTCTGCTTCTGCACTCTCTGTGTCAGTCTCTTCCTCTTTTCCTCCTTGGCTGAGCTTTGCCCACAATGCCCACCTTCTTCTTCTACTTCTTCTTTTGTCTGTTCTTCATCTGGGCACCTCTGCAATTATCCTGCACCAACTCCATTGTTGGACGCAGAATTCTCCACGAGCCCTATTCGCCTCTCGACTCTCTCCCTCCTTCTCCGCCTCCTTCTCCATCTCCCCCACCTTCTCCCACTACCCCCAAGTACCCTTTTTCCACTTCCACCCCTAACCAATCTCAGTTTTTCCCGTCCTATCCCCCACCCCCTCCTCCTCCTTCCCCTGCCTCCTTCGCTTCCTTTCCTGCTAACATCTCCTCTCTCATTCTCCCTCAATCCCCCTCTTCAAAGCACACTTCTTCCAAGCTCGTTGCAGTATCTGCCGCAGCCGCCGTATCAGCCGTCGTATTCGTCGGGGCTGCGGTTTTCTTCCATTTGCGGCGCCGTGGTTTCGCCGAAGACAAGACTTTGACGTCCGATACCAGTAGCAGGTTGTTCCCGGATAATGCCGAAAGAGGTAATGGGACTGTCTCCAACAGTTCCGAGTTTCTGTACCTTGGCACGATGGTCAACTCTCGGGGAATCGACGATAGCTGCGTTAACACTAACGTCGGAATTGGTGATGTCGTCGTCGTCGGCGGCGGAGATTTGGATACTCGGAAACTGAGTTCTCCGGAGCTCCACCCGCTTCCGCCGCTGACCCGGCAGAGTTCTATGGTTGTTGGCGGCGACGAGGAGGGGACAGAAGAGGAGTTCTACTCGCCTAGAGTGTCGTTGAGTGTCACTGGATCAGGCTCCCGGAGATTGTTTCTGGCCGAGGAGAAAAAATGCAGTGATTCCAGTTCCTGTTCGTATCCATCTTCGACTTCCGGTTCGCCGGCTCGGTCTCACTCGATTAGTCTCTCTCCGCCGGTCAGTTTGAGCCCCAGAAGATTGCAACCCAACTCTGCACAGCCACAAGCACCAGATGCATCTCCAAGACAATCGAACGACGCTAATTCTAGTAAAAATGTGGGATATTCGTCTTCGGCGTTTTCGACTCCAGAGAGAGCTGTTGACAGAAAACCAGATGCATCTCCAAAAATATCAAATGTTTCGGATCAAATGTCTCTGAATTCGAAGATACTTGATTTAGCTTTATCACCCAATGCTTCAGATCGAAATCTCCGGCAGTCTCCCACATTTTCACTTCATTCTTCATCACAGTCTCTGCCATCTTCGCCGAAGTGTAAGTCGGAGGGAAATTCACCGACAAGATCCTGTCTTGAGAAGTCCCCTGAGAGAACTCTCAGTGCTAAATCACAGCTGGATTGTATTCCGTCTCCTCCACCTTTGAGGATCCTTGATTTACCTTCATCACCCAATGATTCAGATCGAAGTAATATGCAGTCCCCCACAACTTCACTACCTTCTTTATCGCCATCTCCGCCATCTTCTCCGGAGAAGTCTCCAGAGAGAACTCCCAGTGCTTCATTGCAGCCGAATTGTATTCCGTCTCCTCCGCCTTCGACGATCCTTGATTCAGCTTTATCAGCCAATGCTTTGGATCTAGATCACCGGCGGTCTCCCACACCTTCCCTACTTTCTTCGGCACCATCTCCGCCATCTTCGCCGGAGCGTAATTTGGAGGAAAATACACCAAGAAGTTCCTGGCTTGAGAATTCTCCAGAGAGAACTCTCAGGGACTCATTGCAGCCGCATCTTACTCCGTCCCCTCCACCTTCCAGTATCCTTGATTTAGCCTTATCACCCAATGCTTCGGGTCGAGATCACTGGCAGTCTCCCACAAATTCACTACCATCTTCATCACCATCTCTGCCATCTTCGCCGGAGCGTAACTTGGAGGAAAACACACCGGCACGATCCTGGCGTGAGAAGTCTCCAGAGCGAACTCTCAATGACTCAGTGCAGCAGAATCGCACTCCGTCTCCTCCGCCTTCGACGATCCTTGATTTAGCTTCATCACCCATTGCTTTCGATCGAGATCCTCGGCAGTCTTCCACACCTTCGCTACTTTCTTCATCACCATCTCCGCCGTCTTCGCCGGAGCGTAACTTGGAGGAAGATACGGCAACAAGATCCTGGCTTGAAAAGTCTCCAGAGCGAACTCTCCGTGACTCATTGCAGCAGAATCGTATTCCGTCTCCTCCGCCATCGAGGATCCTTGATTTAGCTTCATCACCTATTGCTTTGAATCGAGATCACCGGCAGTCTCCCACACCTTCACTGCTTTCTTCATCACCATCTCCGCCATCTTCGCCGGAGCGTAACTTGGAGGAAGATACCGCAACAAGATCCTGGCTTGAGAAGTCCCCAGAGCGAGACTCATTGCAGCAGAATCGTATTCCGTCTCCTCCGCCATCGAGGATCCTTGATTTAGCTTCATCACCCAATGCTTCGGATCGAGCTCACCGGCGGTCTCCCACACCTTCACTACCTTCTTCGTCACCATCTCCGCCATCTTCGCCGGAGCGTAATTTGGAGGAAGATACGCTAAGAAGATCCTGTCTTGAGAAGTCTCCAGAGAGAACTCTCAGTGCTTCATCTCAACCGCATCGTATTCCGTCTTCTCCGCCATCGAGGATCCTTGATTTAGCTTCATCACCCAATGCTTCGGATGGAGATCACCGGCAGTCTCCTACTCCTTCCCTACCTTCTTCATCACCATCTCCGCCATCTTCGCCGGAGCGTGACTTGGAGGATACACCAAGAAGATCCTGTCTTGAGAAGTCTCCAGAGCGAACTCTCGGTGCTTCATCACAGCGGCACCATAGTCCATCCCCTCTGCCTTTGAGGACCCTTGACTTATCTTCATCTCCCAGTGCTTCACTACCTTCTTCATCACCATCTCCGCCATCTTCGCCGGAACATAATTTGGAGGAAAATACACCGACAATATCTTGTCTTGAGAAATCTCCAGAGAGAACTCCCAGTGCTTCATCACAGCCGCATTGGATTCCACCGCCACCTCCGCTGCCACCTCCGCTACCTAAGCACGGACACTGGGAAACTCCAAATCCTTCAACACCCATTGCTCAGTCCAAGCCCATCTCTCAGCCGCCGGCACTCATACCGCCTTCGAGGCCTTTTGTATTGCAAAACCCAGCACAGGTTTCTCCATTGGAGTTGCCACGCAGTTCTACATCCGCAGAGAAGAGTGAGGAAACTCCCAAGCCCAAGTTGAAGCCTTTACATTGGGATAAAGTAAGAGCCAGCTCCGATCGTGAAATGGTGTGGGATCACCTCAGATCTAGCTCTTTTAAGTAAGACAGTCATTTCTCGTTCTTTCCCTCCCTCTTTCTTGTCTCGTACTGGCTTTTTTCTTGTTATAATTGGCCTATAATCGTCCTCTGCTTGTTTCAAATTGTATGCATGGATTTAAGTATGTAGAATTGGGGTGGTTGCAGATTGAATGAGGAAATGTTCGAGACATTGTTTGTCGTGAACACACCGAACCCAAAGCCTAAAGAAACAACTCCACACTCGGTTCTTCCTTCACCAAATCACGAGAATAGAGTGCTTGATCCCAAAAAGTCGCAGAATATTGCAATTTCGTTAAGGGCCCTTAATGTTACCACAGAGGAAGTCTGCGATGCCCTTTTAGAAGGTATACATTTTCCCCTTTAATTTTGGTGTTGATTCTTGTTTTCTAGGTTCTGAGAATGTTGTTGGTTTTGTTGGCATGACTTCTCTTGTGCAAACTTTATGATGTGGACATGTTAACTGTTTCATGCTTTAAAGTGTAAACTTGTTACTTTGTTGTCAAGAAGCCATTATTAAGTATGGTGGATCTGTAACTTTTTAGATAGAAATTGATTTACTTCTGCTCGGGAAGTAACTTTGATCGCATTATTCTCGTGGAATTTCCAATTATGAGTACAATTTGCGATGTTTCAGTTATTATGAGTGGTAGTAGCAGATACTGGTAGGTGCTGGAAGTGATGTTGAAGTGGAATTTTTTCTTTTTATACCCTGAAGGTTGATACATTTCAGAAGCTTAATTTCTATTGATTCCGAGTACAAAGAAACCCCATTAATCTTCCAAACTCAGACAACTGTCTTTGTTTCTTGAGTAGATAACTGAATACCGGTAAGGTGCTGCATCAATAATCTTCCTAATTCCAATTTGTCTTTCAATGAAGCAAATGGAGTGATAGATGTTCTTGTGAAGTTATGAATGAGAGGAGTTTTTGATATTACTGAGACGCTGAACAAGCTGCTAAAATGATATATGATTCTTTTTCAAATGCAGGAAATGCAGAAACACTTGGTTCTGAAATACTGGAAAGTTTGCTGAAGATGGCTCCTACCAAAGAAGAAGAATGGAAACTGAAGGAGTACAAAGATGATTCAGCAATTAAGCTTGGCCCAGCTGAGAAATTTTTGAAGGCACTGCTTGATGTACCTTTTGCATTTAAAAGGGTGAATGCTATGCTTTACATAGCTAATTTTGAGTCCGAGATTGAGTACCTCAAAAAATCTTTTGGAACTCTAGAGGTAAGTCCTCTCTCTCTCTCTCTCTCTCTCTCTCTCTAAATACCACTCACGCACACAGGCCATGTGATCACTCACCTGATGACATAACTATACGTAAAAGAGATTCAGTCATTGAAGAACTCTCTTGCTAAAGTAGGAGGAAAATGCATTTTTCAATCCATCTAATTGTTTGCCATTTACATTTACAGGCTGCTTGTGAAGAACTGAGAAACTGCAGGATGTTTTTGAAGCTTCTAGATGCTGTGTTAAAGACTGGGAACCGCATGAACATTGGGACAAACCGTGGGGATGCCCATGCCTTCAAGCTCGACACACTTCTCAAGCTTGTTGATGTCAAGGGTTCAGATGGAAAAACCACTCTTTTGCATTTTGTTGTACAAGAGGTTATCAGAACGGAAGGTGCTCGACTCTCAGGTACCAGCCAAACTCCAAACTCTACATTGAGTGAAGATGCCAAGTGTAGGAAGCTTGGCCTACAAGTTGTTTCCGGTCTGAGTTCAGAGCTTACCAATGTGAAGAAAGCTGCTGCAATGGACTCTGATGTGCTTAGCAGTGAAGTCTCCAAGCTCTCTAGGGGGATTGGGAACATTGGCGAGGTTGTGCGATTAAACGAGACAACAGGATTGAATGAAAGTAGCCAGAAATTCTCAGAGGCGATGAACAAATTCATGCAAATGGCTGAGGAGGAGATTATAAGAATTCAAGCCCAAGAAAGTGTTGCTCTGTCTCTAGTGAAGGAGATTACAGAATACTTCCATGGGAACTCGGCCAAGGAAGAAGCTCATCCCTTCAGAATCTTCCTGGTTGTTAGAGACTTTCTTGCCATTCTCGATCGGGTCTGCAAGGAAGTTGGTATGATTAACGAGCGAACTATAGTTAGTTCTGCCCATAAATTTCCAGTTCCAGTTAACCCAATGCTGCCCCAAGCTATTCCTCCAAGGCAGCAGTACAACTCCTCGGATGATGAGAGTGCATGTCCTTAAACTGCATCAAGCTACTCCTTAAAACAGGTTTGTGCATAGGGAAAGGTTGGAGCTCTTATGGTTCTAACTGGTTGTAATTTAAATTATATATTTTTCTTTAAATCTGTATAAATCCATGTAAAATAGCTTGCTTTGATCCTATAGATAATATACAAAGAATAGGTTTTTTTTTTCCCTATGTTGAACAAGTGAGTACGATAAATTTTTGGGATATGTATTGTAAGCGTTTGAACAATTATCAGTGGCCACACAGAATGCAGTTCAATATGAAGTCATTGACTCCAGCTTTAATTTTTGGAAGATATTTCTTTGAATTGAGAATTATTTTTTCTTAATTATAAGGATTAATTTAGATGCTTGTGTTTTCCCTATCAACTGATATACATATATACATGATGTCTGGATTAAGAATCTTTTCATGGTAGAAAACTTTGGATATGTAGGATCTTCGTATATATAATGCCCATTACTTCACCAGTCGAGTTGAGAATTGAATCAGATAGCAGTCACCAGCTGAGAGCAGCTGATGCACCCGTGAAACGAAAAGGCCATTGGCCCATTGCTTTTTCAATTAATTTGTTACTTTTTTCTTTCTCAATAATTAAATTATTCTCTAAACTAACGATATTTTCTCTATTATTCCTTTCAATTGGGCCCTGTCTTCACCATCCCGATGGATACAGTTCATAACTATTTTTTTTTACTATTGAAAGTTTACTTAGCCAACATTTAGATTCCAGACCTATCTCGTAAGCAAGATCACTATCCCATACAGGAGAGGACCTACTTGGGAGCTTGGGGCTACAGCCTCAAGGAAAATATCTTAATGAAGGTTTTACGCAAGGTTAATTTTCGCATTATCTAAAGCGGAATATTGAAAATTTCATAAATTGAGTTTTTAGTTGTCTAACGGCTAACATCCCGGACAATAGTTGAGATTGCATCTCTACATCACTTAGAAGGCTATTAGAGTCTCTCAATCTCTCAAATAATTTTATACTTGATCAAGAGTTTGATAGGGTCGCTCTAATAATTTTTTAGAGAGAGGTGCCTAGGAGATGCATTTTTTCTTGTTTACCTTCACTTAAAAACTAACGTATGTAAGATCCATTAATCCTAATTAAAAATTCTTATGATTAATGGTTTATCAATTTTTCTAGAAGTTAATATAATTAACTGTTTCTTGGTTGAGAGTTAAGTACGTAATTGCGTGATTGAGAGTTAAATAACTATATAGGGTGAAGTTATTTAATTGACGAGGAGTTATCAAAATAACTTTATACCCACGCTCTTAACCCATGTGGATGCTAGGTTGATTAGATTTAACCCATCTACCAAAAGTGTTGAAGATGTACAAATAGGATCATACATATTTATGTATAGCTCTGGGTATTATGGGAGCTGTGTTCTACGTGATCAAAGCGTGAGCATACCAGATTAAACTTAAATTTAGAAAGATAAACCTGCGTTTGGGTGCTAAGGTAATTCAAATGATTTGGATTGATCTGAAAAATAATAGTGTTTTATAGGTCTCACTATAGGGAGTCAACGGGGGAGTTTGCTGACGTGGTATCATGCCTCGTCAATCCACTTATTTATTTAATTAAAAAACAATCCAAAATTGAAAATACGAAATGCGGAAGAGGGAAACCAGAGATCCCATTTTATCGTTGTGAGCCCATACTGTCTGCTGTCGCTGAAGCCCATTTGGAGTGTCGTCACCTGAGCCCATTCCATCTGTCATTGCTTGAGCAATGGAGAAAAGAACATGATATTCTTTTTCTTCTTTTTCTTGTTTCTTCTCGATCCACTTATCTTTTTTCTATCCTTATTCTTTGCTTTTTGTACTCTGTCTGGTTTTCAGTTCATAGCCATGACATCATCATAAGTAGATCCTTAGGGCATGTATATTTATTCGGCGTAAGAGCTCACGACTTGTTTGAAAATTTGTGTTCTCGCTTTAAACATTTGGTTGATGATAAAAGGAAGGGCTTATGTCTCTTTACATGACTAACACGAAGATATTTAATTGCCTTGAATTAAAGTCTCTCTCCCATGGTATACAATATCTTGTTGCACTTCACAAAGCAGCACAATTGCTTCAATCTCCATTCCTTCGTTGATTTAATTTAGATATCAGAGGGATTCTTTATATATATTATTTTAACTAGATTTGATGCTTGAGAACTGTAGAATTTGAAGAGGATTATTGGAGAACTAGCATTAATTTGGGTATATTTTTTATTTCACTAAATGAGAAAACCTCTGTACCCCAATGTGAACGAGATTTGTGAGAACCTCTTGGAATTTCTAATCTAATTATTGTTTCTTGTAGGCTATTTTGTCGAAAAAACATATGCTTTGTTTACTTGGAAGAAATAAAATATCTCATTTTCCTCCCCTTTTTGACCAATCAAACTAAGAATTGGGCTATGAAATTAAGCTCTTAATGTGCATAATTGAGCTCTAATCACTCTTCAAAACCAAGTGAAAATTGGATATTATTTTGTGTATTGAATGTATTTCAAGGAATTTTTGTTTATTGAATGTATTTGATAGACTTTGTTGTGTATTGAATTTTTTTTTTATTGAATATGGGATGGATTGTACGTGTAGATGGATGATGTCCATGACAATTTCAATATTGCAGTAGAGAACTGACCTTTTATACTAATACCACCAATATCTGATACAAGCTTCTTTGTCTCATGACCTTGTTCAGTCAATAAGCTAACTTGAAGTTATAATCATAAGCCATCTAATTCAGATAAAACGATGAAAATTTGAAAAGCGCCCAAAACAAACTATAATTAAACATAGCAAAAATCAACTTACTCGATAGACTTGTGCCAATTCAAGAGGATAAGAAAGCCATAACCTCATTATATGAAATATTAGTACCATATTTGCCTAACAAAACATAAAGTCATCGTATTAATTTAGTTTAAATTAGTGCCACACTTGTTCATGTGTTAATTTTGCTTAAATTATGCTAGTCCTATCTGTTGTGTTTTTTAGACTTACAGTAATATTGTGGGTTTGTTACTTAAATTATGTTGGGTTACTGTATCAAATGGCCTGTGAGTTTCCTTTTGTTGTGTTATATGTATATACAAGATCTTGTGGGTTTCTTACTTATATATATATATATATATATATATCTTGTGGCTTTGTTGGTCATTATTTTCTTTCAATTTGAAATACAGGCTTCAGGAATTGAGGCATATATGAATTCTGATACAACAGAGTGAGGGTGCCAAGTGTTTTGATCATCTTATCAATTGATTCATCTAGGATCCATAACATTTCAATCCACCTAAGGGGGTTTCCGGTCCTGCATACCAACAGCCATGTTATTTTGTTGCTCCCAACATATCAATGCTGGCGGGTTTTGGTCAATTTTCTATGCATCAATTTGGACATTTGTTTAATACAATTATTTTTATTGGATCACATTGGTGTAGAATGTTACTTCCTGGTTCAGCTCTTCACCTTTTGCAAGATGTAGCTTTCCTACATGTACTTTATTTTGAAAATGTAGCTTGTTTGGTAGTGGGTACTGTTGCTCTTATTTCTAGGACAACTTTCTATAGGTTATTTGGGTAACAGATCATTGATTTATTGTAATTAATAATACTACGTAGTGTTTTGCCTCTGACTCTCTTGTGTCATCCTCTCTCTTTCCCCTCTCCCATCTCCTTTAAACAAACAAAGATTGGCTCATATTTATCATTGGGAGGAAATTCTCGGGTTATTTTAGTTCTTTGCGATTTTCTAGTATTTTGCTTATTTCTTTCTCTACTTACACTTTTTGAAAACCAAATGGATGTAGAAGTATGACTCAAAAGGATAAAACTAATTGGTGCCCTTTGATGAAAGTCATTTCTTTAACACAACATACATGCTGCACACCAAATCTGCATGCCAATTTATACCAATTTATTGATGGATATAATTGAAGTTGGATTCTTATTGAGTTTTTAATTACTGCTTCTTTTGTCAATAACAAATTAATCAAGGAGATAAGAGTAAAAACAATGGTGATATCAAAAATATAACAATGTGCTATAGTTACACAAGAATGAAAAAAAAGAAAGAATTTTAAACTTTTACTCGAATGCGCTATAGTTACATGAAAGAATGAACTATAGTTATACAAAACAATGCACTATAGCGTGCAAGGCTTGAGGAACCAAAACATATCCAGATTCTTGCTTCTCTTGCATCCACAATACACAAACTTTGGCCTTTTTTGGCTGCTTCTTCTATTGCCGCCTCTTTATTTTGCTTCATTTTTTGAAGTATTACTTCCCCACTCGCATGTTCTGTGAGGGATGTCATCTGAGAAGATAATAACTGGTTCACAATAATTTTCTTATATCCATAAATAAAGCTAATGTTAACACGTTTGCCTAGCCTGATTATGTTACAATATAAATAATTGAATTTAAATTCAAGCTGAACATGCAACTAGTTAAGTACCAAAAGAGAAGCATGCAACTATTTCTTCAATTCAAGGACTATGGTGCAAAAAGAGAATCATGCAGTTAGTTACGTACCATCATTTGATAAGTTTATTTTTAGCCTATTGGTTCTTAAAATAACTACTAGCTTCATCCATGTGGCATACTCATGTGATTAGTCAAGTGAATACAAAGTTAATGCAAAACAAATAAGAACCCAAAACTACCAACAATAAAGTAAATGTCATGCGTTGGGCCAAATATTCCATTTTTTATATATCTCTCAATTTTATTAATTCAACAACCTACTAGTTTCAACACTTGGATGGTTATGCTCTCTCAATTTGTTGTCATTAACTAAAAGGGTAAGCAAAGAGCTTCTATGCTCGATATCAAAGTTGGCATGAAAATTTCATTGACAATTCTATGGAAGCAAATAAAATGATTAAAAAACTGCTTGGGTTTCCAACCAGAATTATAAAGTATTTTCTTGTAAGTTATTATGCTGACAACAAAAACTTCTTCTTGATCATTGATACGAATTCATTTGCAAATTAATATGAACAAGAGAAATTGATACAAACAAGAGAATACTTCCAATAAACTCAAACACAGCCCAAAACGGAAAACAATTAATAAGAATCCAATTATAATTAAGTGCCCGAATGCTACTAGATTTTCAAGCTTCACACCCTTAAAGCCAAAACCACCACATAGGAAAAGCAAACCAAAAAAAAAAAAAAAAAACCAAGATTTCCTAGACGAGATTAGTCACAAAAACTTATCAATCCATCAAACCCCTAAAATCCCCACAATCTTTAATAATTTAAAATCTGCACTACAAAAATTACTTATCCATAGTCAGGTATTTCCTGTGAAAATGACTATTAATCTTTGTCAAAATGAGTTTATTTTCACAGTAAATAGTCATCTTCATCGCAAATAATCTATTACGGATATTCTTTTTTTGTAGTGCCGCTAGTCTATGTTTGAGAGAGAGAGAGAGAGCTCATATTGAAGACGGTAAAAAAAAGAGTTTATGACTTGTTAGGTTTTAGGATTTGGGGCTTTAATGCTTTACTACTTGGGAAAAAAGAAGGTGGGAGTTGGATTGTTGGTGAAAAACTTACATTCCAATGCAATACCAACTGGAACCTTTTAATCTTTCAATCGACCTTAATTCACTAATACCTAAAATGAGTGAATAAAGAGAAATGATAAAATAATGTAAATAATGTAAATTAAGAGAGCATAGAGTGAGAGTATTTTCGGATTGAAATCCACGAGAAATCATTGCCGAAAAAGACACTATAGTTACTTACAGATTGATGAGGAAGCAATCAATATGTGGAAAACCCCAACTATGGTTTAGGGTTTTAGCAGATTTCCCCCCCTTTTGGGTATGTGATGAGGCGACCGCTAGGCTCCGAACAACGAGGGCGTGATGGAATGGGTTCACATTGACGTCACAAATTTTCAAACAAGCCGTGAGCTTTTCGGCCATATAAATATATATGCCCTAAGGATTTACTCATGATGCTGCCATGAGTATGAACTAAAAACAGAGAGTACGAAAAGCAAAGAATGTTCCTGAAATTATTTGATTTTGTCTTCCCTCTTTCGCGTTTCGTATTTTCAATTTTGGATTTTTTTTTAATAAATAAGTAGGCTAACGTGGCATGATTACATGTCAGCAAACTCCCCCGTTGACTTCCTATAAGTGACTTCTTGTAAAATTTTTCTTTAAGTGTTGAAATAGGTTGAGATATATTTAATTTTTTTATGAAAAGTTCATAACGCAGCAAGTCTCATCAGTGATTGAATTGAGATAGATTGAGATAAGTTTTGCACCCTAATATATTTGAGTGTCACTATTATATATATATATATATATCTTTATATTAAAAAACATCTATCCTAATTTAAACAGTAATGAACAGTCTAATTGTTTAACTTTCGTTTCCGCTTCTACCCCTCTCGTGTACGACTATAATCGTTCCCTCTCTTCTTTCTCTTCACGACAGCACCACTTGGCCCTTTCTCTTCACGCAGCACCGCTTCAGCTTCTCCTCCAAGCAACCGCCGACCACCCAGCCTCACCGCTACATTCGCAGCTCCCCTTTACTCCGGCGACCGAACCCCTATCGTCAAAACCCTTTCGTAGCCCTTCCCTTAGCCGCACGCGAGCACAACCCGAGATGGGTTTCGCACGGGGTTCGGCTTCTCCTCCAAGCAACCCACGCTTAGACTTCACTGCCGGTCTACTAGCCTCACCACCACATCCGTAGCTCCCCCCTGCTCCGGTGACCGAACCCCCACTGTCAAAACCGCTTCGCAGCCCCTCCTTTAGCCGCACGTGAGCACAACCCGAAATGGGCACGGGTTCGGCTTCTCCTCCAAGCAACCCACGCTTAGACTTCACTGCCGGTCACCTAGCCTCACCACCACATCCATAGCTCCCCCCTACTCCGGCGACCGAACCCCCACTATCAAAACGGCTTCGCAGCCCCTCCCTTAGCCGCACGCGAGCACAACCCAAAATGAGTTTCACACGGGTTCCATCACAAAATCAATCGTAGAAGGCAGCAAAGGTAATTCTTCTTCTCGATCTTCCACCATCTCCATTTCTTCTCCATCTTCAAGCCGTGCGAGAATAACAAGGTAAATTATTTTTGATCATTTTCTTGGTAGATTTTCGGATTATTGCATGATTTTGTTCAAGTGGGTTGAGAAACTATTCTGTTTGCCGAGAATCTCTTTTGTGCTCAATTCTATTAGGCAATTCAAACTATAAGCCATGTCGAGTTTCTTGGTTATGTGCTAAAGTTTAAGGTTTTTGCTGCTAACTGGTTTAAGAACACCAAAAAGAATATATTGGCTTTATGTTAATGGTTTGGTTCACAATAATGGTTCTTGAAGAATTGGGAAGTTTTCCCATATCAATATTTTGCCTATTATCAATAAATAAAAAAAGATTTTTTCCTATATTTTAAACATGATTAGCTTTTATTGGATAATTGTAGTCTTTTGATTAGTTTCATATAGATTACATATGCCTATAGCATTTCCATTTAATGATATAATGTGTAGGTGAGCAGACTTAAGGAAGCCATTTCAAAAATTTATTTGCAGCTGGAGGTATCTTTCAGTCAAGAATTCCTCTTCTATCATCTACCTCAATAACATATCTCCATGGTTATTTCCTCTAAGGAGTTATGGATCCTCATGTCTATTTTATTTGCATGAGTTTTTGCTTTGGTTGTTACATCGTTTAACTTGCACGGATTTCTGAAGATTTTAAACATGATCTCTATTAAATTTTGCTACATATGTTATGCCAAATCATCCAATATCTTACTTTTATTTGTAAGAGAAAATAGTGATTTCTTAACCTTCTTTCACATGTTGAATGGGATTAATTATTGAAAGCCAGAAATTGTATATTGGTCTCATAGTGGAAATAATGCAGCACTTTACGTACTGATACCCCCCAAAAAACTGGATTACTTGGAATAGTCTACATATATGCATTTAGGGATTTAGTGTTTAGATCATTTATACGGTGAAGAAAGATTGATAATTTCTTTTATAAGAGAAGATATTGGCATGCCAATATATATATATATATATACATATATAAACATTTTCATCATTTGTATATTTTATTTCTCGATGCAGTTCCTGAGCCACTTTGCATTGTGTGACTTCTTAAATGAGGAAGATCAGAAGGTTTGATTCGTGATTTGAAATTTTTTATATTGGAATGTTCATTCTGTCATCAACTATGCCCGCCCTTATTTCAATAAAATTTTATTACTTATCAAAAAATAATTTATTTAGACCTAAAAAATTGTTAGGCTTCCCTTTTTATTTAACTTAAGAGTTTAGAGTTTTTTATATTGAATATGTTAGACTGTGATTGTAAGGTTTAGCACTCTTGGAATGATTGCTCCTGCAATTTAACAAATTTTCTTTGTTCTATACTTGATACAGATCTTCAAGTACATAAAATCTCTTGACGTAGAGGATTTTAGCGATGTGGCATCAGGGTACTCCATTACGTTGGTAACTCTTTATTTACTCATGCTTGCTTCAACTTATATTTGAGATTTTTTCTTTTTCTTTTTCTTTTTCTTTTTCCCTAATCAAAATAGAAAGCATTCTAAAAAAAAGTGGAAAATATATTATTTCTCTTTAATTTTCAATAACTGTCAAACTAAACTTAAGGTTGCATGCATGCATTTGGTCTTAGAGCATCTGGGAAGTGGTCAAGGTGACCCCATTATTAAGGGTTTACGGTTTTGTACATCATTACTGGCTATCGAATCAACCACTATCAAATGTTAATATTTTCTTCATTTTTTTTACCCACTGGTTAATGTACGAATGGAGTTTCCTTCAATTTTTTGTATTTTCTTCTTATTTCTTTTTCTCTCTTTTTGGGTCTAATCTGTGAGTTAAGGAGGTTGAAGTTTCTATGAATAGATGGCTTAGATTTAGGGTTGTGGTCAAGTCAAATTGGGGGTTTATTGTATTATATTTTAATTTGTGCTGTGCAGGTGCTTCTATCAGAGTGCCCTCTGATGGTTTCCTACCTTTTGGTTTGTTATCGTCTACTTCACTTCTTTAAGCTCTATTTTATCTGGGCTTTAAAGGTAGCAAAATCTTACGTTTACGTTTGATGATTGTGTTATTTTGGGTTATATGAATTTAACTTGGAGAAGAACCAGGTACTTGTTATCTAGGATGTAAATTGTGTAGTGTATGATTTACAGGACGTAAATCTTATGTTTATGTCTACATTTGTTAACTTTGCCATTTAAAAAATAAAGGAAAATAAAACTAAGATGTAAATTGTTATCTAGCAGGTTTTGAACATAATATGATTCAATGAGCATGATTTTTTTTTTCATGAACCAGATAAGGAAGCATTTTAAATTGGTTTCATTCAGTTGAGGGTGGACATTTACTGTATATGCTATACATGTATAGTGGGTGGCATCATAACTTATGGTCAAGAGACAATTAAGTTTTGTGTTCTTGGTGCTTTTATTAATGTTGTTATTGTTGATGATACTGCTGTAGCTGTGGTTATTATTATTGTTATAGTTAAAATGATGAGGTAGTTTTCATTCATGTATTTGTTTAGGTTAGTAAGTATTGTTCATAGCATAACCAAGGAAGGAAAAAAAGTATTCATGGGATATCTCGGCTGGATTTGCTCTTAGTTTTTTTCTCTTGTTGCCTATCCAAGTTGAAGTCACTCAGATTTTTGTAAGTACCAGTATATTTTTCTATTGACTAGCTGGAAAATTTAGAAATTTAGAAATTTTTATTTTTATTTCTGCATGATTATTATGTTTGATATGGTTTGAAATAATGATACAGACAGTTAAGTAACAAGAAGCTGAGAGGGTCAATTCCATGACAGTTCATCAACCTCTCTAACTTCAAAGTTATGTAAGTTTGATTTTTACATTCTCTTATGTCAGTTGAGTTTTTTTTTTCTTAGTTGATTTTTTGGTTTTTGTCTGATTTGTATATGGCCAAATTAACAAATAGAAAATAGCAATGTGTGTCGCTATGAAATTCCTTTTATTTATGTCATTGGTTGCTGTGAAAGAAAACTACTAAAAGCTTGAATAATGAATGGGCATCATCACAACATTTCCGTATGTATGCATCTATTCACATTTGTTTATTCATAGCATTTATTATAGCATATATTTCCCGTTCATTACAAAATTTGTATTGGGAATGCACGCAGTGTAATATTCATTATACTTAATTGCGCACAATAACATTAATGCCATTTATCTTAGGATTCTTGGAAGTACGCCTGATGAGGACATTAATGTAGCATTTGTATTGGGAATGCATGCCTGGAACATATCATTATACTCCTCTGTGCAAAATAAACTTAAAAATATAGTCAGTGTCTCATTGGTAGTTGTGAAATAATAAATATGAAAAATAAAAAGACCAATAAATCCGATTAAAATCTATCATGAATCTGTAACTATCATCACATATTCTCAATTAAAACTTCTACGGCTTGCGCCTCTTCCATTCTCAACGTAAAACTCAATTAAAAGATTTAATAAAAACATGCAAGATATTATCATATATATTGTGAATGATGGTGGGCAAGCCATCTCATTCTTCATTATTTACATCAATAAAATTTTTAAAGTCTTGTAAAAAGAATATTTTTTTTTCCTTCTTCTTTTTCTCATTTTGTACATTAAAAAAACTCATAGCTAATTTAATTTGTTTTGTTCTGTAGGCAAGTGCACTCTTAATAAATATTTTTGTTCCATTTTCTTAATATATGAATCTTAAATTCAGGTCTCTTATTTTTTACTGTGCTTATCTTTTGCGTTCAAAATCCTATAATAAAAATATTTCTCTATTTTTGCTTCAGATTGTAGTGATCTTGGTGCTGTTGGAAGCTACTCAGATTTACCTGGGTTGAATGTATTAATATGTTTTATTATTTCTTCAAGTCTCGTTTTTTGTCTTCTGTTTTGTTAATTTTTTGTTTACTTCATCTTCTGTTTTGTTATGTCTTCCTTAGAAATTCCTCTATTTTAGTTTCAGTTTTTATTTATCTTGGTGTTGTTGGAAGGTATTCAGACTTACTTAGGTTTAAGGTATTGATCTGTATTAATCTATTTTGTTATTCCTTGAAATCTGGTTATTTGTTTTCATTTTTCTTAATTATTTGTTTACTTCATCCTCTGTTTTGTTATTTTTTTCCTCAGAAAAAAAGATTTTGTAAGTTCTTATGTTTTCTAATTTTTTCAAATTAAGTTTTTTGTTTTCTGTGTTTGATTAATTTCTTCAAATTAATACAAATTTTGTATTACTCTATTTTATTGTTTCAGTGTGAGGAGATTAAACAAAGATAGTATTTTTTTTATTATTTGTCTATCCATCATCCAAACCTAACGTTTTTGCTCTTTCTTTCATCTCTAAATTGAATGCTTCCCTCACATAATTTGAAACTCTAATCCCTGATCTTTTACATGTCAAAATCCTAGCTCTAACTTGCCCTAAAACCTAATACAAGCTACTCTCCAGAAACTCTACATCTACATTGGTGTCACAACTTTTTCCATATTTCATTTTCAGTGTGAAAGCATTCATCCTACATTATTTGGACTCTTAAATTGTAATGGAGTTTTGAATGTCTTCGTATGACATGATATGGGTTAGTTATAGCAGAAAATCTATTTGTGGCTTATCAATTCTTTCCAGATAAATGTAATGGTTGAATATCACATTAATTCTGAGAGTAAAATCAATAGTCATCAATTTGAATTAACAAAGAGAGCAAACAAACTCTATTTTTTTATTATAAGGTTTTGTTTTGTTTTGTTTTGGAGTTTTTTGTTCTTACTTCTATTTTACTCTTTCTTCCATCAAATCTGATAGCATACTTTCAGATATAAAGAATGTTTTTTTATATTCTTACTTTTTTTTTTTATAGAATTGTTAGTTCTTTTGGGTGTGATGTACATGTTTGGTTTTTCTTTATTGATTTATTTATGTTCACTTCAACATGCATTCTTCTATTTAGACCTGAACTCTAAACATATGATTAAAAAAGCCTAAAATTAACAAAGAGACAACAAAACAAGAGGAAGGAAAAAATATCCAAACAGAAATAAGCAAAACTAAGAACCATAAAAGAATACCCATAACAAAAAATAATTGTGAACTTGATCTTAATCTTAATCTACTTACAATTTCAAAGCCAACTCAAGGGATATTTTGGTATGGGTTTGGGGAGAAAGCTCCGCTTGAGGAGACCCCAAAAATAAAATCGGACGAACAAGAAGCCAAGAAATAGATTAGTAAGGTATAATAAAAGTATAGATATTTATTTTTACACATGATAGAACATTATTTCACAATGTTAAAATAAATTGTGAAAATAGTTCTAAAAATAATCAGATATGATGATTTTTCTATGTTTACCATGTACACCTTAGGTTGAGTTTAGGAGTGAGTTTAGAAGTAGTTCTAAAAAGTCTTTCATTTTTCAAATTGGTTTATTTTATTGAATAAACAGGCCTCAATTTGTAAAAGAACATAGTTTATTTACAAATAACCAAATTATAAATAATTTTTTTAATAATAAAGAGAGAAAAGTGGACTTGAGATATTGACATACTTTCATCTTCTGAATTTCATAAAAAAAAAATCTTCTGAATTTCATTAATTTTTTGAATATATTGTTCTTCTGAATTTCATCTTCTGCTTCAATAATAAAGAGAGAAAAAGTTGTCTGAGGAATCATATTATTCAGGCAATTACATCTCTCTCATTAATTATTATGCAACTATTTAGATTTGGTACAAAAATTACCTATGAGAAACAGTGCAAAAGAGGTGCAAGTTTATTATAACCATCTGTTTTTTCTTTTCTTTTCTCGTTGGCTACAAACCAAATTTCTTTTTTTCAATTTCCAAGTTTCTTACTTTGAATGTGTGCAGTGGTTTGAAGTTTTTGATTAACAAAAGATTGCTACAGCTCATTAATAAATAGATTAATCCGATACAGTTTAATGGTTATCTTCTATTTTTAATATGCATTAGTTTAATTATTAATTATAAATTGTTATAATCTATTTATTATAATCTGTTTATTTACAAAAACAGATTATTCACAATATTGATTATTTTTTGTGAATAAGTTTTTTATACTGTTTATTAAGGAAAAGACGAATCTAAGCCACTGGCTCCTTAGGAAATCGTGGTAAGAATCTACATGCATTCGAAGGTTGTGCATGCAAGGTTCGACGCTATCTCAAAGGCTTCGAAGGTTAGGCGTTTGTTTATTTCTTTAATCAAGTCTAAGAAACAACATTCTTTATTTGTCCGTTTATTTTCCGAGTTCTTTGGTTCAATATTGGAATGTGTCTTCGAAGGTGGTGATGAAGGGTGATCAAGCCAATCCATTGAAGGTGGTCAATAGCTTATAGGAGCGTTTTATTTGTGGCTTTAAATAGAGCTCAATAGCTTATAGGAGCTTTTTATATGTGGCTTTAAAGTTAAATATATAGAAGTGGCTTTGTTCAGATTGATCATTATCAATGAGAATAGTAATTCATGAGCTTTTGCTTCTTATGTTACTAACTAATTTTTTTTTTATTGATCCTTTTTTTATGCAGGAATGACTCCATAGATTGGGAGTATAATATAAAAGGAATTGGGTTTCACTTGGTGGATATGTATAAAGAGGCTTATGACAATATGTTTTCTAACTCACAATTGAATGCACCCAACATGTATGTCAATATTATGAGGCTACTTTCTTTTATTAGAGCTGCATAATCCTTAGAGTTACTGTTCAATAAATGTGCACCATATATTAATATCTGCTTGTAGTATAACAATTCTACTTTTTTTTCACTTATAAAAAAAGTTTAACTATTTGCATGTCTCTTCAAAAAAAAAACAGAAAGAAAGTGCATGTCTCGTTTCATTCACAAGTAAGTCTATTACGATGCTGATTATTGCTTCCAGATTATCAAAGAAATCTTATTGAACTCAATTAAAATTCAGATTAGTGAGATTAATTAATAATGATGATTGCTGCACTTACTGTACTGAGTAAACGATTAGCGACATCAAACTTTAAAGGGACTTACAGATTTGCCATGAGTCAAGGAGGTTTGCTTAACATTGATTTCTTAACCTCCTTTCACATGTGGAATGAGATAATTATTGAAAGCCAAAGATTGTCTATTGGTCTCATATCGGAAATAATGTGGTACTTTTGGTACTAATGCCCCCCAAAAAATTGGATTACTTGGGACAGTCTATATATATGCATTTATTAATTTAGTGTTTGGATCATTTATATGGAGTAGAAAGATTGATAATTTTTTTTTAAGAGAAGATATTGGCATGCCAATATATATATATATAAGCATATTCACCACTTATATGTTTTATTTCTCAATGCAGTTCCTGAGCCACCCTGCATTATGTGACTTCTTGAACGAGGAATATCAGAAGGTTTGATTCATGATTTGAAATTCTTTATATTGGAATGTTCAGTCTGTCATCAACTAATTATTTAAACCTAAAAAATTGTTATAAGTCTTCCTTTTTTATTTAACTTAAGAGTTTAGAGTTTTTTATATTGAATATGTTGGATTTGGATTGTAAGGTTTAGCACTTTTGGAATGATTGCTCCTACAATTTAAC
The DNA here is from genome assembly GCA_036898215.1 of Platycarya strobilacea. NCBI lineage: Eukaryota > Viridiplantae > Streptophyta > Magnoliopsida > Fagales > Juglandaceae > Platycarya > Platycarya strobilacea. The sequence goes on from CM072550.1 coordinate 50,141,315, forward strand.
ATATTTCCTTTGTTCTATACTTGATATAGATCTTCAAGTACATAAAATCTCGTGATGTAGAGGATTTTAGTGATGTGGCATCAGGGTACTCCATTACGTTTGTAAGATTCTTTATTTACTCATGCTTGCTTGACCTTATACTTGAGATAGTTTCCATCTTTTAAGTGCCAGCTTATTGTGTTTGTTATTTTACCTTTATACTGATTTGGTTTATTACAGAATTTGCTTATGCATTTTGATTTGGTTTATTATACCATAATCTGAACTTTATACGTACATATATGCATTTGTGGTCTTCATGTTTTTCCACCAACTCTTTTCTCTTTATTTGCATGGAGTTTCTCTTTATTTATTGCAATTTACATAAGACAATAAAAAAAAAAAAGTGGCCTGTTCATAAATATTTATTGATTGGTTGGAAAATGGTCCATAGATTGAACTCCAGTTAAATTGGAATGAAACCTATGCAGATCATTTAACTTCTTGTTTACATGGTATTGACTTAAACCATCTCAGCATCTTGGATTCAAGATGAGATCTATGTACCAAAAAGAATATGTTGCCTAATCATATTGTTAGAGGTAATTAATGCACGTAAACTCTACTTAGATGTGAAGATAAAATCCTGAAGTCATATAGTAAATGTTTTAATGCAACTTCATGCACGTGATCATGCCTCAATTCAACTAATTTCTTATAGTAATTGAAAAAACCTCTGTTTGAACTTGGCTTTGTGAGTGTATGAGAGACTTGGCTTAACTAGAACCTGTTTGTAGATCTTATGAAACTTTTTCTTCTCATGTTGATTTCAACTAAAAGACTATATAAGACCAACAGGCCTATTATTGTAATATTATAGAAAGAGTAATAATATAGAAAGAGTAATAATATTGTTAGATCAGGTGCTATAACTTTTACCGTGTAGCCTTATAAACTCAAAATTAAGTCAAACCATGCATATATAATAAAATATTGTTGATGTGTTACTATTGAACATATAAAAGTTGTAAGATTTTTATAGTAAATTTGACATCTTCCTAATTAAATATTATAATTTCATCAAGTTTTCAGCTTCTAATCGAGCAGTACCAATATTATAATACAAAATTAATTAGATTAGTGAGAGATGCCAATTTCCTCATATTATTAATTTAAGGGGGTAGTGGAACCATAATTTTATATATATATATATATATATGTGTGTGTGTGTGTGTGTGTGTGTGTATATTTATATATAGAACTGAACTTAATATATGTTTAAGGTCTTGAAAATGATGCCAAGTTTATTAAAGTTATTAGGTTGTTGGAAAATTAGCATGTAGACTGTACGTATGTAATTCATATTTAGTATACGTGTGTGTATATATATATATATAGGCTACTTAATTTCAATCATATATTTTATTAGCCAACTGCAAATCACTTGCAATATTTCGATGATCGTATATGCCAAAACCCCAGCTATTTGCATGAAATTAATCTTGATTATGAAATCTGTCCACTTATTAATTTGGACCACAATCCAGATCCTAAACTTCTTTTTTAGCTCATTTATCTCAGTAAGGTACTCCTGTAGGGACAAAAAATCCTCAACAACTTTAATTTCATTTAAAAATAATGTTTTGGGATGCATTTCCAATTAGGAAGCATAACACATTCTCCAATAGAATGTTTTGAAGACTTGCAAAAGTCACAAGCAACTAAGCATAATATATGTTTTTTTTTTTTTGGTTTTTTGTAATATGTAAATGGTCGGCAACTAGGAGCTCCTTGTATTTTTGTGTTCTACTGACTGATTGCTTGTTGCACTCTTGTTGGAGTTATGTTTTCAAATGCTTGATCATGAGTCACTGTGAATAACTACTTATCAAAAAAAATAATGAGTCATTGTGTATGACATTGTTTTATTCGTTTTGTTATTTTTTAATTTAATTGATCTGACTTGGTGGTTTTTTTTTCAGGGACTTTGGATTGGTTTATTTTTGTGCATATTTTTATGGTTTAATTGCTCAAATTTAGTTTGTTTGTTTTTTGAAAGGTCCATGGCCTCTATTTAACTTTTATTGGATAAACAAACTGCTATGTTTTTTTTCTGTATATTTGGTTGCATTTGTATATTTTGAGAAGTTGCCAGTAGAAGCTTTCTATCAGTTTACATAGCATAAGCTCCCAGCTTGTAAAGCAGTACTAAGTTACTAACACGAGGTTGGGTAACTTCTCAAATAGTACCATTTGCTTAGTTTAATTGATCTAATTTAGGTGGTTTTTTTTGTGCAATGACTTTGAATTATAGTTTGGTTTCTGTTCAAATTTTTATGTGATTGTTAATTTTTCACAATTTTTTTGAAAAAAAGAGGTGATTCTATTTTCTAAGTTTGAAATGTTTAGGTTTATGCTTTTATTTTTTTTCTAAGTTTGTCATTTCGACTTATTTGTCTTCTTGTGATAACAGGATGAAAGTTTTGAAGCGTAATCTATTTCACTTGAAAGCAAGGTATAATTTAGAAATCTATTCTATTTTAGTTGAAAGCAAGGTATAATGAATGAAGGCTTAATTTTTTTTATCTAGAGCTAAGGTTCATTTAAGAAAATTTGTGTTTCTGGCTTGTGCCAGGAGACAAGATTTTGTGTGTGAGGCTACATGTAACTTTGGGAATGGGGCAATTATTTTGAAATTGTTCATGCTATTTTAAATTTGGAATAAATATTTTATGTGAGTTATGCTATTTTTGAGTACATATGTTGTCTTTTAATAGTTTCACAATTTCTAAATGATATGTTGAAATGGTTAATGGGTTTTACTTTTGGACGGTAGATTTGGTCTCTTATGAGTTTTGTAGTTTTATGGATAATGAATTTGTTCTTTTTTATTTTTTTTCAATGGCATAGAAAACAAAAAATTATATTTTTTCTTAAGAAACAAACTGTAATATGGATTTTAAATATGATATTTTATTTTCCAAATTTGCTTGAATTTATGGTTTATTTAAATTTATTATTGTTTGAATTATTAGCTTGCAACTTGAATAAAATGTATTATTCTCATTCAGTTTAAGTTTTTTTTACATTGAATGTTTATATTTTTTTAATTTATTTTATAAAACTACAGGGCAACGTGTCTCGTACGTTGCATTACTCCTAGTATATATATATATATATATATATATATATGAAAAATTTTACTCAACATGGTTGCTTTAACTTTTTATCTTCTTATTTTTATTTATTTTTTGTTATAATATATTTAAAAATTATAATATATGTGGTGCATGATTTGTGAGGCTGTATAGCAAAACCTTTTACATATTTGCTACATCATTTCATACCGGAAAAGACACAAAAAGGGGGAGGAAAGTCATGACGACGACTCATGTTATATATATGGTGGAGCAAGATTCTTTTTTGGGGTGGGGCAAGAGTTGGTAAAGATGTTTGGAATTAATCCCGAAATGATTAGGAAACACCACTTTGATTCAGGACTGCCATAATATTTCTCTCTCATCATTTAGTGAACAACTTAAATTTGATGGGCAATGTAGAAAATAGAAAACTATTGATTTGGGGAGTGAGAAGAAATAAAAAGATTTGGGGAGTGCGAATAGTAATAAAATAATTTAAGTTTTTTTTTTAAGTATTCTTAAAATACTTCACTAATATTCATTATTTTATTATTATTTTTTACATATTTTTATTATTATTTTATTAGTACTATTTAATATTTTTTTATTATTTTCATCTATCTTTTACTATTATTCACAATACTTCTCAACATCCAAACATTATAAATCTTTTTTAGATTTTGAAAAAGGAAAGATAAAAAGTTGAATAAAAAATATTATAAAAATATAGTTTTATCACATTATTTTTGTTTGAGAATTTAAAAAATTATTTTTTTATTTAAAATTTTGAAAAAGTTGTAATAATTAGTTTAAAAAAATTTAATTTGAAAATTTTATATTTGATTTATGTTTGAAAATAAAATAAGCCGAAATAAGATAAAATTTTTATCTCATCTTGTGATCCAACCCTGCCTATTAGAAACCTTATTTTTAACACATCTAGCACACTACTGATTGATGTGGAAGCTTTCTACATCAATTATGTTAAAATATGATATGTTTTAGTTCTTTTAAAGTTATCATATATCTCACTATAAGTGGTATACGCCATTACACCTACTTTTGTATAAAGCAAAACTTTTTTAAAAGATTTAAAAGTAGTTTTATAATTTAATATATTACATTATTAAGCTAGATATACTAGTTTATAAATTTATTTTTATGAAATATTTTTGGTAGGTAAAGCTAACATTTTTCAAAAAGCTTAGATGGGGAAAAAAAAAAACTCTAAAAGAAACTGATACGACTAATGACTTGTTTCAAACCATTAGATCGAGAGATATTAATTAACATCATTTGCATGCATCAAGCCAGAATTATTACTTGGCTTACAATAATTGATAATGGATACAATTAGAAACTAGTACAACTTAGGAAAAGGGAGTGATCAAGATCAAGACAATAGGATTTGGGAATGAAGAACCAATTTAGCCACAAATTCTTTAATATTTTTATCAGAACTTCCACCATGGTCAACAGTCTCTTTGGCCAATTTCCTCCATTTGAAGGCATTCTTCTTCATCTCTTTTCCTCTCTCTCCCTCCATTATTTCCCTTATGCAATGTTCTACAGCCTCTCTTCTGACTAACCCTTTCTCATCAAGTGGAGCTTTCAATCCCATCTTCCAAACATCCATTATAAACTTAGCATTCGTGCTTTGATCTGTCCATTGCGGCACTGCCACCATTGGAACACCAAAGCTCAGGGCCTCCAACGTAGAGTTCCATCCACAATGTGTCACAAAGCATCCAATTGCCTCGTGATTTAAGACCTCCAGCTGAGGACACCATTGAAGCACCAATCCCTTCTCCGACGACATCTCCGACACGAAGTTTTCCGGGAGCTTTGCTTCTTCCGAGGCCCTGATAACCCATAAGAAACTGCTGTTACTCATCTTCAAACCCCAAGCTATTTCTTGCATTTGCTCAGCTTCAAGAACGGCCATACTCCCGAAAGAAACATAGACAACCGACCCTTTTGGACGATCTTTTAGCCACTTCATGCATGCATCGGTGTTTGGTTTGAAGATGCTGAAACCGTAGTCTCTATCGTCTTCAAGACGTTTGTCCAAGAACATAGATGGTATCGTTGGTCCTATGGTCTTTAATGGCCATATCTTTGCCATCCAATCCACCGCCTGCAAAGAAATTCAGGAAAAGGATCAATCGTTGAAAGCCAAAAAAGAGCAAGACTTGCTTAAGCCCTATTTCGTTAGCCAGTTTAGATAAAATGAGATGAAATATTTTGAATAATAATGAGATTTTTAAAAATGATATAAAATGAGATAATTTGTTAAAAAAGTATATACTTAATTAATTAGTAAGATGGGATGAGATATTTTGAATTTTTTAAAATTTGATAAATAGGTATAAGTTCTCACCTGACATACTTTTTGATAATATTTGAGATGTATGATATTTATTATTTGTTATTTATTAATGTCAGAAATTGTTGGGATGATTAATTTAAAAATTTATAAATGAAATAGAGATGAAATTATTTTTTATTGTTTGCTACTGTTCATGCCAGAAGATATTTGAAATAAGTTTAAAAATTTATAGATAAAATATTATCATTTAAATGTCCAAAAATTACTCATCCATACAAACCTATATAAGATATCTTTAGCAAATCTGATTAACCAAATAGCTAGGGCCATAATTAATTACCTCTTGTTCCAGCTCATAAAACGTGTTACAAAGGACCCAATCGGCTTTGTCAACGTTGGAAAACTGTTGCACAAGCACGTCAAAGAAAGCTGGATAAGATTTCAAATCATAAATGAAAGAAGGCATATCCTGAGGTTCGAGTGGTACAGGCAAACCAGGAAGCAAGATCTCAAGCTGATCTGAAAGAGGGAGTTTGAGCAATCCTTGATGAACATGGTAAAATATGTTATCGACAGCACAAGACATAGTGAAAAACACAGCACCAACTAACCCAAACTTCTTGGCTATGTCTAAAGCCCAAGGCAAGAAAGAATCATAAACAATACAATCAACAGGAGAGCCTGAGGCTGAAAGTTTCTCAAGAAGCTCGATCAGAGTTTTAGACCCAACTCTCCAAAAGCTCTCCAAATAGGCTGGAATGCTCTCTGCTTGCTTTATGCCGCCTTCATCGTAGCCATCGGAGATGGTCTCGAGAGCAATATTAATGGAGTTTTCAGCTTTATGAATGGTTTTGGACATGGAGGAGGTAGTGACGAGTGTAGCTTTCACTCCTTTGTGCTCCAAACGTTTGGAGAATTCGAGCATGGGATTAATGTGGCCTTGGGTTGGATACGATAAGACTAAGCAATGAGCTAATGATCTCTGTGCACTCGTTTCCTTCTCCATTTTCGCCTGAACAACTCTCAGATGATCTTTCTCTCTCACTCTGTGTACGTTTCTAATATTTATGTGGTGATATATAGGGCACCAACTGCACCATTTATCGAAGTGGGCTCGTTTGGCAATAGAGATGGTACGCATAATTTTGATAATTAAATTTTGATAATTAATTATCAAAAGAGTAATGATATATATAATTAGTTTCAAATATACAATTCTCGCATAATTTTTTTTTTTTTTGTAAAAAAATGAATCCAACCATAATGAAAAGGTGTGAAAAATTTACTTCCATTTGATGAGGCCATTATCATTACAAAGGCTTATATAAGACTTATATATTTGAAATTTGTACTAAACATTATTATTTAAATACAAATACTAATATTTATATAATTCTGAGACACTATTCAAAATAGCCCCATCTCTTATTTTTACCAAGACTTATTTCTATTGCCTCATTTCAAGGTTGGGGAAGGCAAGGGGTCTCGATTGGTTCTGCTCCCCCATGATGGGGGCCCATCCATCAGGGGTAGGACCTTTGTCCTGCCGTGAGGCCGGGGGGCACCCACCCCGTCCCTCGCCCTCCTCCCAGTTTTTTTTTATTATAAATACATATTTATTCTATACATAATTACATGTGTATAAATATTGATTATTTTTATTATATAAATATAGTAATATGTATTAAGAAATTTTATTTAATAGTTTGTGCAAGTCGTAGTGTAGTGGGGTGATTTTTTTATAAATTACCTTGACAATACAATTCTCACAAATTAAAAAATAACATATTTTTTAAGTTAATCATATTTACAGATATAAATTTATAAATATTTATTCTCAAAATCTTTTCGTTTACTTTTAGACTCATGAATAATTTTTGAACTTAATAGACTGTAGTCCATTCTTAAAATGGGCGAAATAGATTGAAAAATTGCCTCACCCCTGCCCACCGAGGTGAGATGCCCAGCCCATAAGATGTGGGA